>JADBJO010000728.1:447500-497500 GCA_016801955.1 Conus betulinus
TGAGGGAGCCAACTAAGACTTTAGGCAACGAACACACACACACGCTGTGGGCCCAGTCTCGTTGGTCGAGGTTGAAGGGGGCGTGGCCAACTGACACGTGAGAGGCGAGTATCACAGACGTCTTTCGAGTGGGTGTACAGCTGATCAACTGAATGACAAGGGTTCAGAGACCAACAGGCACATGAATGACTTTGTGTTCATAAAAAAAAAAAAATATATATATTACTGTTGAGAGTGAAAGGGACGTGTGTGTGTGTGTGTGTGTTTGTGTGTGTGTGTGTGTGTGTGTGTGTGTGTGTGTGTGTTCCCTTTTTCTTTCTTACATGTGTACCAGTTAGGCATAAGAATGTGTGTGTGTGTGTGTGTGTGTGTGTGTGTGTGTGTGTTCCCTGCTATTGGAGTAGTTGTATTTGTGGCTGTTTCATGCACTTTTCTGTTGGAAATACCATACTTTCTGGTCTTCAGTTGTGAGTGGAGTATTTTTCCTCCATTGTTGAGAGTTTGTTGGCATTCTTTCTGTATTTTTTACGCTTAGAGAAACATAACATTCTTTTTTTTATTTTGCATTTTTTTTTCACTTGAAATCACTAAAAAATTGAAAATTGTTGTTGACTTACCATTACTAATGTTACGATATAATAAAAGTACAGTGTATCTCCTCCATTTTACAAAAAATAGCATGAGATTTGGTTGTTTAGTTCCAGAGATATCCGCGTTTCACATATGCTGGTATACAATAAGAGCTTTTTTTGAAAAATGGCTGGCGATGGGGATTTATGCAAAATAGAATGTCTGGCGGTGAAAGGGTTAAGTATTATTGTTGTTTATATTATTACCATTAGTCATTACTATGAAGGAATAGTTATCATCTTTATCATTGATACCATCAAAATAATCTATGTTACAGTGGGATAGTTGTTTTCATTTTTGTGATTATTATTATTATCATTGTAATTACTGCAGCCAAATCTCTGAGTAACAATTTCTGTAAGTTCTTCAAAACTAGGACTTTAAATTTGGAGGTAAATTGAGCACAAGAAAAAGGTGTTTTCAGATTAATTGGTAGCGGTGGTGGGTAGTGGGGGTGGATTACATTGTCTTGTTGTTATTAAGATGGTTGTTGCTGTCATGAATGATGTGTGTTACTGTGCAGTGTGTACGTGAACCACCGTCCCGCCTTTGGCCTGTCGCCGGAGAAGTTGCAGTGGGCCTTTGACACTCTGGGAGTGGCCTCCCCTGGAGGAGGGTGCATTGAGCGTGGAGAACTGCTGGACCTTTTGCAGAGCAAAGGTGACCCCTTTGTTTTTGTGACCTTGCCTTGTAAATGATGATGATTATTTGCAGAGCAAAGATGACATCTTGTTTTTGTGACCTTTACCTTGTAAATAATGAACATTCTGCAGAGCAAAGGTGGCCCCTTTGTTTTTGTGACCCGTGTCTGTTAAATGACGTATCTTCTACTGAGCAAACGTGACCTCTTTGTTTTTGTGACCTTTGCCTTGGAAATAATGAATATTCTGCAAAGCAAAGGTGCCCCTTTGTTTTTGTGACCTGTGTCTGTTAAATGATGTATCTTCTACCGAGCAAACATGACCCCTTTGTTTTTTGTGACCTTTGCCTTGGAAATAATGAATATTCTGCAGAGCAAAGGTGACCCCTTTGTTTTTGTGACTTGTGTCTGTTTAATGATGTACATTCAGCAGAGCAGTGATGACCCGTTTTGTTTTTGTGACCTGTATTTGTTTTGACCAAAAAGAAAAAAACAACAAAAACTAAAAAAAACAAAAACAAAAAGAAAACTACATCAAAAGTGACCATTTCCCCCCATTTAACCAGTCCGTGTCTGTTTCACAACAGTACGGTCTGCAGAGCAATGGTAACTCCTTTGTTTTAGTGGCTGTATCTGTAAGATACTAACACCTTCTGCAGAGCAAAGGTAATCCTTTGTTTTAGTGGTTTGCATCTGTAAGATGATAGCACCTTCTGCAGAGTAAAAGTAACTCCTTTGTTTTTAGTGGCTGTCTATGTAAGATGCTGATAACTTCTGCAAAGCAGAAGTTTTTTTGTTAGTGGCTTGTATCTGTAAGATGTTAATACCTTCTGCAGACCAAAGTTGACCACATTGTTTTATTTTTAGGGGTTCCAATGGGGAAAAGCGAAAATCACTAAAATTCTTTAAAGGTCCGGCGGTGTGCCCTGACTAACCAATGCTCCTGGAAGCACTGTGAAACTTGCCTTCCAAATGCTGCAGTCTGATGCAAATCTGATCATCTGAGTGTTGTGTCATCTACTTTTGGCTCCAACCACAGCCAGGACCACTTCTTAGTACAGTTTTGTTTATCTCTTTCATCAGTACAGCATTGTGCTGACTTATGACAGAGTGCAGTATTGTTTTGCCTACAGCTGGACAGGTAAATTGGTGACGTCACACACTCGCAAGAAGGTTGACACTGGATTCTCACGACATCTGCATCATTTGCTGGCATACTGAAAATGCGACCACTGCTCTGCAGATTCCACCTCCTCTTTTTCTACCATCCCAGCCTCCCCCTACCACCCCATTACCGTTTTCCCCCCTAAAATAATTACATTGTTCAGTTTCTCATTTATGATATTTCTCTGAAATGTTGACTGGAGGGAAACGTAGAGTGCTGTTCTGTGTGGTTTCATGTTCCACGCTCTCTGGGTGACCTTACTCTCATGCCACCCTTTCCAGCTCCAGCCTGAACAGCTTCACTGATGATTGTCCCATCGCAGGACTAGCACCGGCAGTCCTCAGGGAGCAGTGGGTATCGAGTTGTCAAGAGGCAACTCACCAGAGGAGAAACTACTTGGTGTGGAATCGTGATGGTGGAGTTCAGCGATGCCTAGCCTGAACTATAGTTGTGGGGCGTGCATGAACGAGTGGCCCTGTCCAGTCAGTGGCACAGTGTGCAGTGAACTTTTCTGAAATGGGCAACTTTGGCAAGCAAGACAAAACCACCTTGCATTTTCGCCTGTGACCATTTGATGACATGCCTACTTCAAAGCACAGGTGGCCATTTTTTTAGCCCTGTGGTACAACGTAAGCAAGGGTGCTGGGTACTGTGCTGGCATACCTTGGGGAGTAGTTGAGCTTATGTTCCTGTTCAGTGTGCAAGGCTGTTGGTAGGGTTACTAGCTGTAAGCACTGTTATCTTTGTTTACTCTGATGTCAGTTTCAGCAAGTGCTGATTTCATTGTTTACTCTGATGTCAGTTTCAGCAAGTGCTTATGTCATTGTCTTCTCTAATGTCAGTTTCATCAAGTGCTGATGTCATTGTCTACTCTGATGTTGGTTTCATCAAGTGCTGGTGTCATTGTCTACTGTGATGTCAGTGTCTGCATGAGCTGATGTCTTGAAGTGGGCAGGATTAAAACCTATGGAAGGACTAGTGGGGACATTCATCAGATATCACATAATTTTGTGGAAAGACATAAAATGAAACCACTGCTACTAGGGACACCTGTATTTGGGTAAATTTGAACTGGATTGTCTCATGGTGGCCAGACGAGCAATTTGCCCATCCTTGGTATGTCTGCCTCTTCATCTATCAGTCCATCAGTCCGTCTCTATTCATGTTCAGTGCCTGTGTTTTGTTTTCAGGAGAGCACATGACAGAATACGAGTTAGCCGAATACCTCACCACGCTGCTGGGCTTTAACCCAGAAGGCGGCAGCAGTGAGCTCCATGAACTGGACACCACTGCCGCTGCAGACATCATCGACCAGAATCTGCCGCACCAGGTTTAACGCCGCCATGTTTGCGCAGGAAATCCTCGGCTTCTCTCTGTTTGGGGAGGCTGCCCAGGCTGCTCAGTAGAGGTAGAGTGTCCAGTGGCCTGATGGGAACTTCGGTGGACGAGGGATGAATTGCGCCTTTCAACTCGTCGTCACTCACAGAACATTGATAGGAGAGCGACATCATCCCATGTCCTTTAATTTTCTTTTTTTCCGACAATTTTTTCCCCTTTGACTCTGTGTACACAGCCATAGTACTGTGAAACAGGGCATTCTTTTCAGTCTGTGGGCAGGTGGGTGCGTGTGTAGGTGTGTATGTGTATATGAGTGTGTTTTGTGTGTGCACGTAAGACTGCTTGAAAATAGTAGGATTTTGTCCTGTTTGACAGAGAGGTTTGTTTGGTCTCTATCTAAAAACATGACAAATTAAGAACCCTAGATCCAGAATTGGAAAATTAGAGAGAAAATTTCAAAGGAGTTAATTGAGGGGAAAAAAAAAAGGTAACTGAGGGGAGGAAACTGTATATAGAATAGGGATTATGTCCCTTTCTTCAAGGTGGCTATCTTTCTGTCTGTCACTGGCTGTTTTAGGAACAGGTGCTGCTAGAAGCATATACCAATCATGAGAAAGTTTACAGTGATTTGCGAATCGCTTAACCCTACTACACGCATCATTTTTGAATGAAAGAAAAAGATGAGGAAAAAACTTGAGAGCTTCAAGAGTCTCGAGTTACTCATCATGCTGTATCCATTTATGATGATCGTGATGTTGATATCAACAAGATCAACATTGCCTCTTCAGGACGCGAATTCAGAAGTGAAGTTCTGACGAGTGTTAATTGTTTATCTCACAATTTCTGATATACCTGGACGCTCATTAGATCTGTCTGCGAGACCAGTATTGTGGGAGTATATTCTCTGTGATGTAAAATATTTTTTATATGTCTGCAGATTGTGATATCACTCCGTCCATTCCTTGACGTATGTCTGCGATTGCATTTTAGTGTACATAGTTCTTATGCGTATTACCTTTAGCGAGTGCGAGGATGGTGTGGGTGAAAAAAAAAAAGAGTAATTGCGTTACACTGTTGACATTGTTTGCTCTTCTGTTTCGTTTATGTATTGTTGGTGTTTCATTTACTTTTTTATTGTGGAGTTCTGGTGACTTGTAAAAAGCCGAACTGGCTGTCAAAAGTTTGATATTTATGATGTACCGTCTCTGTGAAGATAATCCTGTGATAACTGTCAGTGAAAATTTTTTTATCATGGGCTCAGAGTATCTACTTATACCTAGAAAGGTGCATTTTTTGTTCATGCATTCAACGCATGAATCTGTAATTGCCAAGCCATGTGAGGCAATAGGCATATGAGGAAAAAAGAAGTCATACAGACATTGTACGGACCTGATCGATTCATTGACTGATTGAATGGCTGTCAAGTGCAAGATGATAAACACAGCAAATGACATGGAGATGGCAAGAACACATTCACCAGGAAAGATAGTAATCATATCCAATTGGATTTTAAAACACAAAGTGTGGGGGATGACAGGCTGGGGGCAAGATGGAAAAGCGAGTAGGGGTTGGAAGGGGGAGGGCAGAGAGGAAGGCGGTCATTGTTACAAATCCTCAAAACATTGTTTATTTAACCATCACAGCAGACGTGTGAAATGCTGGTGGGAAGACTCGAGTCCCCAAGTACTGCCTCTCCCCCAATTTCTCTCATTGTGTGCATGTTCGGGTGGACCTATCCACATGGGCTGGTCTTCCACATTTTACCTCTGACAGCCATGTTACCGTGGGTTCTTTTATTATGTACGGGCTGCACACAGACCTCAGTTTATCATGCTGTCCAAAGACAAGCACTCGAAGCATTGTTTACATCTCCTGGGAGGGGAGAAGAATTGAGAATTATTAGAACCATGGACTCGCTCAGCATTCGTCACTTCCAATGAGGGACTCTGGTCCACTATGCCGTCTTACTACTTACAGCTGCCCTCTTCTGTCATTGAAGTTCAATTTGATATCAAGTCTGTGGAAATGAGAAAATTGGCATGCCTGACCCAAACCCCAATCTTGATTAGCTTCCATCTCTGAACATATTCATAAAAGACAAGACTTCGTGCGCACACATAATCACACAAATCAACAGCAACAAATTCTGTTGTTCATTAGTTGTCAAAGAAATGTATTCTGGACATGAATAAATAATCTGTCAAATTATCATACACCCATTATCACAACCTCGACGATCATGCATCTACCGTTAATATCACACATCCATTCTTGTCGTTGCGTTACGTATATACACCCTACACACACTACCGTCAACATGTTCAAATGTCACTGGACAGTCTTGAGGCAACCCAAGTCAATTTGCTGCTTTTACTGTGTGTCGGATATGTATATATATATACCCTGTCCCCCCACACCGCTGCTGTTGAACTGCTGCAAAATGGAGAAGACACAGACATTAACATACTTTCACATACATTAACAGTGTTTACACGCGCTCCATTAATCAACACGGGCTTACATGTGCAGCATTACATGCATTAATGCAGCATTTACAGATGCTGTATTATAACACAGCATTTACAGATGCTGCATTAACACAGCATTTACAGATGCTGCATTAACGCAGCTTTGACAGACACTGCAACACAGCATTTACAGACGCTGCATTAACACAGCTTTGACAGACGCTGCATTAACACAGCTTTGACAGGCACAGCATAACAGCAACGGTTTGGTTCTTCTGGGAATTGTTAAGACAGCTGAAGGAATTGGGGCAACTGTCCAGTCAATGACTTGATCAGGACTCAACACAGTGCAGGGAAATGGAAAGATAATCCACTCAAGGAAATCGCATCTACTCTATAATGGGAAAACGGAATGTTCGTCCACTCAAAACAGGAAAATGCAAAGCTCAAAGCCTTGACACAGGACAAGCTCAGACACTCGATGCCAGAAAATGAAAAGTTCATTTACTACATAAAGGAGGATAGAAAACTTCAGCCACTTGCTCTACACAGGACAATGACGAGGTTACTCGATTCATGGAAATGGAAAGGCTATCCACTCAACACACATGGAAAAAGCTTACGCTCCCAGTACAGGGAAACAGACAGCTCATCCTCTCGGTACTGAGCAAGGGAAAACTCATACACTCAGTACTGGGGATGGAAAGCTTATTTACTCTATGCAGGAAATTGATGCGCTCATTCACTCAATACCAGGAAATGGAAAGGACATTCTCTTGAAACATGGAAATGCTCATCCCTATCAAACATGGCAGTACCTCAACCACTCAAAAAATGAACAAACATATAACAACAACCTAGGAAATAAGAAAACTCATCCGGTTGATAAGAGGGAAATGGAAAGCACATCCATACAACTTGGAGCACTAGGAGACTCATGTATTCAACACAGGAACTGGAAAAGCTTGGCATTTGTCACTGGGCCTGTGAGAAAGGTTTTTCAAGATTTTGTGAGGCAGATGTCTGGTTTTGTTTGAAAAAAAAATAAAGGGAAGAATCTACAGAAAACAAATCACACACACACCTCAAACCTAATCTTTTGTGACTTTGTTCCTGTGGCCTGGCTGGTAGCTCCCCCAGCACACACAGAGACTGCACCACCCCCTTCCCCTTTCCTAGCACCCCCTTCCCTTCTCCCATTCCTGTTCTTTGCAGTCCCCTCTCTTTCCCTACCAAGCTATGTGGTGACCTTTAAGATGAAATGACTGTGATGTGGTCCTTGAGGTACACTTCTTCCAGTTATTCTGGGTTGACAGTCACAACACAGACAAACAACAAAAAATAATCCTGCGAGAAAAGCCTGGCACCGGAATCACAGAATACCAGATAGACTTCAATGGCTGCCACACACACACCAGAATAAGAGGACATCAAAACCGTAGAGAGACTGAACGATAGCCACACACCAGAATATGAGACGCCCAAACTGCTGAGAAACTGAATGACGGCCACACACCTGAATTGAGAACATCCACACAGCAGAGCCACTGATTGACGGCCACACACCTGAATAGAGAACACCGAAACAGCAGAAACTGAGTGACGGCCACACACCTGAATAGAGAACATCCAAACCACAGAGACTGAATGATGGTCACACACCGAATAGAGAACATCCAAACAGCAAAGAGAATTCCAGTGATGGCCACACACCAGAATAGTGGACATCCAAACAGCAGAGAGACTTCGATGACAGCAGCATACCAGAACAGAGAACACCAAAAGCACAGACATTTCAAAATCAGGAACCCTTGAGCTGATTTTCAGATTCAGTTGATGTGTCATAGATGATAGATCAGAACAGGTACCTCTGAACACCACTAAAATAACTTGACAATACTGCCATGTCTTCTATGTCAGGGGGGGGGGGGGGGGTCTAAGGATGACCTGATTCAGCTCCCTATGGGTTGCTGGAACTGGGGATACAATGGGATGAACATGGGTGTGGGTGTGAATGACGAAGGGGAAGACTGCTACTTAGAGTGAACTGAAAATGAGTTTGCAGCCATACGACCTCTTCAGATCTTGACCACAACTACCAGACACACCAGATTTCCTCAGATCTTGACCACAATGACCAGACACGCCACATTTCCTCCGATCTCAGCTGCACTTTCTTTCTCTCTTTCCTTCTTGATGTTACTTCTTTTTGCATCCCCGCCACCACCACCATTCCCACATTATCTTTAATTTGTTTTTACCATTTTCATCTTCTAATGGATGGCTTTGATGTAAAAGAGCATACCAATCAGTTCAGTTCCATTGTGAAAGTTAAATTCTGACTCTGGCTTTGACTGACCCCACACACACTATATCCTCAAGATCTTGACCACCCCGACCACAGACAACACATCCTCAGATCTTGACCCCCTTCAGGGGTGTGACAGGAGTGTGGGCTACATATATGACTGGAGCTGATGCATTTATGATTGTTGACATTCCTCATGGATTTAGTGCAACACAACTGGTCACAGCTGGCCGCTCAAAACAAAGCTTACACAATCCAGCTATGGACGGCTGTCCTTTCACACTATCAAGTGGTCCCTGTCAATCCACTGCTGAAGCAGCTATCTGTTACTGGACATGAAAAAGCACATTTACATGTTTCACTTAGGTTTTCTCATTCTTGCACATGAACCAAAGACACAACACGATCTCGGATCTTGACCACAATGACCAAACACACACGCGCAAAGAGGCACACACGAACACGCAGTTACACGCACACGCACACACCAAAGTTAAATCAAGCGCTGATGCTATGATAAACGTTGTGACACCTTGTAACAACAGAGACAAAAGCTCCTGCAGAAAACCTACAGGTTGTAAGTTGTTCCAAAGAGGGCAAGTTGTTCTACCAAAGAGTGTAAGTTGTTCTGAACAGGGCCACACAAAAGGCGTCAGCATGCAGACATTACAGTTTATCCACATATACTGAGTAAAAAGATGGAAAATGAAAAACAGAGAAAGACTATAAAAAAACAAATATTGTACTATTCATCCCTGGGAGACAGAAGTGTAAACATCATGAATATTCATTGCTGGATTAATGCAAATGAGACGAACTGTGAAAGCAGCAAATTCACTCCGCAGTCATTTGTCAATTCCTCCCATTCAAAACACCTCCGTCTACTGGAAACATTGCTTATGAATTATAAAGTAACAGAAAACTGTGTGCAGGTGTATGCATAGATCTGAGAGATGGGGGTGGGGTCATATATTCAAACCTCTGTGACAATGTGGACCCCACACAGTATATACTTTGACAATCACGGAGAAGAGCAACATAGCAGGAAATCGGTTGGCACAGCAACACAATTGATCATATGGTTATCCCTTTATCAGGACAAACTTAACCATGGGGACAACTGGTAATCATACAGCAGCATCTTCAGTTTCCTTCTCCTGTCTGCAGTGATCGTGTCAACTTGCTACTGCCAGTAAACTACTGTTTGTAAAACTGGAAACAGAATACTAAAATTCTTTTAATCTGCTGGTTCCAGTAACCGATTTCATTTTGCTGGGAACAGCATCTTAATTAAAACATTTCAGAGGGAAAAAAATCTATACTTTAATTTTCAAGCAGCGTGTGAATCGCCATCAACTGAATTTTAAAACCCATCGCATTGTGGCAGTGGCAGTTTTTGATCGGTTAGTCATGCCACATCAAACCTATGTAAAAATCTTCTGGTTCAACAACACCGGCATGAAGATACATGCTCTTCTTTCCCCCAAAAAACAGCTGTCATTGAAACTCTCAAAGTCTGTGACTGTGCCTGGTACCATGGAGTTGGACTAACACAAAAAGGGTTTTTTTCTTATCAATCTTTCCTCTTCAACAAACCAGCAAAATTCAGACTTTCACAGCCAGGAAAGTGTAATGGGTTTGAGTCTCCAACCAATTTAAACAGATCTAGATAAAGCTTTTCCTGAAGCCCTCTTTCTGTGTAGCTATGTGCCAATCATCAATTTTCCTTTCTCTGGACTGGTCCTGACACTGCTCATTGAGGAACTGTGATGGGAAGCTGGTGTTGGGACAGGTCAGCTAAATTCCTGGCGCGATCACCGTGTTGTGTGTGTGGGCATTTGGATTTTGTCAAGTAGGCATTACTGCATAGTCGTTCTCTCTCCCCTGTAACTGTAGGCTCTTTGATATTTGCTACACGAGTGCTGCACAAGACTGAATTTCATAAAAAGAATCATCAGGTAAAGAGAAAAAAAAAGAAATGAAAAACAAATCTCACACACACACACACACACACACACACAAAACTACAGCCCCATGACCACATGGTTGAGGAGGAAGTTAGAACCTACATCCTGGGCTCCCATGAAGACAAAAAAAATCTCTGAAATGCTAAGAAATCTCAGGAAGCATGTCCCCCTCTTTCTTCCACTTCTCCCCTTTCTCCGGAAAACAAAAAAGATGAATCATGCATTCCAAATGGCGCGGCTGGATGCAAACTTGACACTGGAGTGGTGTCTTCTATGTTTTGCAGTCCAACCACAGATTTAGTTGGTCGTTATCTTCACTCCTGGTAGTGTGCTGCCGATGCACGATGGCAGTGTGATGGTAGTTGGCCTTCAACCAGGGGCTACGCAAGACCTGATGGCAGCGTTGTTGGCTACAGTTTCTAAAATGCATCCGGGGCTCTATAGATTCTACTGCCACCACAACCCCCCCCCCCCCCCCCCCCTCCCTCTGGAGTTTTTTTTCCCCTGAGATTTCTTTTTCTATGGTTTCTCATTTTCACATTTCTCCGACATCTGCAAATCTGTTGGAAAAGTGGGCAACCCTGCATATGATCATACCATCAAGGAACTGTGGGAGGAAGTTGATACTAGACAGACACACCATCACACAATCAAGGAGAAAGTCAAGGAGTCGTGTCCTGACTGAAGGAAAAAAGCTAACACGGGCACATCACTTGGTGGAGAAGAAAACCAACAGATCTATCACAGATGCAGGTTGAGGGAGAGAGGTGCAGAAGGGGGATCAGGAAAGCGGTAAACAACAGTGACCTGTGATTAGCAGACAGCTGACTGTGGGTAAGTTGCAGACTGTTACACACACACATACACATACATGCAGACAGACACATACTTGCACTCTCCTGCATAAACCAATCCCTCATCTTTATCATTACTAATCCATATGCTGCTCCCACCACCCACACCCATGCAGTCCCCCCCCCCCCCCCAACACAGACTCCCCCCCCCCCCCCCCTCCCCCAGCCCAGTGACTGGTTGTCAGAACCAACAAAGAGTGGGCAGAGAAGGGAGGGAGGGAGGGCGGGAAGCGGCGAAGGGACAAGAGACGTCACAACGGAATGTTAACAATCATCTTTGAACATGAACGGCTAAAAGAACCAGTATGGTTAGACAGGGCACCAGGTTTGTACAGTGTTTAGCAGAATGTTTCCTGACTCATGATGCCGGCAATCCCTCCCCCACCTCCCCCACCCTCCCCCCCTCTCTTCCCTGAAAAACCCACCCACTAACCCACTAAGGCCCGCCATTCCAAGACAGGCAATACCTGAGCACAAATTCAAAGGAACTGTCCCAGGAATTGAACCGTGTTTGATACAACACATGTATCATGTCTTATACAGGTATCACATTTGTTCAGTTCTGTTTGCAGAATATAACTTGATATGACACAACATGTGTTATTACATTCTGCATTTTAGAGATTCAGACGTGTTAACCCATGTGGCTACCTGTGCCACACTCTCACACACACACACACACACACACACACCTACACAGGCACACAATCAGCATTTGGAGGACTGCAGGACGGCACTCTTGGCGATGGAGCGACGTTCTTTGTCCAGAAAGAGCGGGAGCGCTTTGTTCAGTCGCACTGGCTCCCCATAGCTATGCACATCATCCCCCTCACACACTTCTCACTTAACGGAGCTTCACCCCCACTCATGGAGTAACCCCCGCCCCCTTCACACGACCTGTCCTCCAGCGGGTTCTTTTTGGAGTTCCGGCCTGAGGCCGACAAACTGACATCTTCTGTGGGAGAGCAGTGAGGTAAACTGGCGTCATAAAAAACACTTTTGCCTGAGTAGGGCGTCGGGCCTGTGATGGAACTCAGCGGCAAGTTGTCTCTGGAAGTTCGGAGAGGATGGCGGGGAGGAATGGCGGGTGGGGCGGATGACGACGATTGGCTGGTGGCGTCGCTGTGACTGACATCCTGAGTTTCGCTGGCTCGTTCCGCTTGTTTGAAGGGCTGGACAATGCGCTGCGGTTTGTTGCCTGGTTTCATGGTGGTCATCCCACCGTGCAGTTTGTCGTCAGGTTTGTACCCCCCTACCCCACCACTCTGCGGTTTGTTTGCCACCGGAGGTTTAAAAGGTTTGGCGATGTATGGTTTATCTGCAACACACGGTTTTGTAGAGGGCGCTGCAGAGGGGTGATGATAGGGGGCAGGTTGGGAGTGGGACACCTGCTGCCTCCCCTCCCCCACACTTACCCTCCCTCGCTGCACTGCGCTGTCTGAATCACTGCCAATGTCAAGGCTGTTTAGCTGGTACTCCCCTGCCCTCGTTGGTGCCCCCACCCTTCCTTGTCCTCCTCCCACTCCATCCTCGAAGCTGGTGTCACCTGACTCGGCCGTCTCGGAGTCCGAAAAACTGACCTTCTTCTTTCGGCCCTGACCCTGGACAGAGCTGGGGGAGGAGGAGGAAGAGGTCCTGAGGATGGGAGAGACATGGGGGCGGGGGGAGAGGCTGTGGGGGTGTCGTGACTTGCCCCCTGCCTCCCCCAAAGGTCTGTAAATGAGCGAGCGCGTGGAGGAGGAGGACGTGGAGTACTGCGAACTGAGGCTGTTGGTGCTCTCCGGTCGACTCTGCAGAGCGAAAGTCCTCACCAGCGGGGAAGGGGGTTTGGGGGACTGGAAGGGCACAGACGAGAGGGAGGGGGACTGCAGCGATGGGAAAGAGAAGGACGAGGGGGAGGGGTGCTTGGCAAAGGCACCGGCTGAGCTCTGGTTGACAAAGTCCTGGGTGTAGACGCCACGGTCGGTGGCGCAGTGAGGCTTGTCCCTGATCTGTGAGCTGACCACGCCCTGACTGTTCTCCGAGTGATAACCGCTGGACACACTGGACTGCAGGTTGCTGTCAGCGCCCTCGCTGTTGTCTGACGAGATGCTGTTTTCTCCGCTCTGCAGCCCCTGCCGAACAAGCGACCCCCTGCTGCCTCCGCTGCTCCGTACCAGGGTGGGAGAAGGAGAGTGGGCGCGAATAAGATGGAGGGGCAGTGTAGGGAGGGGGAGGCATGGACTTGGACTGCTCTAGCCCTGCGGTGTGCCCCAGATGGGAGTCCAGCTCCAGTCCAGCAGCAGAGGGCGCTGCCGCCAAGGCACAGGCAGGCAAGGGCTGTCGTCGCAGCAGTGACTGATCCTGGGTGAGGTGACGAACACCTTCACTGATGTTTTGGTGGGATGCAGGATAGGTGTGGTGGTGGGGGGTGAAGCACGGACTCTGGATGGGAGGAGTCATGGGCGGCTCCCTGTTTGCGTAGACGTCGGGACGTGTCCTGGGACAGGGCGGCGCTCTGTCGCTGCAGGAGCTCCACCTCCGTGCGCTGAGTGGCCACGTCCGCCAGAACTTTGAGCGCAATGTCCTCGGGGTCCATCTTTCCATCCCCAGTCCCTCGTCCACCCCTGACTCTCCCCCATCCTCTTCCTGTCTCCTTGGCCAACAACTTCCTCAGTTACCGAGGATGACAGATGGCTGCGGTGGGGTTTCCCAGAGGAAGGCACCTCCCTACCCACGCTCAGCCGCTCAAAGTGCTGCCGCAGTTGAGACGCCGTGCGCACTTTGGTCACGACTCTTCGTCGCTGTCCCTGTTGTCATGGTGATCACCGTGGGGGTCGAAGACCTGCTCGGTTACCAGATGCTCAGCAAACTTGACGCTCTTCATGGTCGCCATGTCGGAGCGAAGCGCAGACGGAGCGGTGCGGCTGACATCAAAAGACCGCACGCTGTCGGAGTCCTCCATGGAGGGGGAAGAGGGAGGAGGCATGAGGTCCGGGGAAATGGGAGCGAGGGAGGAGGAGGGGGAGATGGTGTCAGGGTTGGGGCTGTTGTTGGAGGAGCTGCTGCCGTATAGAGAGCGGATGCGGTTCTGGTGTGACAGGTACAACGCCGGGTCTTGCTGGGTCGGTGACCGTGGGGAAGACGTGGGCGACGGTGACAGTGACACCTGCTCTCCCTGGGGGTCACAGGAGAAACAACAAGACTACGTTAAACCAAAATGTCAAAGATTATACAATACAAAATACCAAAGAACACACGATACAAAATATTAAAGATAACACAATACAAAAAATCCAAGATAACACAATACAAAAAATCCAAGTTAACACAATACAATATATCAAAGATAACACATTACAATATATCAAAGATAATACCATGAGACCTGAGGACTGTTTCAGTTTCTCCAAAGGCAGGGGTACTGAACACGTAACAGTCCATATATATATACTGACACTTCATCACACATCACTACTTCATACAGTCACAACCCAGATGGATTCCAGCTCAATAAACAAGGAAGTGAACACAGATAAGCAAAGAGTTGGTGAAAGGTTCTGACTGACCAGACACAGAAGACAACTGACCTGCACGTTAACTCACTGCACTGGTCCGACTCTGAGCACCTAGCGTACAAGGTCTGTGACACTTCTGTAGGAATGTGTGTGTGTGTGTGTGTGTGTGTGTGTGTGTGTGAGAGAGAGAGAGAGAGAGAGAGAGAGAGAGAGAGAGAGAGAGAGAATGTGCATGCATGAGCGTAAGAGAGAGAGAGAGAGAGAGAATGTGTATGCATACGTGTGCGTGAGAGAGAGAGAGGGAGATAGAGTCTACGTGTGTGCGACAGAGAGTTTGTGTGTGAGTGTGTGTGCATGCCAGTGCATGAATTCATAGCATGTGACAACGAATACTGGAGATCAAGCAAACACCCTTTAACAATGCACAAAGGTCACGATGGGTGACACACGGTGACGAACAAAGACGTCTGAGGTCACTTCACAGGACAACAGGCGCAGGCAGACATCACTTACTTATACACTCTTAAAACACAGTACAGCCTTTGACTAATCCCTAAATAAACTAAAATGTATGTTTGCAATATTCAGCTACACTCGGCAACCCTTCTCAACTCTCCCTGTCTGTTTATTCATCTGTTCATCTGCAGCCTCTGCCTACTGTGGCCTCATAACTTTGCACTGTGATGTAGTGTAAACGGACTAGTCCACATGTATCAACATCTTTTTACAGCTGTAACACACACACACACACACAGAGGACAGAAACAGTATCTTGTGAAATACAAACAAAACCCTTAAATCAGAAGAGCAAATAGACAAACAAATAAGAGAACAAACAGTCAAACTGCCATGAGGCACCGACAGACCTTCCTGACTATATGCTGCCGCTGTTTGTTCCTCATCTGCTCCATCTCCGCCGGATTGAAGAGGGAGCGCTTTCCACGCCCTTGCGGGGACAGCGTGCCTGGGTGGGGGAGGTGAGGGAGGAGGTCGTGGAAGGAGAGGAAGTGCTGTGACACGACGACAGCGACTCCAGCGACGAAGAGTTGTCCATGGACAGAGTGCGAGGTGCGTCCTGCGTGTCTGTGGATGGGCATCAAACATCCGATTTCAATGACGGTCAGGAATGTGAGAACCATCCTCTCCATCATGACTCATTTTTCAAAGACTGGATTATTCTGTTCAAACCCGTTTCTCTTTGTGTGTAATTGCTAGACTTTTTCCCCCAATAAATGTTCCCTCCTCTTCAGCATCAAGTTTTATGGATTTCAAAACATTGTTCACGACAGACAGCTTGACTGTTACAAAGCAAACTGGTGAAACAAGATGTCTGCTGAGTGCAGATTAGCACAATAATAATCATATTGTTTCTGACACAGACCGTACTCTCTAACTGTCCTGGCTAAACCATGGAAATAAAGAATCCTATCAGTAGCTATTAATCAGTGGACAACATCATAACAGCATTATAGATGAGTCTCAAAGGCACTTATTCCTGGGATTTTTCTGCCATGGCTAGCACCAGCCTAGGCACAAGTGTGCTTTTAACACGAACAGGAAGACTGGAACCACACTGTGAAGTTTCATCCTCTTCATGGATGAGTCTCTGACAGTGCTGCTAAAATTTCCTGACCAACACAGCAGGTGCCTGTACTGCCAGGCCTGGGTCGACACCGGGACATATAGGGAAAGGAAGTGCTGTGTGCGACCTGCCATGTAGTTTCGGACAAGAATGAAATGCCATGGCATCATCTTTATCCTCAGAACCAATGATCACGATTCAAACAAGTGTCTCATAGTTACTCTGTGGCTTCGTGCCCTGCTGGTGTGGTGAGCTCTGCTGCTTGCATGTGAGTTTAGTTTTCCATTTTCTCTCCACAGTCGTACTGGTGATGAGTTTGTGTCAGTCTCTCACGTCGGCAACATCATGGTGACTGTCACTGGACGGACACTCTGCTGCCCTCGAGAGGAGGACACTCATGTCGGACCATGACACAGTTATGTTGGCAAGTGGTGCCCTGTGTATGTTGAGAACAAGCAAGACGACAACACCAGTGGAACAACCTTGCAGCAGGGCAGTGTGTCTCCTCTACCGGGTTACCTTACATAACCTGATACTGATTTGCTCTTTGTGGAATGCTGGTGTTGAGGCTGAAACAGGTGGAGCCTGACCGTGGCTGTGTGTGGGGAAGGGCGGAATAAGGAGCGCGGGGAAAATGCTGCTGACAGCGAGGCGTGTGGTCCAGTACTGCCTGAGGCAAACAGACCACAGCTGCTCATTGGTGCACTAGTTGTCTCCCTTACAACAGTCATGGAAGGTCATTGCACACAAAGAATGGCTGTTACCTGTTGTCAAAAGGTCAATATCTGTCACTGTCATCGTCGTCTGTCACTGTCATTGTCAATATCTGTCACTGTTACTGTCAATATCTGTTGGTGTCATAATCCACATGGGTCTTTGTCACTGTCATCATCTGCTGATGCAGATGTAAAATGACATCTGCCAGTGTGGGTGTAAAATGTAAGCATCTGCTGATGTGGGTGTAAAATGTCAACATCTGGTGATTTGGATGTAAAATATCAACATCTGCTGATATGAGTGTAAAATGTCAGCACTGACAATGTGGGTGGAAACTGTCAGCTGTTGCCGATGTGGGTGTAAACTGTCAACACATTGCTGATGTGGGTTTAATATGTCAAGTTTTGCTGATGTGGGTGTAAAATGTCAATGTCTGTTGATGCAGGTGTAAAAACATCAACATCTGCCAATTGGGTGTGAAATGTCAGCATCCGCTGGTGTGAGTGTAAAATTTCAACATCAGCCAATGTGGGTGTAAAATGTCAACATCTGCCAATATGGGTGTAAAATCTGCCAATGTGGGTGTAACATGCCAACATCTGCTGATGTGGGTGTAAAATTTCAACATCTGCCAATGCAGGCATAAAATGTCAACATCTGCTAATGTGGGTGTAAGATGTCAACATCTGCTGATGTGGGTGTAAACTGTCAGCATCTGCTGATGTGGGTGTGAAAGGTCAACACATGCCAATGTGAGTGTAAAAGGTCAGCATCTGCTGACATGGGTGTAAAAGGTCAACATCTGCCAGTGTGGATGTAAAAATGTCAGCGTCTGCTGATGTGGGTGTAAAATGTCAGCTTCTGGCAATCTAGTCTGCCAGTGTGGGTGCCAAACGGGAGAGCACTCAATCCATCACAGGGGAGGGGAGGGGGAGGGGGGGAGGTGCACTTACTGAAGACGGCCACCAGGGTCTGCAGGGCAAACTGCAGGTGGCGCCGCACCGCCTGCTTGCTCAGTCGCAGCGTGACGTTCTCCGCCCCCACCGCCACCAGGTCCAGACCTGACACACAGCCAGACAATCAGTCAGCCACGTCACAGCAAAACGACATGAAATAAAAGTCTGGGAAAGGAAACAGGAGAAAAGGAGATGAATGAGAGGGATGGAGGGGGGGGGTGGGGGTTGGGGGATGGGCAAGTGGGGAGGGTTGGGGGAGGGGGATGGGATGGGTGGGGGCAGGGTGAGTGGGGGTGGTGGGGGCTGGAAGGGGACAAGCAGGTCACAGAGATTTTACTGAATTTACCTGATGTAAAATATTACATCATTCTGTGACAATATCTGTGTGTGTGGAGACAGAGAGAGAGAGAGAGAGAGAGAGAGAGAGAGAGAGAGAGAGAGAGAGAGAGAGAGAAAGACAGAGACAGAGACAGAGAGAGAGAGAGAGAAGGTGGAGCAGGGTATCTTTACAACCTATGGGACATATCGTCAACGCCAAGACTTCGGACAATTCTGGAACAAGGAGAAGAAAAATCTGGTACATCTCAGCTATTTTTCTGTCTCCAGGACACTTGCAGTTAATCATCACTTTTCAACCTCCAGCGATGTCCAATGGCTGATGAATTAACCAGTGTCATCATTTTCTATGCTCTTCATGAAATCATCTCAGTCATGAAAGTTTTTTCTTGTAACATGAACTTTTTTTTTAACTATCTGAAAAAAAAAACCCCTTCTACATCTGTTTTGTCATATATTATGTAACACCTCTATTCACCTCCTGAAAAACAAAACAAACCAAACCAAAACCAAAGCAGATAGAAACAGCAGGCAATAACTATCTATCAAAAAGACAGACCGACGAGCACAAATGATAATGATTATTTGTAAAGACAAACAAGCACACAAATTAAAATGATGATCTGTAAAGGCAGACACAAAGGGAGACAGAGATACAAACTGTGAGAGCTATTTACCTAGGGAAGCAAGAAACTCATGACATCCGGAGACGTGCCAAAGTTGAACGTTGAACATCATGTCGATCCCTCCTTCCTTTGCCGAGAGCTTGCTCAAGATTTCACGCATCTGAACACACACACACACTCTTGCAACTAAGTCTTGCGTATTAACATAGATTAACTTTTTTTTTTTTTTTTTTTACACAATCCTTAATAAATTTGGTCAGAAAATAAAATGCTTTCTAGCTGATGGACAAAATACCAATTCAGTTGATAGTATAACAGTAAAACCCTGATTACTTCAGAGACACATAGAGTAAGAGAGAGAGAGCAAGAGACAGAATCAGAGGGGAGGGAGAGAAAGACAAAGAGAGAGATGGCGAGGGGAGAGAGAGAGAGAGAGAGAGAGAGAGAGAGAGAGAGAGAGAGAGAGAGGGAGACAGAGAGAAAGAGAGAAAAAAAATGAAGAATGAGGGGAGAGAAAACAGTGTTGATATGGAGCAAAGAGGCCAGATAAAAAGGATTGAGTCAGTTTTGGAGAAGTGGGAGAATGGGTGGTGGGCTGATTTGAAGGGAAAGAATATAAAGCAGTGTTTGCTTTTTTCTCTTCTTAACATTGTAAGAATTTGATTATGACAAGATGAAACCACCGATTTGACCCCTCATTGTCAGCTAGGCTACAAAGAGGAACTTAACAGATGTTAGGATTTGTATTACGATTTATTATGAATTATTATGAATGTGTGAACATCTCCGCGCACTGTCTTCTTTCTGCGCACGTGTAAGCTCTCTTATTAACTGAATAAAATGTGGGGGGGAAAAAAAAGAATGGGTGGTGGGTTGTGGGTGGTGGGGGCCTGGCTGTGTGAAGGGATGGCCACAGCATTATAGTCTCAATCATGTAACTGTTTTCCTGTGTCTGTCACAGTCTCTTATCCTCTTGCTGCAAAACTCATCTTAACAAATCTCTCTTCAAGCAGTCTTTCATTTAATGTACTCCATTTCACCCTTCTTCCTTTTTAATTTTTTTAAAAATGTGCTTTTGTTCCTACGTGTGTACGTGTGTGTGTGTGTGTGTGTGTGTGTGTGTGTGTGTGTGTGTGTGTGTGTGTGTGTGTGTGTGTGTGTGTGTGTGTGTACGGTGTGTGTGTGTGCAGTGTTAGTGTGTGTGCATGTGTATGTGTGTGTCTTTTGTGTGTGTGTGTGTGTGTGTGTGTGTGTGTGTGTGTGTGTGTGTGCGGTGTTAGTGTGTGTGCGTGTGTATGTGCGTCTTTTGTGTGTGTGTGATGTGTGATGTGGGATATGGGAGGTGAAGGCAGACAGCACAGGTGGGGAGGGAGGGAGAAAATACTGACAAAAGCAGCACAGAAGCCTGATTGAGAGCAGGTGAGAAAACTTGCGCACACTTCATATTTCGGGATTGCAGGTAAAGCGCCTTGAGGTGTCTGAAGGTGTAGTAGAAATACGTTATCATAATCATTATCATAAATGTCATCATTCTCATCATGATCATCACTGTCATCATATTTCATCAATGTCATCATTGTCATTACTGTTATCATGATCATCACTGTCATCATGATCATAGTTATCATTATCATCAATGTCATCATTGTCATTACTGTCATCATGATCATCACTGTCATCACCATCTTCATAATCATCACTGTCATCATGATCATCATAGTCATCATAATCATCATTGTCATTATTAATAATCATTGTCATCAAGATCATCATTGTCATCATAATCACTACTGTCATCATGATCATCATAATCATCACTGTCATCATAATCATCACGATCATCATAATGATCATGACCATTATAATTATCACGATCATCACTGTCATCATGACCAGCCTCACCCCCAGTATGAGCGCCTCTCCCACAGGCTGGTTGGTGATGAACTTGGACAGCGCCGTCACCGAACTGGGCGGTAACCCTGCACCACATCCACATAGCACCGCATTGCATTAGTATGTCCACATGTTAAACGAACATCAGCTCCCTTGTCTCAACGTCCACGTAGGAACACGTTCAGTCGATGCACCTTGCATTATTATGTCCACATGTTAACCAGCATCACCCGCAATGTCTCAATGTTCACACACCACCACATTTAGTCAATGTCCAAACAACTCTGAACTGTGTCAAGGTCCATACATTACCACAGTGTGTCAGTGTCCGTATTTCACCACTCTGTGCCAATCTCATGTCACCACATTGTGTCAATGTCCTGCATCACCACATTGTGTCAATGTCCACCAACACTACATTGTGTCAACGTCCACATATTGCCACTAACTGTTCTCTATGCAGTGTCCACTTGCCCATAGAGCCATTTTCAAATGTTTTTCTTTTGTATTACATTTAAATGCTTTTCATTAATTTTTTTACTTCAACGAATCTGAGAAATATCATTCCCATGAGGTAACACACAGGCAGCACCCCATGTGACTTATGACAAAGACAAGTTCCCTTTCTCATTCTTTTTTTTTTGTTTTAAAGAAAGTTTACCAACTTATTTTCTATTTTCTCTTCCTGTTTGCTTTTTTTCTTTTTTTTTCTTTCTTGAAGTGATACGGCTTCTGTTTCCTGCAATTTTAAACAGATGGATTACCATTGAAAACAGAAACGAGTTGCACCCATGCAGATCATCAAAGGGTCATAATTGGGCATCTTTTTTCCATTTATGTTTCACTTATGTTTCAACCATGCATCTCATGCCATAATTGTGTCTTTTTAAGTCTCATACATCACATGACTCATACATCTCATTGTGCAATGTCTACTGTTCATATCCTGACCTATTCATAAACACATTCACACAACTGACATCTCTCCATTCTTCAGGCCATGATGTATACCAACACTGTACTTCCAAGTAGCATCTGTATCTCTCCAACCCCACCCTCCCGCTTCCCAAATCTGCTTTACCCAGCAAAGCTGTATCTACATTAGCTAAGCCTCAAAGGTTTGAATCCTGTCCTACCCAGCAAAGCCTGCAGGCTGGCGGAGGCCTGGGTCAAGCGGTCAGCCGGGTCAGACTGAGGGGGAAGAAGACGGCTGGAGGCAAGCCAGCCGTGGCGGGTTCGAACCTGAAGCCCACGGCAGTCAGCAGTTCCTTCCAGCCCATCACAGCCCCCACCTTGTTCTCGATGCTCTGCACCGTGGTGTACATGGGGTTACGGGCCCCTTGCTGGATCCGCTGCAACGATTTCTCCATCTGAAAATGACAGATGCAGTTAACTTCTCCATCTGAACAAGACCTATGCAGCGGACTTCTCCATCTGAAAAACCCACTTGTAGCTGACTTTTGCATCTAATCTGAGAGACTCTAGACATGGAGTCTGATTCAATACAAAAAAGGAAAGAACCTATTGTCTACCTGACATCTGGAAAACATAAGATGAATAGTTTGGATAATTTGAAAAATACAAAATACGTAGTTTCAATTCATCTGTAAAAACACAGAACAAAATGTCTTGACTTCATCTGAGATCAAAAAAAAAAAAAAAAAAAAAAAAAGAAGAAAAAAAACACAGGACATGTACTCTGACTTTATAAGAAAACACAGGATACACCGTCCAACACAGGGTACGTGAATCTGTTGTTATTGCTAAAACCCTCAGATACAGCATAGAATAAAACTCAATTTCTCTATATGTGGCTTCCTCATCGGACAAAAACCAGAACGTACAGATGTGACTTCATTGCGCAGAAGACATACAATGGAGAGACAAGACGTTAAAGAAGAAAGAGGGAGGGTTCTCTCACCAGGTGCAGCAGAACTCGCATGGTTTCGCGGCTGATGGTCGGGGACTGCAGGATCTGTGACAGCGCGTAGCCCATCAGCGCCACCTTGCTGGACAGTCGCACATCCTGGCCCACCACCCACCCAGCCCCCCCAGTTGGCAGGGTGAGAGAACTGCTTGGTGCTCTGCACCGTCTTCACCGCTTTGGACAACGCCTGCACAGAGCAGTTTCCTTTTCATGGCTTTTGACCTGACTGACATGCCATAGTTTCCTTCTGCTTCTTTTTTTTCTTTCTTCTCTTTTTCGACAATATCCATACATTATGCATTCATTTCTTTCTTTCTTTCTTTTTTTTTGTTGACAATATCTGTGCATTATGCATTCTTTCCTTCTTTCTTCCTTTTCTTTCCAACGCTTTTGACAATGGCCAGACACATATTCTCTATCCTAATTTTGACGAAATATACTATCATATACTGACATATGTTACTATATCTTTCTTTTTTTTTCTTTCCCTTTTCTTTCTTTTTTTCTTTTTTTTTTTAAACAATCCCAACAGATCACAGATTATTATTATTTTTTTTTTTTTTTAGACCATTTGTATTCTATTCATCTATCTATTCCCCATCTACTAGTCTACCTGCTCCATGTCTATCTCTGTTCCATTGTCAAAACTGTCTGCTTGTGAACCTGTTCCATGCTTTCCTGTCTCATGTATACCTGCCTGTTGACCTTTTCCATGTTTACCTGTTCCGTGTGTTTCAATCTGTTCCTTATCTGTCTGCCTTTTCATGTTAACCAATCTTTATTCTACCTGCCAGTCTACCTATTCCATGTCTATCTGTTTACCTGTTCCATGTCTACCAGTTCTATGTCTACTTTTCCCTGTCCATCTACCTGTTCCATGTCTACCTGTTTATCTGTTCCATGTTTACCTGTGCCATGTCTATTTGTGCACTTTTTCCATGTTTACCTGTCTTATGTCTACCTGCCTGTCTGCCTGTTTTCTGTCCACCTGTTCCATGGCTACTTGTCTCATGCCTACATGTCTGTCTACCTCTTACATGTCTATCTGTTTACCTTTCTGGAATTTACCTGTCTACCTGATCCATGTCTTCCTGTCTTTTGTCGGCCTCTCTCACTGTGTTCCATGTCTTCCTGCTGATCTGCTCATGTCTACCTGTTCCATGTCTACCTGTACCATGTTTAGCTACCCTGTGTTCATGTCAGCATATCTAACCATTTTCATGTCTGCTTGATCCATGTCCACCTACCTACCTGTTCCATGCCTATCAGTCCACCTGTTTCAAGTCTCTGTGCTCCGTGACTGCCTGTGTAAATGTCAACCTGACTCTCTAGTACTGCTTACCAACTCCTGTTCCAAGTCTATCCACCTACCTATCTGCTCTATGTCCACCTGCCTTTTAAACTACTCCATGTCTATGTCTCATCTCTCTGAACTATCTCTCCGCTTGTTCCATGCCCACTCTGTTCCACACTGGACTAAATGTTCAAGGTCCACCTTTACAACTGTTCCATGTCTACCCACCCGCCTGTTCCATGTCTACCTATCTACTTGCTCCATTTCTACCTGTCAGTGTACCTGTTCCCTGTCTACCTGTCAGTGTACCTGTTCCCTGTCTACCTGTCAGTGTACCGGTTCCCTGTCTACCTGTCAGTGTACCGGTTCCCTGTCTACCTGTCAGTGTACCTGTTCCCTGTCTACCCATCAGTGTACCTGTTCCCTGTCTACCTGTCACTGTATCTGTTCCACGTCTACCTGTCACTGTACCTGTTCCACGTCTACCTGTCACTGTACCTGTTCCACGTCTACTACCTGTCACTGTACCTGTTCCACGTCTACCTGTCACTGTACCTGTTCCACGTCTACCTGTCACTGTACTGTTCCACGTCTACCTGTCACTGTACCTGTTCCACGTCTACTACCTGTCACTGTACCTGTTCCACGTCTACCTGTCACTGTACCTGTTCCACGTCTACCTGTCACTGTACCTGTTCCACGTCTACCTGTCACTGTACCTGTTCCACGTCTACTACCTGTCACTGTACCTGTTCCACGTCTACTACCTATCACTGTACCTGTTCCACGTCTACTACCTGTCTGTGTACCTGTTCCATATCTATCTGTGTCAGTGTACTGTTCAACATCTACCTGTCAGTGCACCTGTTCAACATCTACCTGTCAATCTACCTGTTCAACATCTACCTGTCAGTGTACCTGTTCCATATCTACCTGTCAGTGTACCTGTTCATATCTACCTGTCAGTGTACCTGTTCAACATCTACCTGTCAGTCTACCTGTTCCATATCTACCTGTCAGTGTACCTGTTCAACATCTACCTGTCAGTCTACCTGTTCAACATCTACCTGTTCAACATCTACCTGTCAATCTACCTGTTCAACATCTACCTGTCAATCTATCTGTTCAACATCTACCTGTCAATCTACCTGTTCGACATCTACCTGTTCAACATATACCTGTTCAACATCTACCTGTCTATCTACCTGTTCCCTGTCTACCTACCTGCGTGATGGGCAGGCCGTCCTGCAAAGCGCCATACATGGTCCTCATCAGCAGCTTGGAGGCGGAGTCTGGCACCGGCCAGAGGGAGAACATGACGCACTGGGCGCCCGGCCGACAGCAGGGCCCTAGTCAGCCCAACCACCCCGTCCGTGTTGACCCGCCCCGCCCGGTCGTCCGTGTAGGCCGAGTTCAGCACCACCAGCTTGGCGTGCAACTTCAGGTGCAGGATGTCAGCAGCTGTCAGCAGGTACTCCGACAGGGCAGGGCTGCCACCCAGTGTGTACTGACATCGCTGGCGCTATCGTCGCTGTCCAGCAGGGGAAGGCTGGGGCAGAGGTCGGGGTCGTGGCGCTGAACTCGCAAGGAGAGAGCACGATGGAGGACAGCTTCCAGGAGATGTGGGCCGCAAAGTGGATGACCTCCACCTGTGGGGTCAAAGGTCATGCAAGGTCACGGATACTGGCCTACAGTTTACAAGTAATTATTAACCATAGCCTAGCCAATCACACAGAGCCTTTTCTGGGTTATCCATCCTGTACAGAAAAAAATCCCATCCTGAACAGGTCAGATAATCGAGAAAGATTACATCTTGAAAAAGAAAAGAACAACAATGGTAATTTACATGGCAGCAAAGCTACTAACATTCTCATGTAAAATTAAGCTGTGCTGAGTGAGGACCACCCCCCACATTCTCCTTGATTTCTCACTCTCAGATTCTTAACATTAAAAACAAATTAATCAAAAAGATTATGTGCCACACACACACTTAAGAAGCCACATAAAAATCCAAATAGGCACACCGCACTGCAGAATGAACAGCTCATGTATGTCCAGTCTGAACAGTGTGATCAATTTTCACTGCCTGGTCACCCGACTGAAAGATTATTTTAGAAAAGAAAAAGGTGTTGAAAGAGTTTATGGAATACCTGAGAATTGTCCACAAAGGCAGAAAAAGGTAGAAGAAGACAATAACCCCCCCCCCCCCCTCCCAAACTCAAAGACAGTGGTAGAGAGTGGTGGAAAGAGGTAGTTACTAGCTCAGAACTTCTAGAAGGCTGGGAGCTATTTGAACTGAAAGAGTCCAAAGAATCATCATGGAGACATCTGGTTTGGACATACTGATGTTCAAGGACCTAAATCAAATCAACATGATGATGTTCAATGACCTAAAACAAATCAACATGATGATGTTCAAATGACCTAAATCAAATCAACATGACCTAATGAATCCCATCCCCACCCACTCAAAGACAGGTGTGCAGGTATGCAGGAATGCATGCACGCACACACATGCTACTCATCTAGACCATAAAAAATGCAAAAATCTTATCTACAGGAAAACATCTGCAGACGAGACCATCCAGAGATACCTACCTGCTCTATCTGATGCAGTACTGCCCCCTTGGTGGCTTCAGGACCAATCAGAGGCCGGCAGGTCAGCAGCTCTCCCAGGATGCGGGCCTCGTACTCAGCCCCCGGGATCTCCTTGAGGTGCCAGTGGTGGGAAATTGTGGGCGTCAGCATGGGATTGCCGACCACCCAGGGCCCCCGATGACTCGATCATGGGCCTTCCCTGGCCATCCGTCTGCATAGCATGTACACACACACACAACATCCACATACACACACACATGCACACACACACACACACACACATGCACACACACACACACACACAACATCCACACATACACACACACACACACACACACACACACACACACACACACACACACACACACATGCACACACGTGTGCACACACACACACACACACACACACACACACACACACACACACACACACATACACCCATGCAGAAACACACAGACAAACACACACTGACTAAGTTAACCAGTTTCATTAACGGATTGACTGAAACAAAAAGATCAACTGAGAACAAAAGAAAATTAATTAAGTGTGCAGAACAAAAACATAAATCTAAAAAGAGTCAAACACTTAAAACTTGTTAAATGAAGTCACAAAAACATCACTGTATAATCTCTCTCTTTCTCACACACACACATTCTCTTCTCCTCCCTCTTTCTCTGTCATGCACATGCACACATATACACACTTGCACGAACGGAAATAACTGTGACATAGCACTGACTTGCATTTGCAAAAACACAATCAGTGTAAACTCCCACAATTCAAGGGAATTAAAAAAAAAAAAGAACACACACATCCTTAAAAGAAACTGCAACAGCAGCAGAATTTGCCAGAATGGGCATTATTGACATCAGTCTTGCAGTAGCTGTAGTCAGCATGATTTTCCCCTGAAAGAAAATTCCTTTGTGCTCAGCTCACTGCCTTTTTTTTTTAGGGAAAATGTCTGCTCGCCCCATGGTTTGACACAAACTCACCACCTAGACCGAGGAGGAGTGGAAATTGAAACAGAACAGAGTTCCACACAAGAACCAGTTATGAAGGAAGCGGTGCAATTTCTTTACAACATAAAAAAAAAACAATTGACACATTTTTGCTCTTATTTTGCTGCCACAGCACCAAGCTAAAGACAGTGCAGACACTTGCTGGAGACCGATGCTCTGCATGCAGACGATTCTGTACTTCATGGCAACAACTGATGGCTTACAGAAACACAAACATATTCGGCATGCAATACCTGAACAGGAGATGAACGGAGAGAAGCATGTAACAATCCTGCACACCGGACTGAGAATTCCCTTCGACACTGCATTCACAGCCAGGACACAGTGTGGTGTAGGACAGGATATAGGATACACAATTTTTTTTTACCATAGCTTACTCATTTCCACGTACTCTCCTACCGCTCTTCTTCCACAGGCAGCAAAGGTAAGTCACGCACAAGGTATGTGAGTGGAGTGTCACCCACTGTGCACATCCCCATACAGTGCAATGGATCAGTCTGGCTTTCAACAATAGCGTTCAATGAATATTTGAGGAATTTACTAAAAAAAAAAAAACAAACCCCCCCCCCTAAAATCCAGGAATGAGCTGTAGCCTCCAGAGATGGATAATCCAGGATCTTTCGTGGTATATGGGTACGGAACGTTAAAGTGACCCTCCACAAGGTGCAAACGCAGGTGAAGATTTTTGGGAGGTCCTCGTTTATGTTACACACACACATGGAAAACCAAACAGATCCACCAGGTACCGGAAAAAGCCAGTGGAGAATCAGGGGAGTCTTCCTGGTCATAACACCATCACTGAGGTAATCCAGACCCTGCCACTCACCTTCTGCGAAGCCTGAAGGGCACTGACGGAGGGGACGATGATGAGGTTGAACCGTTCGAAGAGGAAGGGGTGGGAGGCATCAGGCCGCAGCATGAGGAAGGGGATGAGGTAGAGGTCGCCTTGCAACACCAGCACCAGGTCCTGAGGCCCCGCCGCCCCCTCCCTCCCCACCTCCTCCTCCATCAGCGACCTCAGCGTCTCCTCCATGGGCGCCAGGAGACAGTTGTACAGCGTCGTCATGGGCGACTTGGTGCCGGACCTCTGTCATGACAGCAAACACACAACCGTCACTTTCTGACTGTACACAGGTATTACTGTTTCAAAACTGTTTTTTGAAAACCATACATCCTTCCATCTTGCTTCGTGCAGTTCTTTTCTTTCAAACAGACCAGACTGACAGAATTGTCCATGCAGTACCATTCATCTATCCAAGGCCAATGCCAACCATTCAGAGGGTGCGCAAATACTTGCGGTCCTCTTGTTCATTTGACAAAGAGTGCCTGTTTGTCACTGCCGAGGCAGACTTGATTTCATACCTCATCTCCTTGAGTACTGCACACTCTATAACCCCTGTGCATAGTGTTGCAACATTATACATTACAGTAGAGCAAATAAGCACACTCCTTTAGACCCATTTGATTCACCCGCTAGCTCTACCTTCTTAATCTCATAACTGTTACAGCACATATTCTGCTCTCATCATCACTCCAGTGTAACTGTTAATGAACATCGACTGTCTGAAGAGCCTCCTTCCCTGTATTAATAATTCATAATTGTGTATATCATCCTCTATGTCTTCTCCTTTTCAAGAATAAATCAAGAGCTGAAAGAGTTGTGAATTCCTTGACAGTTTATGCTAGAACAAAGGCATGAAAGCTTTGATTGTATTCATCATAGTTGGATAGAGCAAATGACCACCATATCAAAACGTTTGAAGCTTGCTGGGTCCAGTTTGTTTGCATGAATGATAAAACAGCTTCCCATTGGTATAGGACCATTGAATCCCACCATGGACCTTTCATCATTACTTTCTGTGTGATACAAATGTATAATTGATTGTTAGTTCTGGCTCTGGTGATCATATTTTAGGTTGCAGCATTTCCAAGTTGGCTGACACACAGCATCTCCTCCTAGATGATCACATGACTCACGACATCAACGCGGAACCCTCAATAGACAATGCACAGAGATCATCCCCCCCGTTCTCCTAACCTCCTCACTCCCCTTCCCCTTTTACTCCCCCCCCTACTACTTAAAACTGGAGGCCCTGGAGGCAGAGGCTACACTGCCGGAGACACTGGCGGGGGGGAGACTGAGAATCGAACCCAAGCTGACAGCGCTGCTGTTGAAGCTGTGGCCCCTGTTGATCATGGCCAGGAACCCCGTGCGGTCGCTGTCGACGTTGAGCCCCGCCCCCTAGTTCCTCCAGCTGTTGTTGAAAACACGTCGCTGTCCCCCTCGCTCTCCCCTTCACTCGTATCCCCTCCTCCTACCCGCCCGGACCTGAACACAAATAACAACAGATAAAAGGTTCTGGTGAATTTCAGTTCATCAGCGTCTAATACCTGACAAACGAAAGGCACTGGCGAATTTCTGTTATCTAGAAGGCAAATCAACGACAGACGAAAGGTTTTGGTGAATTTCAATTCATCAGCATTAAATGTCCAACACATGAAAGGCGCTGGCGAATTTCAGTTACCTAAAGGCAAATCAACAACAGGGTAGAAGGTACGGGTGCATTTCAGTTCCACACAGAGATATTCAACGACAGGTAAAAGATACTGGTGGGTTTTAGTCCTCTGGTGTACATCAACAACATATAGAACGGATGGATGAATTTCAGTTCCCTGGAAGTAAATCAACAACAGATATAAACACATTTGTAAATTTCCGTTCTGTAGTGGTACATCAGCGATAGATAATGGGTACTGTTAAGTTTCAGTTCTCTACTGATAAACAAACAAGAAATGCAAGGAACTGTTGTGTTCCGGTTCCCAAGTGATTAATTTGCAATGGATTAAAGATACTTGTAGTTCAAGTCAGTTGTCTAGGGAAAAATCAACAACAACTCAAAAAATAACAATGAATTTCAGTTTACTAGCGGAAAACCCATAGGCCAAAGGAGATGCTGGTCTTCACCAATTGTAAGAAAGCTTACAGAATTCAGCATGTCACATGGCCGGGGGCTTACTGTTCTCATACCCACCTGTCTGGACTGATACGTCATTCTACTGGCTGTGTAATGATTCTCAATTGCCAATAATATTGCAAATGAAAATAGATGGACGATGATCCACTCTTCTCAGACAGTCTCACAGAGTTATCTGTCCTGAATGTCATGACTGTTCACCTGTCAATGACGATTCAGTTTCATTCTTTTCCTCAACTGTGACATACGCTTTTTTGCTCTTAACAACAGATTTTTCTCAGTTCCACAACTAAATAAAGGCATGTTTCTCCCAAAGCATTCAAAGGACTGTTTGAAGACATCACCCTAAATTACCCTGAATGATGGAGAAGGCGCCCCTTCAGTTATTTTTTTTCCTCATTTCATTTTTCTGGCCCAGTTTTGACTCTTTCGACATCTTTCTTCATCTACCTCTTCAATTTCTCGTTCAGCAATTGGCAACGGTCCCTTCCATTCTCAACGCCCATGTGTGATGCATTTTCTATGATCTCATCACTTGATGTGACTAACCTTGTTTCACTTTCAGTCTGTGCAGCCTAACAAACAACTGCACTATTTGTGTTTTGTAGCCCGTAGTGCATGGTAAGATGCTGCTGATTTTTAATGAAGTGCAAATTTCTCACACCTGTCTTCCTTGCTCACACCCAATGTCTCACTGCAGCTTTTCAGGAGAGATGTATTGGTTTTATGTTAAAAATGAAACTACTAATTTTCTGTTTAAGGCTTATCTTTTAAAGCACTGGTTTTTCCATTAACAGTATTGGCTTACTTTCCTCACCAGTTAGTCACACCCTGTCTCCAGTCGGTTTATCTATCCAGCCTCCCTCTCAGGTTACTGACTGAATTTAGCTGGAAACAGAATTAACCAGCCACTTCTTTAAAGGTGGCAACACCCAACTTACAACCTTTACAAAACCTCAGTCTTACCGAACTTTTCCAAACCTTTAACGGCCTCACAAACCCTGGGTTCACACATGATCTTCACTTAGAGAGACAGAGACAAAAGGGAGACAGACCCAGAAAGAAAGGGACACTGACCGCAGTCCGGTGCTGGTGGTGGCGATGTGACTCTCAACGCCCATGGCCTCTCTCACCTGACCCACACACAGGTCAAGGACAGACGAGGAGGTCACGCTCATCAGGGACTGTGTGTGTCGGCCCCCTCAAAATCACTCTCCAGCTCACTGAGCTTCAACTCATGAAACTTGACAACCCCTGTACAAAAGATGCATAAAGTAAACTACAATAAGTTGCCGAGGTAAATGAATTTAATTAAGGTTAAGCCACTGAATGCAAAGAAAAAAAGATGGAAACAAGAAGACAAAAGAGGAGAAAAATGCAATGAATACAATCAAAAGACTGAAATAAGAAGACAAATAAAAGAGGAAAAAAATAAAATGAATGCAAAAAAAAAAGAAAGACAGAGACTGAAAGAGGAGGAAAAAAAGAGGAAAATACAATAAATACAAAGGGAAAGACAGAGACAAGAACGGATAAAAGAGGAGTAAAAAAAACACAATGAATGCAAAGAAAATGACAGACACAAGGAGGAGGAAAAAAAACGAAGGAAAAATACAATGAATACAAAGAAAAAACAGAGACAAGAAGAGGATAAAAGAGGTGAAAAAAAATACAATAAAAACAAAGAAAAAGACAGAGACAGGAGGAGGATAAATGAGGATAAAAATAAAAAGAATGTGAAGAAAAAGACCAGAAGAGGATAAAAGAGGAAGAAAATATAACGAATGCAAAGAAAGAGACAGGGGCATGAAAAGGATGAAAAAGGAGGAAAATATGATGAATCTAAAAAAAAAAAGACATAAACAAGAAGAGGATAAAAGAGGAGGAAAATAAATTAAGGCAAAAAAAAAAAAAAAAAAAAAAAAGAACAGAGACAAGAAGCAGCTACAAGAAGCAGCTAAAGATGACGAAAATACAATGCATGCAAAGAAAAAAAGACAATCACAGAGAGAGAGGAGAAAAGATGACGAAAATACAATGCATGCAAAGAAAAAGACAATCACAGAAAGAGGAGAAAAGATGACGAAAATACAATGCATGCAAAGAAAAAGACAATCACAGAGAGAGGAGAAAAGATGACGAAAATACAATGCATGCAAAGAGAAAAGACAATCACAGAGAGAGGAGAAAAGATGACGAAAATACAATGCATGCAAAGAAAAAGACAATCACAGAAAGAGCAGAAAAGATGACGAAAAAACAATGCATGCAAAGAAAAAGACAATCACAGAAAGAGAGAAAAAGATGACGAAAATACAATGCATGCAAAGAAAAAGACAATCACAGAGAGAGGAGAAAAGATGACGAAAAATACAATGCATGCAAAGAAAAAAGACAATCACAGAAAGAGGAGAAAAGATGACGAAAATACAATGCATGCAAAGAAAAAGACAATCACAGAAAGAGGAGGAAAAAAAAGAGGAGAAAAAATAAAATGAATGCAAAGACAGAGACAAGAAGAGGACAAAAGAGGAAGAAAATACAAAGAATGCAAAGAAAAAGACCAAGGAGCTGACAACACACTGAAGAAGACATAGGCAAAAGAAAGACAATGAAGTAAAATCACAAGCACAGGAGCGGACAAAGACACAGAAGTCAAGCAAAGACATCAACAAAGACACAGAAGCCAAACAGACAAAGACACAGAAGTTGTAATGGAGACAAATCACAGACACAGAAGCAGACAAAGACACAGAAGCCAAGCAAAGACACGGACAAAGACACAGAAGCCAAGCAGACAAAGATGTGAAAGCCATGCCACACCTGCGGACGGTGTGAGCAGCCAGCTGTACAGCGTGCCAGCCGCCAGCGAGAAACACAACACCAGCGCCCTCTGGCGGGCCACAATGGCTGTCATGTGTTCCAGGGTGACGGGGGTCATCAAATCCATGGTGGTGCCATTGAAGAGGCCGGCAGAGCCCGCTTGCCGTTCCAGCAGCAAGTCGATGAAGGCACGGGTACAGGCACGCTCCGCCACCACCAGGGGGCTTCATCATGGCGGCCCAGACTGACCCAGCACCCTCTGGTGGCAAAGGGAAGCGTTGTGATGCAATGTAATGTCGTTTCATGGTAACAAAAGCGGATGTTTAACTTCTGTTCAACAGACATGTTCTTCTGAAGAAAATTACACACAAGATTGTGACGGGGTAATTCAGAGCTCCGTAACTTCAATGTGTTCGAAGTACTTACACCTTAACAGAATACACAAATCGAGAAGGTAGAGCACTTACTAACTGCATACATTCAGACGGTTAACAGCCACCAACAAACGTATACAAGAACATGCACACACACGCATGCACACATGTATGCACACAAACATACATGCACTTACACAGACACTCTCACACACACTTACATACACATACTGTATAAGATGCAAACAATGGATCTGAGGAAAAAAGCATTGCTTTAAACTGAAATAAACATGTAACACAAATGTTTACAATACAATCAATAACATAGTATCATTTAATAAGAAAAATGTAATAAAGCAGATTTGCACTGTATGATCCTGCACATATTTCATCAAAATAGTGCAAGCTCTACAATCAATAACAATAACCCCAAAAATGAAAAACATTAGCAACAGGTATGAAGAAGAAGAAGAAGAAGAAGAGAAGAAGAGAAGAAGAAGAAGAAGATGATGATGATGCTGATGATGAAGAAGAAGAAGAAGAAGAAGAGAAGAAGAAGATGATGAAGAAGAAGAAGAAGAAGAAGAAGCAGATGATGAAATGTTTTGTACTTGCGTGCCTTTCTTTCAGCAACAATACCATATGAATGCCAAACTTCAGTTTCAGTAAAAAAAAAAAAAAAAAAAAAAAAACTATGGTACCCATAACACTGTCATGGACTCATCAGGCAAGCAACCTAACCACCCACCTGAAGCGCTGGTAGCATGCCGTCTGCAGGTCAAAGAGCGACAGCTTGTAGTCGGAGGAGCACTGGGAGTCTCGGCGGATGGTCTCAAAGAGGTCAGCGGCCAGGTGCAGCTGCCGCTGGCACTCCACCAGCTGCCCACAGCCCAGCAGCGCCAGACCCAGCCGGTGCCGAATCTTCGCCTCGTCTCTCCCGCGCGCGCTGCTGTTCAGCGATGGCCAGGCCCTGCTGCAGGTACTGCACGGCCTGCGTGTGTCGGCCCAGGGCGTGGTGCACTCGGCCTGTGGATACAGCATTGGGGATTGGAGGGGGGGAACACTTTAGCGCTATTTTTCTTGATACATTATTTTTGATGCCTGTGACTGTGTTCTTGGCTGCATTAGTCAAACGCTCCTCATTCCAGACTATATCTTCTCATACACAGTCATGGGCCATGTTCTTTATAGCGCAGCCAACTATGTGTGGGTGTTATCTAATAAGAGTCAGTTCTGAACACCTATCTTTGAAAAAGAAAAATCCAAATCAACTCAAAACAAAAACCCTCCTCTGAAACAGGTTTTCTGAGTCATGAAAAAATTGCTGAAAAATCTTTCTTCCATAAAAATCTCAGATCAGATGCAAATTTTTCATCTTTTTCAGGAACTCAAAAATCACAAGGTTTTCATGAAGTCCTAGTTAAAATATTCAAGTCCGACATCATGCAAGTTGCGACACTGTATAACATCATATGGAATGCATTACAGAGCTTCTTCACCTCATACATAGCCACAAGATTCCATGCACAAGATTTGGATGTTCTGCTGGTTAAAACTACCAGTGCACAATTAAACAAACAAACAAAAAATTTTGCACCAATCATCAGGCAACCTGTGCAATCAAATCTTAATTAAGAGTGAGCTAAACAGCATGGTTTACATGCTCCTCCTCTCCAGCCAAGCATGTTCAGCACTGGGTTTTCCCCCTGCAAAATGCACACTCAGCAACACCGGAGGACCCTTTGCAATCAGCAATGAACTGTTAAATGAAACACCATGAGCAGTAACGGGTCACCTGACTGATGAAAGAGACAAGGGCCGGTCAGGGTGGGAACATCTCCTAGCTGAAAGCCTGCGTGCAAGTCAGGCAAGGTGCTTGACCTCTGCACTGTGGACGAAGGATCAGGAGGGAAGCGTCTGAGAGAAACTGCGTGTGGCGGTGTGCCAAATGCCATTCCTGGATCAGCTGTTTCCAGCCTGTCTATCAGTGGCCAAGTGAGACGTTCACTGCTCAGTGGACTGATCAGTGAGGTGGAAGGGAGGAGGGTTGGAAGAACAGTGAGGTGGTGATTCATGTCCATGCCTGGTTTGAGTAACACTGGGCGACTGGCATGCTGTACTTCATTAACAGCGCTAGTTACCAGCAGCATGGAGAGGCAGAAGAGGCAGCTGATTGAGAACAGATCTTTCCTCATTACGAATTTGTCTGAGAGAAAAACCCACCCTGAGGGATTGTACTTGCTATTGAAGCTCATCTCCACGACCTCCAGCCACATGATGACTGACGCAGTGGTATTTCTAAAACTGCTGGTTCAAATCCCTCACATCCACAGCATGCAGGGCTGAGATTTAGCCAGCCACCAATACCCTGTGGACTGCTGGGCTCCTAACCTCTAAACCTGAGGAAGTAGACAATGCTCACATATACCCCCTGACCCTTTAATGTGATGACCTAAGTGATGACCTAACCTCTAAACCTGAGAAAGCAGACAATGCTTGCATATCCTGACCCTTTAATGAGATGATAGCTAAAAGCATGCTTGTGAAACAATGTCAAAAATCACTGTGCGCAAACCAAAAATTAAAATGAGCACAAGTCTCCTGTGCCTCGTTGTGCTGGAATGGTTTTAGGTGACGAATTCATTTCATAAGTCTGATACGCCAAGCAGATGAATCTACATGCTATGTGTGTGTCTGTGCCTCTGTCTATTCTGGTACTGAATCTCTACAACTCAGAAAAGAATTTTCAAACTGTCAACAGGGAGGGCTGAATCATAAACTAAATTCTCCCTACACATCTTTTTGTTGTTGTTGTTGAAAGATTAGCAACATGACAAACATTGAAGCGCAGGCCTGTACACTTACTCTCTGCTGATCCCGTCACCCTTTCTCTTGCATTTTGTTCTTTTTTCTTTTTTGCCCCCTTCCCAGTTCGCTTGTCAACAGTCCCCCTTCCCACAGTCACAGACAGGTGCTGAAGACTCACCCAGACTGCTGTAGGCCAGCGTCTTGGCCACCTTGTCGTTCATCTCTGCAGCGATGCTCAAGTGCTGCTCCTGATGTTTCACTGCCTCCTCGTAGTTCCCCAGGGACTCATGGGATAGGCCCAAGTTTCCGTAAGCCCGACCTGAAAAAAAAGTGCTTATCGTCATTTGTGTCCAGATATATATACTAGTCACATAAAGTTAAGCACAGTTTACATGTACCCGCATAATTTCCAAAATATAAAAAGCCACCATTTTGAAATTGGGAACAGATTTAATTCATTATCTTGTTCCAACGTACATTGAATTTCATTGGGATCGAATGAACGGTTGTTGATTTACAGACAATTAAACAGAGGATGGGTCGAAATCAAAGTTCGCAAAATCTGTTCAGTTCACAAAATCATTTCAATAGTGGGTGTGGCCACCGCCATTGGCGAGACATTCCACGCAGCGACTCCTCATCGAGTTGACCAGTGTTCTGATGACCCTCTGAGGGATTCTCTGCCATTCCAGTTGCAGCATTTGGAAGAGATCCTGGCGGTCTCTGGGAGGTGGATGGTTCTCCTTCACACGTCTCCCCAACTCATCCCACATATGCTCGATGGGATTGAGGTCGGAACTATACGCCGGGAAGATCATCCTGTTGATGCCGGCCTGCACAATGAAGTTTTCGGCCACCCGGGGCCTATGTGGCCGAGCATTGTCGTCTTGGAAGACTGCCATGGGTCCTATCCGTTGCATGGTTGGAACAACGAAAGGCGCCAGGATTTCATCCCGATAGCGGATGCCTGTGAGGTTTCCATCAATATGGTAGAGTGGTGTCTTGTGGTGGAGGCTGAAGGCACCCCATACCATAACAGATCCTCCCCCAAAGGCCCTGGTCTGGCGAACAGCTGCATCAATGTAACGTTCACCAACACACCTCCAAACTCTAGTTCGGCCGTCATTGTGTTCAAGACTAAACCGCGACTCATCTGAAAAGAGGACCTGGGACCACTGTTGTTGGTTCCATCTCACATGACGATGGCAGAAAGCTCGCGCGAGCCAGCCTATGGGCTGCTAGCAGTCGTGGTCGAACAGCTGGGCGACGTGATCTGAGGCCGAAGTGGTGAAGACGGTTTCGTATGGCTTGACGGCTGAGGATGGTGTTATTTGCCATACGAAGCTGCCTTTGGATGCTGGTGGAAGTGGTATCCCGCTGCAATAGGGCCTGCCTCTCGATGAAACGATCTTCTCTGGGAGTAGTCTGCCTAGGGCCGACCTGACCGTGGCCTCTCTTTCAACGCTGTTGGTCGCCCCCTAAAAACGCTGATTCAGTCTAACAATAACTGAATGATGCACACCAAGTCGTCGCGCCACTTCAGCCTTTGCAATGCCATCTTGTATCCACGCAATCGCCCTGGTTTTGTCAAAGGTGCTAAGTTTTCTTCGTGGTGGCATGGTGGTGAGAAAAGGGCTGACAGTAAACCAACCCCGCGCTTAAACAGCCAAAAGAAGGGGCATAAAACTCACTTGAGAGACTGCTCTTGCACGGGAAAAAAAAAAGAATTTTTCATTTTACACATCTTGTGTCGCCAGCAAGCTTGATGCAAAACAGGCACAGTTAACGCAACTTTGCACTTTTTATCCCGCGCGGTAACGAGGTCACCAAGACCCCCGTGCGCGCTACCATTGACACAGGCTGGATTACACACTGCTGTGTGAGATTCCATCATTGGTTGCCGCATAACAAAAAAAAAACAATGTTTTTTGAAGGGATGAATCAACCCCCTGTGTGCAAAGGCCTGTGCTTAACTTTATGTGACTAGTATATATATATATATATATATATTTACAATGTAGGTACCATCGGTTCCTGAAGAAGCCTTTTGGCGAAAACTTGAATTTAAAAAAAAAAAAAAAAAAAATGAACTCCATGGGTGGTGTGGACGGCATATTGTTCATTTAATATATATATATATATATATATATATATATATATATATATATATATATATATATATAATGCTGAACAATTAAGTAGTGGGGGAAAACAAGTGCAGGTTAACATTTCTTCCATCATTATAGTAATGATTTGGCAAAGATTTGAAATTGAGATATATATATATATATATATATATATATATATATATATATATACATATACATATACATACACCAATAAACAGTGTTTAGCTTTTAATTTTTTTTAATCAGTAGATCTAAAGTACTGCTGCTGCTTGTGATTCTTTGAATCAAAATGTCTCTGACTGTTCACGTCTTTCTTTGAATCAAATGTCACCAGACTGTTCATATGATGCTTGAGTCAAAATTTCATTTAACTGTTCATAAGGTCCTTTGAATTAAGATTTCATCCAACAGTGTTCATACACTCGCTTGGATCTAAATTTCATCTGACTGGTCCTACAAATCATCTGAATAAAAATGTCGCCCAACAGTGTTGTTCATAGTTCCTCGAGTCAAAATTTTGTCTAACAGTGTTCATAGCGTCCTTTGGATCAAATTTTTTCCCCCGACAGCGCTCATGTAGCACTCTGATTAAAAAAAATGTCATCCGACAGTGTTCATGCATCTTTCTGGACCAAGATTTCAGATGGCAATATTCATTCAAACATTTTTGTTTCAAACAAACTTTCATGTGACAGTGTTCACACAGTTCCCTGACCAAAGCTTTCATCTCGCTGTCTTCAGTCTCTTTGAATCAAAATTTCATGACGATGTTCAAACAGTTAAAAAAAGAAAGAAAAAAAAAAAAGCATCCCACACTGATCATAGACTGATAGACGTACTTGAATCAAAGTTTCGTCTGACAATGTTCTCTGGGTAAAACATTTTGTCTGACAGTGTTCACACACTTTTGTAAAAAAAAAAAAAAAAAAAAAAAAAAAGAAATTCGTCTGATAATGTAAAATTTTGCTTGAAAGTTTTCATACATCCTTTTTAAATCAAAATTTTGTTTGACAGTGTTTGTACCGTCCTCTGGATCAAAATTCAATCTGCCAGTCTTCAAATAGGCCTTTGAAAAAAAAAAAAAAAACAACACAAAAAAAACCATCTGACAATGCTCATACAGCCTTTTGGATCAAAATTTCCTCTCAAGTGTTCGTACAGTTTTTTGGATCAAAATTTCATCTGCTTCAGTTTTATCAATGAAGCGTCACCGCATGCAGACTAGTTGAAATACGCTATGTCACCGGTGTTTAGCCATGATACTACAATGTGTAGAGTTTACAGTTAAATGACTAAATGAAAGATGAAAAAGAAACGATTCGAGAGTAGGATCTCATGATCAAGATTTAGCAGAAGCCTTACTTACGCATTAGCCCGGGAAATCTCTGGCAGTGTTCTACGGTTTTTTTAGATCATAATTTCAGCGCAAAATGTTCTCATACATATTTCATATCCAAAACTGCAAGACTTATCTTTGAGTTTTCTGGATTTTCAGTTTCATTTCCATGGACTAAATCTGACACAGATCAGTAGTCAGAAAAATGTTTTGCCACATGGCGCGCATGCATGCACACACCTGCATGCACGCGCACACACACACACACACACACACACACACACACACATTCGCCCGCACGTGCTCACACGCGTACTCATACACACACACACACGTGCGCGCGCGCGCGCGCGCGCGCACACACACACACACACACACACGTGCGCACACACAGACACACACGCATACACACACACAAATACAATACATACTACGGATCAAGCCTATATATCCAACGATAACCTAGAAACGACTAGAACTACCAAGTTCTGCCCAACCTCCACATCTCTGACTAGAGCCCATGGATCAACTGAAGTCCATATTTAACGGTCACGAAGACTCCCTCACCTTCCACTCCACTGCCCTTGACAGGACTGTATATGCTGAAATGCTTCTTTGTCTTTTCTCGCTTTACTCGGTGCAGATTCATTGGAGTGTTGCTCTGAAGAACTGTTCACCACCTTCCTTCAGCTCTTCTCAGTTCTGTGCCCAAGGCTGGGTCACTCATGTAACTTGTATTGCCTAAATAGGCCTAATATCAATATTAACCTAGCAACAAACACACACACACTCTCCGCCCCATAACCTCTCAAAAAATTAGTTCTGAATTTGACAAAGATGAGTGACTGCTCGTTCTCATTTCCCATGTCCTGAGTGTTGTTTTCTTGACTGAAGAAGACCTCAGAGGTCGAAACGCGTGCGTTTTGTCTTGTGATTCGTTTGTCCATGCTGTTCAGCGGAGTTATCATAAATACTTTAAAAAATTCCTCTCAAACGAAGTACGGCTACAGGAAGACAATCCACAAAGTTCCTACCCCAACAACTCCCCACCTTCCCCCGTCCTTGTTAACCCTCCCCCTCCACCAACTCCAGACATGAGACCTGATCAAGAGAAAAAAGTCTGAAACGTTTCAGGGGTTTCTGAAGCCCCATGTTGGATCGACAGCTGGGGGCCAGGCGCAATGGCCTCACGGGGTCAGGGGATGATTGATGTCCCCTGCAGTGGAACCTTTCTTCGCTACTTGCAAACTACTGCGAGTTTAAAGGGCGCTCAACTCATCCCGCACGACAACTCTTGACGCCCGCAGTCCTGTCAATACTTCTTGGCAATAATTTATTCTGAAAGTCTGGAGGTGCTGTCAGAACCCCTGACAAATCAAACTGGAATAAGATCGTGAACTGAATTGTGAACTTAAAACCTAATGTTCTTGCTTTTACATATATCCTCAAAAAAAAATTTATCTGCAGATTATGCAAATCTCAAAAACAGCCCTGGGGACATTTCAAAAGCCTGAATTCGGGAGAGAACCCTGAAGAGGGTCACGTCTGAACTCCACAAATCATCAGTGAAGTACTCACACTGGCGCACGGTGCTGTGGATGCCTCAGCGATGTCCAGGTCCATGCGGTGGTAGTTGAGCGCCGTCTGGTACTCCCCCATCTGCTGGTACACTCCCCCCAGCCCGCAGGCCGCGTCGCTCTCGCACTCCCTGTCGCCATGTCCCGCGCGATGCCCAGCTGCTGCTCCAGACACGACACGGCCTGCTCGAAGTTGCCCAGCAGGCTGTGCAGGCAGCCCAGCTCCCCGTAGGCCGAGGCCTTGGCCGCGCTGCTGTCCAGCTGGTGCGCCACGTACAGACGCTTCTCGAAGCAGACCAGCGCCTGCTGGAGGTTGCCGATGGCCTTGTGGGCGTTGCCCAGCCCCCGGTAGGCCTTGTCCTGCATGGGCAGCGAGGCCAGCTGCTGGGCGATCACCAGGCACTGCTCGTGCCACTTCACCGCCTCCTCGAAGTCGGCCAGCGCCTCGTAGCAGTCGCCCAGGTTGCTGAAGGCGCGCGCCTTCTCCTGCAGCGTGGCAGCACCCGCCGTCTGCTCCAGCATGGCCAGCTGTTGTTCGAAGTAGCCGATGGCGTCCTCCAGCTGGCCCAGGTTCATCTTGCTGATGCCCAGGTTGCCGCATGCCTGCCCCTCCAGCGTGTGCGATCCCAGCTGCCGGCTGACCTCCACCATCTGCTGGTAGCACTTGAGGGCCTGCAGGTAGCTGCCCATGGCGCTGTGCACGTGCCCCAGGTGCCCGTGCGCCAGGCACTCGCCCCGCACGTCACCCAGCTCCTGCCGCAGGGTGAGCTCCTGGGTGTGGCAGGCCAGGGCGCGGTCGTGCTGACCCAGCAGGCGGTGGGCGTGGCCCAGGGCTCCACGTGCCGTGGCCAGCAGGTCCTGGTCGTCGGCCTGGTGAGCCAGCGTCACCTGCTGGGTGTAGATCTTCACCGCCTCCTCCTTCTCCCCCATCTGAAGGAACAAATCAGTAATTCATACTGTTTTGTTATTCCTATAGGCTCTCTCCGTTCTCCTGATAACACTGGTGCAGACTAAATAACAGGAATGGTACTCCAGAGAAGAAATGAAGTGGAAAAATAATCCTATAAATCAAAAAACAAAAACGAAAATAATTACTGAAATTTAAAAAAAAAACCCAACGAAATCCGACCAAACATGACGCTAAAGTCCAGCACAAGCACTTGCCACGCTACAAAATAAATCGACTAGTGGGGGAGGACAAGGTGGGTGGGGGTGGAGGTATGAAGCGGGGGGCAGAAGGGAGGGTAGCCAGGAAGACATGAAGTAAATGCAGACATGAACGATGAGTGACCAGTCACCATGTGGCGGAGGAGGATAGACTACTTATTCAACGCTTATTTCCCCTGAAAACTGTGAATTATTTCTACACTTGCTGCAATCACGGAGATCATGCGTTCTTCGAAAAACACATTTTCTCCACCATACCTTGGTTTTCTAAAGTTGCAGAAATCAAGGTAAACTGTACCTTCAAAACACGTGTTTTTCCTCCTCTTCATTTGATCACCAGAGAACGAAAGTGGTCGAGAATGTATAGGCATGATTTTTTTTTTTTTTTTTTTGGCATTAGCAGGCGAAGAAATTGGAAAGTGAACAGTTTCATAATTCCATCAACAAAAACCCTGAAATCTTCCCCAAAGCCAAGCGTGCAACTCACGCCCTGAACAGCTGACTTCTCTCCCATTTCCCAAGCAAGGTACAGATCACCTCCCTGTCTTTCATGTGAAGCGGCCAGCAGTCTGCTGTAGTTATCATGGCCCTTACTTTCTTCTTTAAATGTCTGCATTACTTCTGAGAGTTCACCCGTTTTGTATGTCAATCTACAAAGAGTACACTCTGAACTGAGGCTGCATGTTTTACAGTTTTTCTGACGTACCTATTTAGTTTCTGATTTCTTGATAAAAATTCATCTCACCTTGGTTTAAAAAAAAAAGGCAATTTTCATTTTTGTAAGATCTTCGTTTACCTGTCTTGATAATTCTCTTATTTGTTCATGTCTTGCCACGTTACTTCCGTGTCACCATTATCATTCCTTACAGAGGCATCGACCAGATCCATGTTTGTTACGAATTTAGTGCTTAATAAGATCATATTCTTACACTTTCTTTCCAACATATGACGATAATCATCAGAATGATGATGCAGACAGTAACAACAATAATGATAATAATGTTGTACGCCGAGCAAACAATCCCAGCCAGTGTGCTTGACACGCTCTGCCAGGGACGAAACCCACGTCACACGCGTACAACGATCACACCCACCTTCCCCACCCATCACTTCCACAACACGAGGTCCTCACCCACCCCATCCCAACTCCCCACCCCCCCCGCACCACCGTGCAGTGACCCCTCCCCCAACCCGCACCACGTGCTCACCTTCAGCATGAGGTCCCCGATGTTGCCCAGGGCGCGGAACTTGCCCGGCGAGTTCTTCAGCGCCTCCATAAGGCGCAGGCACTTCTTCTGGCAGTCCAAGGCGTCCTGCAGCTGTCCCAGCGCCTTGCGGGCCAGCCCCAGGTTGCAGTAGGCCCGGGCCAGCGCCAGCCGGTCCTTGCGGTCGCGCGCCAGCCCCAGGTCCTGCTGGTAGAAGTGCACGGCCTGCGTGAAGTGCGACAGGCTGAAGTGCGTGTAGCCCAGGTTGAAGCAGGCCTTGCTCTCGCCCTCGCTGTCGCGCAGCTCCTTGGACAGCACCAGGTACTGCTCGTAGAAGGGCAGGGCGTGGGCGAAGTCGCCGCGCGCGCAGTGGAAGTTGCCCAGGTTGCAGAGCGCGCGCGCCTCGCTGGCCATGTCCTTGAGCTGGCGGGAGATGTTGAGGTGGGAGGCGTAGTGCTGCAGCGAGGCGTCGTACATGCCCAGGGCCTGGTAGCCCACGGCCAGGTTACCGTGTGTGGAGCCCTGCGAGTGGCAGTCGTTGACCTGCACGGCGATGCTCAGCGCCTGCTTGTGCTGCTTCACGGCCAGCTCGTGCCGCCCCAGCGCGCTGTAGGCGTTGCCCATGTTGCCCAGCGCCCGCCCTGGCTGCCCTTGTCGCCCAGCGCGCGCGCGATCTCCAGGTGCTTCTTGTGCAGCTTGAGCGCCGCCTCATGCTCGTGCAGCTGGTGGAAGATGATGCCCAGGTTGGCGCAGGCGCGGCCCTCCGCCACGCGGTCCTTGGTCTGCAGGGCGTTGTCCAGCTGCTTCTCGTGGTAGAACCGGGACTGGGTTAGGTCGCCCGAGCACCGCGCCGCGTGCCCCAGCCCCGGCGTAGGCCCGCGCCTCCAGGGTCTTGTCCCCGCGGTGCTCGGCGATCTTCAGCACTTCCTGATGGAAGGACAGCGCCCGCTCGTAGTCTCTCTCTTGTAGTGGTGGGCACTACCCAAGTTGCTGTAGGCCCGCGCCTCCTCCACGGGCGACTTTGAGTCCGCGGGCCATCTTGAGGTGCTCCTGGTGGCACTCCACGGCGCTGGCGAAGTTGCCATGGCCAGGTAGACGGCGCCCACGTTGCCGATCTCCCTTGCCTCACTCAGCTTTGTCCTGGCTCTGCTTTCAGCAGCAGCACGCACTGCTTGTGGCTGGCCAGCGCGTTGGGGTAGTCGCCGATGGCGGTGTACACGTGGCCCCAGGCTGCTGAGGGCGGAGGCGGCGGTGTGGCGGTGTCGCAGCCTCATGGCCAGCACCAGCTGGAAGCGGTGGTGGGACAGCGACTCCTTGTACTGGCCCTTGGAGAAGTAGGCCGAGCCCAGGTTGCCGTAGGCCCGGCATTCCCCTTCTTGGTCACCTGCCAGAGAGCACCGTGCGGTACTTACAGGTAATGAGTGACGTTTTCTTTGGCTTCAATGAATGTTTACCGTTTCGTCCCACTTACATGACAGTATGTAACGTGTTACACTGTCATCCACTTGATGTAATTTGTCACGTTTTCATCCGTTTACATGACAGAAGATAATGTATTTTACTTGTAACATTCACTGATCTATATTGCATGACAAAATATGTCATGCATTCGTCGACTCACAAGTAATATACGATGTCATGTACTTACATCTTATGAGTAATGTTCTCATCTGTCCCCTCCAGTCACTGACCCCCCGACTCCAATGGCTTTCTGACATGTAACCGTCTTCTTTTACGAGCCTTAATGAGAGGACTGGGATCGCTCTCTTACAGACCAGAAGACATTCAGTCTGAACATTTAGCCAGTCTTTAACGGCAGCACGTTCCCATTTAAAAAGAAGCCGGGGTCACGTGTGGCGGGAGAGTGGCGTTCTCCTTGACGGAAGATGCAGTGACAGTTTTGGGGTCATCCAGCTCCGAAGAGCTGACGTCTCCATCCTTCAGGAACGATCCAACTCTTCCAGCATAACCAGTGCCCTGACGGTTTCACTCAGCCCAAGCTCTTTAGAGCCCACGCTCTTTCTAGCCCAGCCGACCACTGTGGCCATCCTGCTGTACATCCCCCCTCCAGCACCCCTCTTTCCACCACCTCCGCCACCCAAGAAACTGACCCGTACTCATGGCGATGACTAACCATCGCCATGGGTTTTTGATACATAGATCATGCTCATCCAGAATACCATGGTCCCATAGCAGATATCTACCTCATCCTCGTCGGCGTCCGGGACCACATTATTTTCACTCACCCTGTCTCCACCGCAACTCTCCTCCCCCCCCCCCCCCCCCCCCCCCCCCAGACTCACCGAGGGACTTGGCGACGGCGAGGTCCTGCTGCATGTGGTACAGCGCCTTGTCCAGGGCGCCCAGCCCCCAGTGGGCACTGGCCAGGGCAGAGAACACCGAGCCCCTCAGCTTCAGGCTGCACGTGCCCACCTGAACACACACCCACTGCAGTCACACCACGGTAGATATGCCATGGAGAACACAATTATGTCCTTGTGGAAGATGGATCATGCCCGTCACACGACTATATATATATATATATATAACATGGAGAAATACATGTCCTTGCTGGAGATGAATTACGTAAACTGCCAAACAAAATGGGGCCCATATATTATTGAACTGATGGGGGAGGGGGGGGGGGGGGTTAAAAAAAAAAGACATGACAAAACTATAACATCGAAACTTTTGTATGTAGATGGTCAAATTACGCTGCTTCTTTCATCATCAGTTTGTTGTTTACCTATATATCAACACTGAGCATTGTAGGGTTGTTGTCAGACATCAACTGCGATGTTGACAGAGTATTACAGGGTTGTTGTCAGGAACAGTGTTGGTGAGTGTCGAGGGCTTGTTGTCAGACATCAGCAAAAGAGCTGGCAAAGAGATGGTTGTTCATAAACATCTAAACACCATCAGCTCAACGTTGCGAGGTTGTTGACAAAAACAACAGAAGTGTTGACAGAGTGTCGTGGGGTTGTTGACAAACATCTGAACAGTACTGACTGAATGTTGTGAGGTTGCTGACAACCAAAAGTGATGACAGAGTGCTGTAGGGCTGTTAACAATGGTCATAATCTGACTTTGCCAAGAAGTGACGAAGTCCAGGAGCCCCCCCCCCAGCCTACCTGTAGCGCGCCGCCTCCAGGACCCGCACTGCCGCACTGTAGTGGGAGTGAGCCAGCAGCTCCTGACCCACTACGGCCATCAGCACGAAGGGCGAGCGACCCAGGCGGAGCTTGTCCAGCTGGTGGAAGATGGCCTGGAACTGCTCTGTGGACACACAGCCAACGGTTGAAAGGACAGGCAAGGAACAGGTTTGGTGGGACACACAGGTGATGATGTGAAGGGAGGGGGACATACAGGGAATGGTTTGAAGACGGGGGACATACAGGGAATGGTTTGAAGACGGGGGACGTACAGGGAATGGTTTGAAGACGGGGGACATACAGGGAATGGTTTGAAGATGGGGGACGTACAGGGAATGGTTTGAAGACGGGGGACGTACAGGGAATGGTTTGAAGACGGGGGACATACAGGGAATGGTTTGAAGATGGGGGACATACAGGGAGTGGTTTGAAGACGGGGGGCATACAGGGAACAGTTTGAAGAAGGGGCGCATGCAGGAAATGGTTTGAAGGGGCACATACAGGGAATGGTTTGAAGAAGGGGCACATACAGGGAATGGTTTGAAGAAGGGGCACATACAGGGAATGGTTTGAAGAAGGGCACATACAGGGAATGGTTTGAAGAAGGGGCACATACAGGGAATGTTTGAAGAAGGGGCACATACAGGGGAATGGTTTGAAGGGGCACATACAGGGAATGGTTTTGAAGAAGGGGCACATACAGGGAATGGTTTGAAGAAGGGGCGCATACAGGGAATGGTTTCAAAATGGGGGACATACAGGGAATGGTTTGAAGAAGGGGCGCATACAGGGAATGGTTTGAAAAAGGGGCGCATACAGGGAATGGTTTCAAAATGGGGCACATACAGGGAACGGTTTGAAGAAGGGGCGCATACAGGGAATGGTCTGAAGATGGGGGACATACAGGGAACGGTTTGAAGAAGGGGCGCATACAGGGAATGGTCTGAAGATGGGGGACATACAGGGAATGGTTTCAAAATGGGGGACATACAGGGAATGGTTTCAAGATGGGGGACATACAGGGAATGGTCTGAAGATGGGGGACATACATAGAATGGCTGACGGGGAACACGCTGGATGTGGTTCGATGAAGGGGCGGGGGGGGGGGGGGGGGGGGGTATATACAAAATGGGATTGATTGTGGATATATGGGGAATGTTTTTAAAGAAGACAGACATATACAGAATGTTTTTACGAAGGGGGAAATACAGGGAAAGGTTCGAAGAAAGGGAATACACAGGAAATGATCTATAAAGGAGAATACACAGGGAATGGCTTGGAGAAGGGGTATGCACAGGGAATGTCTGAAGAAGTGCGGCATACTGGGCCATGGCCTGAAGAAGCGAGACACAATGGGGGATGGTTTGAACGGAGGCAGGGTACGCACAGAATGGCTTAAAGAAGATGAATATACTGGAGATAGTTTTTAAGGAATGGTCCGAATGATACACATGGAATGGTATGAGTAAGGGGGGGGGGGGGGGGGGGGGGGTGGGGGTGGGGATTTACACATAAAACGGTTCGAAAGAGGACATGCAGGGTATAGTTTGAAGACGTGGGGCACACAGAGGACGATAACAGCTTGAAGGCTAGGGAGGTTTATGGACTGGACTGAAAGACACACAGGGAATGACTTTAAAGAAAGGGGACATACACAGAATGGTTCAAAAAAGGAAGCATACGAGGATTTTTTTTTTTAAAACAGGGGGCATACTAGTGATGGTTTGAAGAAGGGGGATATACAGGGAAGGGTTTGAAGAACAGAACATACATGGAATGGTTAAAAAAAATATAGGGACAGGTTACAGAAAGACGTCTCAATATGGGCGATAGGCAGGGAAACGGTTATAAGAAGGGGAAATCAATGATAAAGGCAAACATGGACTAGTTAAAAGAAGGGTGAATACAGAGGAAATGCTTTGAAGCAGAGACAGAAAGGGTACGGTTTAAAGAATGGGAACAAGCATGAAATAGTTTGAATGGGGGAGGGGCGGGGCATTGAGAGGTTTAAAGATGGGGGCCTTACAGATGAAGCTAGGCAGACAAGGAGTTTGAAGAAGGAGAACAGACAGAGAATGAAAAAAAAGGTGACACAGAGGGAATTGTTTGAAGACTGGGAAAGCTGGGAACGATTTTGAAGACCGGAGGGGTGGGGGTGGGGCGGTAGGAGAAGCATACAGAGAATAATTTAAAGAAGAGACGGACAGACAGGGAACTGCCAAAAGGAGACATACGGGGAATGGTTTAAGGCAGGTCGATATCGTGGAAATAGTTTAAAGAAGACGGACAGACGGGAAACTGACGAAGGGAGACAAACGTGTGACGGTTTAAGGCAGGTCCATATCGTAGAAATAGTTTACAGAAGAGGGATATTGTAGGAACGGTTTGGAGAAGGGGGACAGACAGCAAATGCTTTTGAAGAGGACACATTTCCTGCAACAGCTGGCAAACAGGCTGTTAGCACCACACTAATGCACCGACTCAGAAAGCAGAAATGGGGATATATCTGGAACATTAAGTGTCCATCAAAAAGGCACGGGCCACAACCTCATTCACTGACGTGAACATCAGGGCGGCAGACCATTCCCACATGACTGAAGTGACATCACAGGAAAGGTATCAAGCACAATCTGACAGCA
>JADBJO010000728.1:505000-525000 GCA_016801955.1 Conus betulinus
ACAAAGAAGTTAATGTCAAACGAAGTTATAACTGGGCAACCGGGTAAGACAGACAGGTGAGAGGGGGGCTGAGGGAAAGTGGGGGTGGGGGAATTGGAAGGCAGGTGCGCGCGTCCCTCATTACCCTCATCACACACCTCATTGAGCGGCCCACTGTTCTTTCATCACGCCTCGCTGCACTGGCGTCAAAGCGGTGACGTCACGGCCAAACCATGCAGACGTTCTCTTCTTCCGGCACGCCCGGCCTGTACGTGTGTGTGTGTGTGTGTGTGTGTGGGGGGGGGGGGGGGGGGGGGGGGGGGGGGGGGGAGAGAGAGAGCGTGCAAGAGCGAGAGCGAGAGAGACGGGCGCATGTGCGTGTGTGTGTGTGTGTGAGAGAGAGAAAGAAAAAGAGAAAGAATGTATGTGTGTGTGTGTGTGTGTGTGCGCGCGCGCGCGCGCGCGCGCGCGCGCGTGTGTGTGTGTGTGTGTGTGTGTGCGCGCGCGCACGCGCGTGCGTGCGTGCGTGTGTGTGTGTGTATGAACTGTGACTGTGCCCATACATTACAGCGAAATATCTGGGGATAGGAGGTGCGGTGGAGGTGACACAGCCTACACCTTACCACAATCTGTCCAATATCACATGTGGATACAAGCTGCCCCCCCCCCCCCCTTTCTCTCTCCTCCTCTTTCCCACCCTCGAGTTCTGTAACGTACTGCTGATCATCAGGATTCACACACACACACACACACACACACACCAAGACAGACAGACACACATACACATACACCTCCCATTCAAAACCACCTTCTCTCTACCTTTTGCTCACAACCATTATAAGAGGCACAGAGAGAAACAGAAGGAGGCTGTAGTGTATGGGAGGTGGGTGGTGGTGGTGGTGGGGGGGGGGGGGGGGGGGGGGGGGGGGGAATCGAGGGAAGCGGGAGGGAAAGTAAAAGGGGAGGCCGGAGAAGGTGGAGGGGGTGGAGGGAGAGGGAGGATTAGGCTAATCATGCCCAGAGCTGCCTTCTGACACAAGGCGACAGGGATTATCCTTATCCCTCCAGCCCCCCCCCCCCCCCCCCCCCTTCCCACACACACCTGCTCTGCCTGGAGGAAAAAAAAGGAGGAGGGTCAGGGGCAGGGGGAGGGGCCCTTTGCAAGCTGAACAAACTTTGGAACCAACAGACTTAGGATAAAATGGAGAAAGAAAGATCGGGAGAGGTGGGGGGGGGGGGGGGGGGGGGGGGGAGGGGGGCGGGGCGCTGGGACTGGGGTGTGTGTGTGGGGGGGGGATCAGGGGACGTCACCGGATGGAACGTGTTCAGTGTGGTACGGGTACCGAAGCAGTGGCCAGGTGCGCGTCGGTCTGGGGGGGGGGGGGGGGGGAGAGATGAATGATGTCATCTACCATGGCTGGTGACCAGGGTATAGTGTGCCCACCCTCTCTCAAGCTTTTTAACCAAAAAAAAAATTTTTTTTTTTTTTTAAAGCTTTGTTTTCACTGAGCAATGATGTGTACATCAACAAATTATCACGCTGAAGCAGCAACCAGCAATGGCTTATAGGTGGTGCGCTCACTGAAATTTTACAACAGTAAACACATCGGCGGAATGGCAATGTCACCACTGATAGGAAAAGGACAAAGAAAACATACGAAGTATTGGGGGGGGGGGGGGGGGGGGGGAGGGGGGGGGGGGGGGGGGGGGGGGGGGGGGGGGGAGGGAGGGAGGGGGGGGGGGGGAATAGTAGAAATTCTTAAATTAAATTGAAACGAAAGGAGAGAAGATAGAACGGAGCAGAGGGGTCTAACAATACAGCACTCAGACAATCTATGCAAGTGGTTATGATTCTTTTATGCACTCAGATGTACATAAATTTGCAGAGAGAGAGAGAGAGAGAGAGAGAGAGAGAGAGAGAGAGAGAGAGATTTTAGATGGGTTATTTTGAGGGAGAGAGAGAGAGAGAGGCAATCAATCTATACAAGTGTTATGATTCTTTTATGCGCTCAGATGTACATAAATTTGCAGAGAGAGAGAGAGAGAGAGAGGAGAGAGAGAGAGAGAGGAGAGAGAGGAGAGAGAGAGGAGGGAGGGAGAGGGAGACTGATCTGTTTCCCCAAGATACTATAGAACTCAGCCCGTGTCGTAGCGGGGGCGTAAATGAAATTTGTCATTGAAAAGTTCTTTCGTTCTCAAGTTCTTTCAGTGTTGTTGTTGTTGTTGTGTGTGTGTTGTACTGTTGGAGTGGCACCGTTCACCATTCTGTTCATACTGGCAGAAAGCTACGACACCACTCTCCTGTCTCCGAAGTCCTCTTAAAACTCCTTTTCCATTTTAAGAAACTGCCTCTCCCCCCCCCCTCTCTCTCTCTCTCCAGCGTGCACACAGGCACACGTACATGCACGCGGCACACGTATGTGCCCCCAATGTTAGACCTCTTCCCCATAGCTCTAAACACTCACCTGCTGGTTATTATGAAAGAAAGAAAGAAATCTCTATCCCCCCCCCCCCTTCCCACATACACATAGTGAGATACTCAAAACCGCGCATGCGCGTGCACACATACACACACACACACACACATGCGCGCACGCTTACACAACACATACACTTTGTATGTAAGCGCGCGCGAGCGTGTGAACACGCACACACTCACTCACTCAGAGACAGAGCAAGTAAAAGTACATAATAGACCAAAACGAAAAATTCAGAGAGAGAGAGAGAGAGAGAGAGAGAGAGAGAGAGAGAGAGAGAGGCAGTGAGTGAATGAGTGAGAGAGAGGGAGGGGGGGGGGGAGAGCGAGATTACTGAAGAAGCGGAAGGGCGAGGAAAAGGAGAGGGAAGAGGGGGAGGAGGAGGGGGGAGAGGAGGAGGGAGGGGGTCGTCCTCATCAAGTGAGACAAGAGAACTGACGGAGACAGGAAGTGAGATACCAGTCTGTGACGCACACGTTGAGGTCACTTCCTGTCTGCCACACTTTGAAGTTGCACTCAGTGTGCGCGCGCGTGCGTGCGTATGTGTGTGTGTGCATGCGTGCGTGCGTGCGCGCGCACACGCACGTGCGTGCGTGCGTGCGTGTGTGTGTGTGTGTGTGTGTGCGTGTGCGTGCGTGTGTGCGTGCGTGCGTGTGTGTGTGTGTGCGTGCATAAACTAGCAATATTACGCATGCGTTAATGCGTGCTTGTTGGTTTACCCTTTGATGTCCTTTGTGGCCTACAGCTGTTTTTGTTTGGAGGGGATTCATTTTTCTCTCCGGCCCTCACGATTTTCACCACTGCAAAGCACATGACGTCACCGACCCAAGCCCAATCCATCAACCGCCGTGTTGACACACACAGACGACAGACTTCAATGAAACATCAAGCCATCAATCTCCCGCTGACCCACAAGACAGAAAACAAACTCTCACATCAATTGGTCCCACCTCCCTCCTCCCAGCAAATCCTCATCGACTTTCTCTCCCCCCCGCCCCACCCCTTTCCACCCCCCAAGGGCCTATCACCGTGCTGAGAGAGAGACTGATTCAGACTGGGCCATGTCGGTCTGTCAAAGCTGGGTACAGCGCCCTCTATCAGACCGTGTTTTTACTGTGGGCCAATCAGATCCACGCATTACATCACTTCCGCTCCGGTTCACGCAACAACAGCGAAGCATCCGGCTCTTATATGGAAAGCATTGACAATGAGCACCGGTCCCTATGGAACTCGCACCTTGCCAGGGTTTGGGATGCAGGCTGGCTCTGGATCGCTGGCGTCCCCGCTTTAACCTAACTCCTGATCGTCGTTTTGGGATGGAAACTTTCTTTTCCCCTCCATCCTCCTTCTTACTATGTTCATTAAATTATATTTTCTTCTTTCCTTTCTTTTCTTTTCTTTTTTTTTTTTTAAGGCGGCGCCTCGGCCTCTATCTTCCCCCCCCCCCCCCCCCCCCCCCCCCCCCCCCCCCCCCCCCCCCCCCCCCTTTCTCTTGTTGCCTTTCTTCTTTCTCCTCCACACTGACTCACAGGCACCATGCAAATCTGTGGGTTCCATTACTGATGGGCATTGTTATGCGAACTGTAGTAGTTTGACGTTTGGCGCTTTCACGCTGTGAGAAATGCACACAACGACAAAAGCAAACCCACTACTCACAGGCACAGACAAAAACACACACAGACACGCGCACGCGTGCGCACACATACACACGTACACGTGAAGGAAACTTGTTTACTGCAGTGCAGAGTGAGGCGTTCGAACCCTCCCCCCCCCCCCCCCACACACACACACAAAACACACATACACATACATCACCACCACCACCACCATCACACACACACTTTTGTGAAGGAACATTTATCGCGTGTATATTGTAGCGTTCGCCAGGGGAGCGTTCATACAAACTTCATGTTAAAGAGAAAGGGTTTACTTTTCCCCGGATTATCTGATAAATGTATCTGCTTACAGTTTCTTTTGCTACGAAGACACTGGGATTTGTCACTAATGATCAAAAGTCAGGAAGCACAGGAAAGAGGTCTCCAAACTCGAGGACATTCTGCGGGATTCGAGAAGCACGTGAAACCCGTTTCAGGCAGACCCCTGCAGTCCCTCTCCTCCGCCCCCCCCCCCCCCCCCCCCCCCTCACCTATTCCCCTCCTTCCTCCCCCCCCCCCCCCCCCCCCCCCCCCCCCAGCAACAGGTGCTTCATCTCCCACCAGTGGCCTGTTACGTCACGAATAATTCATGGGGCCCGGAGATCGGCGCGTGAGGTGACCAGGGTCAATCGCACGTGCTGCCGACATGCCCACACGGTCTTTATCAGTCAACAAGCCACACAGTCAGATTCCCCTTTCTCTCCTCCCTCTCTAATCATCGCCTGTCCCCCCCCCCCCCCACACTTCCATCCCCTCCCCCCCCCCCCCCCCCAACGCATATATCCAAGCACCAATTTCGTTCTTCCTGAGAGAGAGAGAGAGAGAGAGAGAGAGAGAGAGAGAGAGAGAGAGAGAGAGAGCGAGATGAACAGGCAAGTATTAATCCCAGCTACCCAAAAAAAAGGGAGTGGAGTTTTGTGTCTATGACCGTTTTTCTTTAATCCCGCCATTAAGGCAGCCATACTCCATCTTCGAGGAAGGTGCAGGCTATGTGCAGCGTGCCATCCATGCCAACGGCCAAACTGGCCTTCTCTTCCTAAAAGTTGGTGATGGATTTGACGTGTGTGCAAGACGTTGTGCGTGCGTTCACACACGGAACCTCGGTTTATAGTCTCATTCGAAGGACTGTTTGGGAAATGGAGTCGAACAAATGTTAACTCCGAGGGAATAGTCCCCCTGAGATTCGAACCCGCAACCTTTGGATGACGAGTCCGGCGCTCTACCAACTGAGCGATTCCGGCCCTCCCCCGGACATTCATCAAGTGACAGGAGAAGGCCACAGACAAGACGGAACAAGCACCTGATCCGAGCGTGCACATTGCCCGGACAGACACAGACGTGAGGCAGTGCGACAGAAGGTAGAGGAGACAGGGATGGACGGGTTTCTCCACATGACTTTTTTCAGCAGTGAATGTCAGCGCGCACGTTCATTGGCTGAAATGGCCGGCACCGGCAGCTCACTACTGACACGTCAGCGGCTGTCTCATTTCCATGCCGACACGCCGGCCACACCCTTCCTTCTTCTTCTCTCCCCCCTCCTCCTCCTCCCCTTGATGCACAGCTGAAGGGGCGGAGACTGAAGGTGGCAGCAGGAGTGAGTGAGAGAGAGAGAGAGAGAGAGAGAGAGAGAGAGAGAGAGGGAGGGAGGGAGGGAGGGAGAGAGAGAGACGAGAGAGAGAGAGAGAGAGAGAGTGGGAGAGAAGAGAGAGAAAGAAGAAAGACAGAGAGAGAGAGAGAGGAGAGAGAGGGGGGGGGGGAGGAGAAGGGGAGGGGGCGGAGGGATGGGGATGGGGAGGCGGCTCAGTTGCCTTCCTAACAGCGCTGTCAAAGGTATACTGTGAGATCTGCGTGCTATTCATGGATCATGCACCGGGTGCTGGAACGGAAAAACACAACCCGAAGCTCAGTGAGGTCTTTATGGGAGCACGGCAGCTGCCAACAGTCGTGATTACTAGTTTCACGACATGCTGACGGTGAAAACAAATTTTCAACACGAAAGCCCGTCATTATTCATTTCTTTATAAAATAAAAAAAAAAAAAAGAAAAGAAGAAGGTGTTATGATACAAACAAAAAAAAAAAAAAATACCCGCCTCGTAATATGACGTTTTACACATGAAAAAAACGCCGTCATGAACGGCAACTGCTATTTTCACGTGAAAATAGCTAATGATCACGTATAATCACTTACTTTGACAAAAAAAAAAAAAAAAAAAAAAAAAAAAAAAAAAAAAAAAAAAAAAAAAAAAAAAAAAAGGTTTTCCTTTTCACGGACTAATACCCCCGTTTTCCACATGACAACTGCACTTCTCATACAGGACGGCTACTTCCTTGTGTAAAACGTCATAATTACCGGTCTTTTGCAGCCGAAATGCCTCCATAGCAACAACGCAAGGGAAGACTGAGCAGCAGGGAATTTGAGGTGTCCGACCATCAGGTCATGCCCTTCCTAGCCTGGCCGACCACGGACGCCCAACACGTGAACTCCGACGTCTCTTCCTTGCACTCACATGGAAGTTTACTGAAATCGGCGAATCGCGTGGCCCGACACGTTATCTATGAATGCCATTTCATGAATTAAAAACTGAAAGAGACAGGTGAAAAAAACAACAACAACAACAACAACAACAACTGAAGACCAAGTTGAAAAGTCTGGCTTCTGAATCAACTTCTTTCCGTTTCAAACCCGCTCCATCTTTTATACAAACTGAATGAAAAGTTGTCGTTATCGGTTTTAAAGGTCTAAACGGCATTTAAAAAACAAAACCCCAAAAATTATGTTCTGCCCTCATCTTTCGGCTTTACGTCAAAAACAGTAACGTGCCGTGACTGGCTGGACGAGCCGTCAGAACGTTTACTCTCCGCCCATCTTTAGGGCTGCAAAGGCGGAATTCGAAGCGGAGCAGAGGTAACGAAATCCGATGCAGAGACTGAAGTTTTACTACACAATCAAGCCCTGTCCTGAAATCAAATCTTTCCATGCTGCTGTTTGGGGGCAAAACTGCAACCTACGGTAACCTTCAGCGATAGTGATTCCACTTCTGCATCAACTGACTTGTTCTAGAGACAATAACAAAAGAAGAAAAAAGTAAAGAGAGAAAAGAGGGGAAAAGGGGGGGGGGGGGGAGTGGGGAGGAGGGAGACACCTGCCTGTTTTTCGATTGGAAAAGTACCTTATCTCAGTTTATGGGGAAAAAAAAAAAAAAAAGAAAGAAAAAGAAAATCTTGGGTCAAATATGTGATCTGACGCGCGTGCCAGAATAACAATCGGGTTATCAACAGTCTGTATGACAGGTGCCCTAGGCGCGCCCTTTCACACCAATGTTTTGGCATTCCCAGATCCCCCCCCCCCCCCCCCCCCCCCCCCCATCCCACACACACTGAACTGTTATGCTGACTGACGGGGCAAACCTGCTTTTGGGCGTGCCTCCCGCCAGTGGCATACGTCCCCACGGTAAACGAAACGACGATGCCCGGAGACAGCCAATCACAAACCGTTTTTCTGTCACGTGGGCTGGCCGACGACCGGGGTCAGCGGGCCTCTCGATGCCCCCCCCCCCCCCCGACTGTCCCAAACCGCGTCCACTTCCTCCCCACAGCAGTGCTGTCGCACACACTCATGGCCCCTGAAGGAAGTCCGAGGTTCGGCCGCCAGGTCAGCGTTCGCTGGAAACAGCTTATCGATCCACAGTGCGTGCGTTTCCTTCTTGTTTTGATTTTTTTTTTTTTTTTTTTTTTTTTTTTTTTTGGCTTTTTTTTTGGTCTTCCAGGTTTCGAGTTTCCTCCCTCCCCCTCCCCGTCCATCCCTCCAACCCCACGTGCGTGATTACAGCCCGGTCATGACTGGCTCTGTGTGGTCGGCTGGGAGATCATCAAACTGAAAGTGAACTGCTCAGGTTTCACAGTCCCAGTGTGAAATACCAAAGTAAAGAAAAAAAGGAAGAGAGAGAGAGAGAGAGAGGGGGGGGGGGGGGAGGAAGACAGAGGGAGAGGGTGAGAAAGAAAGAGAGAGAAGAGGGAGGGGGGGTAGGGAAAACTGAGAAATAGGGGGAGGGGGTGAAAGAGAGAGAGATTGGGTGGGTGGGCAGGCAGAAATAAGAGAGAGAGAGAGAGAGAGAGAGAGAGAGAGAGAGGAGAGAGAGAGAGAGAGGAGAGAGAGAGAGAGACAGAGATACACAGACAGACAGACAGAGCCACAGCGAAGAACACTGTTGGGTGACCAGGTATTTGCCTATGGGGCGTTTTTGAGATAAGAACCACACTAAGCCACCGACACCGACAGCAGGCGCCAGTACACATACTTTGATAAACCCTCCCGTGTCAAAAACAATCCTGGCAGATTTTGTTCTCTTCTGGATTGGACTCCAAAGATCTAGAGCCTGGGGTAAACAAACTAATCCCCTAGACATGTCTGACTCCGGATTGTACAAAGTATGCCGAGTTCCCTCACGATTCCCTGCGATTGTGTCGTGGCCTAATAATGCAAAACTTGCAGGAAAGGGTCGGTAGGAGAGAGAGAGAGAGAGAGAGAGAGAGAGAGAGAGAGAGAGAGAGAGAGAGAGAGTCTGAGTGGCTTGTGAGAAGACGGTTTTGCGGACCCTGGCTAGACGAAGGAAAGAAATGAGGACAGAAGTAAAGAGATCTCTTGATGGACTGGTGTCTGTCTGCTAGCGCTATCCGGTACCATGGACCTCACGTTCAAATCCTTGAGGAAGGGAAAACGGGGTCCAGAGAGTGCTCCAGCTACACCACTTAAGTTTTGAGCAATCATACTGAAATGAAAAAAAGCACAAAACAATTCTTCGGAAAGAGTTCAGTGTGACTAAAAAACAAAACAAAACAAAAAACAAACAAACAAACAAAGCAAACAAAAAAAAAACAAAAACAAATGAAAGAAACTCTGAGCAAAAGCACAACCACACGGACAGTCACGGCCAAGTCCAGAGGTTCAGTTCAAGCTCTTATTATCACGGCCAGTGGTTGAATTTCGAACTCTCCTTACTATGGCCAGGGGTTAAAGTTCAAACACTCACTACCGACTCGTCAGTCTACAACATAACAACTCCATCATGCCATACGTTCTTAACTTCCCCGAAGTTGGAGTATGGCTGCCTTAAAGACGGGATTTAAAAAAACAAAACAAAAAAAAAAACAAACAAAAAAAAAAAAACGGTCATACACACAAAACTCCGCTTCCTTTGTTGGACAGGTGGGATTAACCCTTGCCTGTCTGTTCATGGAGTGTCGGCAGGAGTATCAGCCTGCGTACGCGGGGGGGGGGGGGGGGGGGAGGGGGAGCAACAACAGCAACAACAACAACAAAAACCCTACCAACCAACCGACCTAAAGATTCTCTGGAACAAGGGCAGATAAATGGGCTTCAAGTCATGTAGTAAAAAAAAAAAAAAAAAAGTAGACGATTACAAAGAAAAGGCACAGTCAAAGAGAAGGCTAGAAGGGACGGAAATGACAAGCGCCGGACCTTCAGACCAACGACAGAAACACGGAAATGATTCAGGGCTGGTTTTCAGATGGCAGGGTGAGATCGATACGTACAGAAACCGTTCAAGCCAGGGACGAGGTGGGTGGGATACAGGGAGTGGGGGGGGGGGGGGGGGGGGGGGGGGGGGCGGCGTACATAATCTTTTTGTTAACGTGTTGAGGATGATTCGATGGAGAACAGTTTGTATTAAAAGTGCGTGTGTGTGTGCGTGTGTGTGTGTGTGTGTGTGTGTGTGTGTGTGTGTGCGCGCGCGGTGTGTGTGTGTGTGTGTGTGTGTGTGTGTGGGTGTGTGTGTGTGTGTGTGTCTGTGTGTGGGGGTGTGTGAGTGTGTGTGCCCGCGCGCGCGCGCGCGCGAGTGTGTGTGTGTGTGTGTGTGTGTGTGTGTGTGTGTGTGTGTGTGTGCCCGCGCGCGCGCGCGCGAGGTGTGTGTGTGTGTGTGTGTGTGTGTGTGCGCGCGCGCGCGTGCGTGCGGGTGTGTGTGTGTGCGTGCGCGGTGTTGTGTGTGTGTGTGTGTGTGTGGTGTGTGTGTGTGTGTGTGTGTGTGTGTGTGTGTGAGTGCGCGCGCGCGCGTGCATGCATGCGTGTGTATGCATGAACCCGGTTTAGTATCATTGTATTGGGTTACGAAGAGAATTCATTGGAATGGCCGGAAAAAAAAGTGCAAAAACAATACTGACAAAAACCATACAATATACCTTATCAGCATGGAGAACAGAACATCAATTCGTAACAAAATCATATGTTATAGACACCAGACAATACCATAACAGTACAAAACAGACCAGAGCACGTCATTCATCAACAGCAATTGAAAACAGACACAATACTTCATCAATACAGACAGACAATGCAGCATCTCATTGTACAGAATCAAAGCCACGGAGAAGAAAAAGCGGGAGGAGAGTGAGAAAAGAAAGGAGAGGGGGGGGGGGGGGGGGGGGGGGGAGAGAGAGAGAGAGAGAGAGAGGTAGAGAGAGAGTTAAAAATCAAACGATCGCAGGGAAATGCTAGGATTCCAAAACACAGGGATTGGAAAGGTTACCTAAAGACACACCACACACACACACACACACACACACACACACACCACACACACACACACACACACGCACGCACACACACAACACACACACACACACACACACACACACACACACACACACACACACACACACACACGCGCACACACCACCACACACAAACACTACCAACCTCTGTGCACATGGAGGCGGACGACAGCAGGGGCACGGAAGAACTAAAACAGGCAAAAGGTCAGAGGTGGTGTTTTGTCACTTCACCTCCCTTGCACCCGTCCCTGCCCTTCCCACCCCTTCCTCTCCCACCCCCCAACCCTTCCCCCTCACCACCCACCCCACCCCTTCTTCTCTCGCCTCCACTGTCAGCAGTCACTTGCAGTTTTCCGGAGTCAGTGTCTTTATCTCCCCGTCAGCTGAGAGAGAGAGAGAGAGAGAGAGAGAGAGAGAGAGGAGAGAGAGAGAGAGAGAGAGAGAGAGAGAGAGAGAGAGATTGGGTTGGGGATGAGGAGATTCATACTGTACCCTGGGTGGGGAGTTTGAGACGGTGCTCTGGGTGGAGGAGACTGAGACTGTACCCTGGGTGGGTGAGGAGGAGAATGAGACTGTACCTGGGTGGAGGAGAGATTGAGACCCTGGGTGGGGAGAAAGATTGAGACTGTACCCTGGGTGGAGGGAGATTGAGACTGTACCCTGGGTGGAGGAGATTGAGGACTGTACCCTGGGTGGAGGAGATTGAGACTGTACTCCTGGGTGGAGGAGATGAGGACTGTACCCTGGGTGGAGGAGATTGAGACTGTACCCTGGGTGGAGGAGAGGAGACTGAGACTGTACCTGGGGTGGAGGAGATTGAGACTGTACCCTGGGTGGAGGAGATTGAGACTGTACCCTGGGTGGAAGAGAGAGATTGAGACTGTACCCTGGGTGGAGGAGATTGAGACTGTACCTGGGTGGAGGAGATTGAGACTGTACCCTGGGTGGAAGAGACTGAGACTGTACCCTGGGTGGAGGAGATTGAGACTGTACCCTGGGTGGAGGAGATTGAGACTGTACCCTGGGTGGACTGAGAGACTGAGGACTGTATCCTGGGTGGAGGAGATTGAGACTGTACCCTGGGTGGAGAGACTGTACCCTGGGTGGAGGAGATTGAGACTGTACCCTGGGTGGAGGAGATTGAGACTGTACCCTGGGTGGAGGAGATTGGAGAGACTGTGTACCCTGGGTGGAGGAGACTGTTGAGACTGTACCCTGGGTGGAGGAGACTGAGACTGTACCCTGGGTGGAGGAGATTGAGACTGTACCCTGGGTGGAGGAGATTGAGACTGAGACTGTATCCTGGGTGGAGGAGATTGAGACTGTACCCTGGGTGGAGGAGATTGAGACTGTACCCTGGGTGGGGTGAGACTGTACCCTGGGTGGAGGAGATTGAGACTGTACCCTGGGTGGAGGAGATTGAGACTGTACCTGGGTGGAGGAGTTGTGGAGGAGATTGAGACTGTACCTGGGGTGGAGGAGATTGAGACTGTACCTGGGTGGAGAGAGATTGAGAGTGACTGGGTACCCTGGGTGGAGGAGATTGAGACTGTACCCTGGGTGGAGGAGATTGAGACTGTACCATGGATGAGGACATTCAGACTGTATCCTGAGAAGGGGAGACTGACACTGTACAGAGAAGAGATTGCCCCCCCCCCCCCCCCCTCCTGCCCCCCCCCCCCCCCTCCTAGAAGGAGACTGAGACTGTACTCAATGTACAGGAGATACAACACACACAATTTTGAAGATTACCTCCAGGATACCGCACCTCAGTGTGAACTGAACTCTGAAACGGAGAAGATGGCATCCCCCAAGCGAAGAGGACTGTCCCCCTCCTCCTCCCCCACCCAGTGAAGGGGATTACACGGAGGGGAGGCAAATTGTACCCTGGGTGCAGGAGTCTGTACCCCGACTCGGTGGAGCCCGAGTACCCGAGCCCCATCATTAACCACCCGCCTCCCATGACCCCTCGGGGCGAGGGGAGGGAACAGGGGGAGGGGCAAAGGAGGGGTGGGGGAGGACATGGAGGAGAGGCAGAAGGGGGAGGACATGGGGGGGGGAGGGGCAGCAGGGTTCGCCTCACCAACATACCCAGGGTGGCCAGGACAGGATGACCAGTGCAACTGTCCACCTCCGGGACACAGAGAGGGGAGTACCTCCCATCTCTTCTGCCTCCCACTCCTCTCTCTCTGACAGTAGGCGGGTAGATGGTACCCACCCAGAGCTAGGCACTAGTTCAAGAACAAGGTGGAAGACCACAGGCGAAGAATACGGCTTCTTCTCTGGAATGTGGATGAAAACCACCGCAGGTTATTGCTTGCGTTCACTGCTAACGTCGTAGGAAAAAAAACAACAAAAACAAACAAAAACACACTAGAAATCACAAAAGTTGCCTTGATGTACAGAAACGATCGGAGGAATTCCATTTGGTACTTGTGCTTGTGATTTGTGATGGTTGTAAACTACATGATAAAAACACCAAAATGTACACATTGCGTACAGCCCATTTTTTTGACGCCAAACTGTTGCGTGAAAGCAAATGATACTGCTTTGCGTTGCTTGTACAAGTTCTTTCGTTCAAAACCGTTTCCCAAAAAACAAAGTGTAAAACAAAAACAATGTGTAAAACAAACAGAAGGAAAGAAAAAAAGGAATTACGAAAATAACTGAGCCACCTTGCATTTTTGCATTTGTATTTTGACTTCTCTCACATCCTTGTGGATCCTCAAGATAAGGTTTTAAAAGTTTCTTTTAATCATCTTAAGTTTACTTCTGCCAAGGGGCTATAGCCTGTTTCTTTCTTCGCCTGTCACAAAGATTCCACACCCAACCACCCATCCTACAAATACGATATCAATGAAATTTGGAGTAAAGAGGCAAAGTGTCACACGGACGAATCCATCACACTCTTCTGTGGATCCGTAACACGGATCCGGATCAAAATACCCATCCAGAATCCGTTTGGCAAGATTACTACACATTTTTTTTTTTTTCGATCGACGATGAATTATTTGAAGTCAGCGTTTAAGTACTGGTAACTGTGATTATATTGTCATGAAACATACAAACTTGTCATCACAAAACGCTGACATTTATATTTTCCTAATCCGTCATTACATAAAAAAACGGAAAGTAACTCTTTCAGTTCGTACCAACTATTACTTCCCTGGCGGGCATCTGGGCTCTCTTCGACTTGAATGCCCTTCAAAATAACTTCACTTTTCGCCCCTTCCTTCAGTGGCACTGTCCTCCCCCACTGTCCCACTCTGTCCTCTGCTGGCTGGCTGGCTGGCTGTCTTGGGGAAGGCGGCTGAACTGGGGTTGTCTCCACACATGCGCAGTTGGCATTGTGCAGCCAGGACGGCTTTTTTCCCGATCAGTCTCACCCTGGGGATTTCAGACAGGCAGCGAGTCTCGGTGCAGGAGACAGAATGCCAGTGTTCCAATGTGCTGTCAGACGACTTCAAGATTCTCTTCTTCCATTCCCCACGTACCCCCCACTTCCGCAGCCCCCTCCATCTCCTTTCCTCTTGTTTGTTCTAACGTGTTTGCTGAATCACCTCTGTGATAACCAAGTCCTTCTCTCGCTAAAGTCTTTGCTAAAGTATTCTCTCTAAAAAACCAAGAATTCTCCCTCGTTATTTTTTTTTTTTTTTTTTTTTTTGTGTTTTGTTTGCTCTAATATATTTGCAGAACCACTTCTAAAATAATGAAGTACTCTTTCTCTTCTAATGTATTTGCTAAACCATTTCTATAACAACGAAAGTACTTCTCCCTCCTCCCCCCCCCCCCCCCCCCCCTCCCTCTAATGCATTCGCTGAATCACTTCTTTAAGTATTGGTTTGCCTTCATTTATGACCACGGGCACCCTCGCCCCTCCCCACACACACCACACACACACACACACACACACACACACACACACACACACCCATCCCTCGTATCCTTCCTAACACGCTTAGGATATGATGAATTTGCGGTTAGAGAGAGAAAAAAAAAACATATAAAGTACGAACACATTGGAATAACATCAATCTTAACTATCTGAGGCAGCGAGGACAGGGCCACTGTGCAGAGACCAGTCTGTCCAAGGAGTCCACAGCCGTGAGCTGAAGCAAACTGCGCCGTACAATGTGTGCTCTCCTGTACCACCTCGTGTTGTGAGGCCTCCGCACAATTCGCTGTCTGGCTGCACACCTGCGGACTGTGGACCTCGTGCAAATTTTGACAGGTTTATCTTCTCTACATTAAATAAACAATTGACGAGACCGGCATACACTGTGCACTTCACCGGCACAGGGGGGGGGGGGGGGGGGGGGGGGGGGGGAGGGGGGGGGGGGTAAGAGTAAGGTAAGGTATGGTGGTGATGTTGGTTACAGCCCAGCCAACCGCAAAGGGCCATATCAGGGCTGTCACAGCGCTGAAGTCAACTCACTAGTCATTCAAAAAAAAAAAATCCAATTCACACAACCCTTTAAAAATACATCTTCTACAAACACGCCCAAAACTTCCTTATTTGTTTATTTTCTTCTTCTTCTTTTTTTTTTTTTTTACAAAGAATCTTTCTTCTGTAAAACCTAAGATCAGGTGAAAAAATGTTTGATCTCTTTCAGAAATTCAACGATCACATCAGGTGGGGACATCTCTGAACAAAGTGCTCATGGAGTTGCTGTGCAGCGCTTGTGTCTCACATCACTGCAAGTCCCAACACTACCAGGACATGCTTTAACTGTGCTGACAGCTTTATTCTTCTACACCTAGACATAATTGACGGTAGGGGGCACACACTAAGAATTTTCACGAGCACAGGTTAGGGGTAGGGGCTGGGGGGAAAAGAAGAGAGAAAGAAGAGAGAGAGAGAGAGAGAGAGAGAGAGAGAGAGAGAGAGAGAGAGAGGAGAGAGAGGGGGGGGGGGGGGGAGGGGAGGGAGGAGGTCAACAGAACATCAAAGCTCTGCGCTCGGGTTTGAAGCAGCGGCCGTACAGATGAGCAGCGACGGTCGCGCTTGGCCGAGCTCATGGACAAGGGCGGTCACGGGTGGTTGAGCTGACAACTGACCGGCGCCGGGCCACGCCCACTGATTACCTCTCTTGCTGACCAGTGATGGGGTCCGGGGACAGGGGTGGGGTAGAGATGGGTGGGGGAGGAGTCGGGGGGGGGGGGGGGGGGGGGGGGGGGAGGGCACGCAGAACTGTGGTCAGGCAGAACTGACCAGCAGGAGTGGCGGCCCCCAAGGCCAAAGGTCCCTGTGTGGTCGCTTTGTGGGGCGACCTTGCTGTTCCTGCCACAATACCTCTGCCCACACGTCAGCTCCAATCTGTCAGGGCTCACCTGGCTCCACTGGCTGTGTGTCTTGGTGTGTGGAGGATGGACGGCACTGTCTGGAAGCGCCGCTCTTGCCCACCGTACACATTCTCACACGGGTCGCGTTCCAACTTTGTTCACATTCCCATACTGTACATACTCATACTGAACAGATCCTCACACTGCGTACATCCCCGGGTTGTATACATTTTCATACGGCACACATTCTTACGCTGCTAATATTCACACAGTGTGCATTCTCATACTGCACACATTCCCACATTATGTTTTCATGCTGCGCACTTCCTCACTCTGTACATATTTCAACAGTATGCATTTTTCATACAGAACACATTCTCAGACTGCGCACATTTCCACGGTATGCATTCTCATACAGCGCAAATCCTCACACTGCACACATTCCCACAGTGTGCATTCCCATACTGCACTCATCCACACACACTCCCACAGTGTGATTCTCATACTGCACAAATCCACACACTGCGCACATTCCTACAGTGTGCATTCTCATACTGCATACATCCACCACACTGCACACATTCCTACAGTGTGCATTCTCATACTGCACATATCCACCCACACTGCACACATTCCTATATAGTGCATTCTCATACCGCATACTTTCTCATACCGCACACATACCAACATTACACATCCTATACCGAACGCATCCTTATGCCGTATTCCAAGTGGTACACTGTGCGTGTTTCACATACGGCACACATTTCACAATTCACACACTGTACCTATGTCTGCACTCCACAAGGCAACGTTCTGACACTAGACATATTCTGACTTTGTACAAAGCGCATACTGCACATGTTTCTACATGACACACAGCACACACGCCATTATGCCCTGCACTCCACCACCCATGTTGTATCGTCCATTCTCCGATAACGTAGCGCTCCAGGTCACCATCGCCATCACTGCCTTGGCTTAGGGCTGTGTCAGGCCAACTGACATTGGCTAAAACACCAAGGCTACATCAAAATGTTGTTATGCTCTGCACAGTATGTAGGGATTGTCTTCAGTTGTGACAAGCTCCTAGCATAACACCATCAGTCTCCAAAATCCCCCGAAGTCGGAGCGTGGCTGCCCACGTGGTGGGGTAATCAAAAATGGTCACACACAAAAATGTTCTCATCCCCAGCTGATGCATTTGTACCAAAGTGTTCAAGTACTTCGGCTGTTCGGATAATCCTGGAGTCTTTTAGCCAGGGTACGACAACAACAACCATCGCCATCAGCCTTAATCAGGTAGCACCGTATGCCACCATCACCTTCATCCTCAACTGATCAGATGATGGAAATAAACCACCATCACCATCGTCCTCCACTAAAAAAGAAGCACGACAAATCACCATCTCTGCCGTTCTCAGCCCATCAAGCGGGACCAGAAGTCGCCATCACCATGCAAAAAAATCAGGGCAGCTCAAGGGGTATGGGTCATCATCAGCATCACCCTCATCCAACCAGGTAAAACTATGCGCCACCTTTAACATCGTCTGAAATGATCTGTAATCAACCCGGACTTTGGAAAACTCAAAACTTTCACGGAACGGATCTCAATTCTCAGAGCAGGCCTTCTACTACTTAACAAAACAAAAAAAAAAAAAAAAAAAAAAAAAAAAAAAAAAAAAAAAGCAAGCTGCTGTGTGTTTATATAGTCAGCAATGTTGAAAATGATGGACAAATGCTGAAGGAACACAAGTAGTGGTAAAAATGTCACACATAATTGGCACACAGGTCTGAAGTGAAAGGGCTGCTAGCTAGGAGGGGGACGGTATATTGCAGGATGTGATTGGCCGCTGCACTCCCGCGCTCTTCCCCAGCATGGTGTCCTTGCACTCCACATCTCTCTCTCTCTCTAAGTTGGCCATGGACGCCATCAAAATCGCAGTGAAATCGAGAATACGCAAACTGAGGTGAAAAAAAAAACAAAAAAAAAAACAAACAAAAAAAACCCCCAACAACTGCGAAAAAGTAAAAAAAAAAAAAAAAAGATAAGAAAGAAAAATAAGTGGGACAAAACTGGAGGTTGGAGGACCTACCGCATCCTCTCCTCCCCCCACCCCCCAAAGAAAAAAAAAAAAAGAAGAAAGAAAACCAACCCTGGAGCGTTAACTGTCAAAGCACTTGTTACAAAAATCAAAGGTTCAGTTCAAAGCTGTCTCCTACTGAGCCAGACTCTGCTGCTCTCTCTCTCTCTCAGAATTGATGAAAAATGTCCAAATGTAGTCACATTTTCTTTCTGTGAAGCAGCAAAAACAGATCCCAGATAAAGTCTATGGGTATCTTCTCGTGAGGGAAGCCATTGCTTCCCCTCAAAACCCTCCTCCCTTCAACCTCGTTTCCAGTCTGCACCATTTCCGGCAAGGCACGCGATCATTTTTCTTCCATCCCTCCCTCCCACCTCCCACTCAATCAGTGAAGCCCACAAAAGCAATCAGTGCCAGAATCCCCCCCCCCCCCCCCCCCCCCCCCCCCCCCCACACACCACATCCATCTCCCCCCCCCCCCCCGTCCCCTCTCCCCCTCCCAGCAGACACTCATTCAGTGTCAAAGACCTCTGTCAACCTCTAAACCGTGCCGCCACACACAAAGCCCTAGGGACCAACGTCACACGGAGAGGTGAGGGCCTGAAGTGTCAATCAGCGGCCACCGCCATCAGGCTGGCCTCCGTCTATTCAGTCTGAATGAGCCGGGACTACTTGCCCCGTGTCAAGCCCCGCGCGGAAATGACACTTCCGCTGCGACAGAGGGCGGCGCTAGGCAGGGGCGCACGCGCAAAAATTCCTGCGCGAAACTCTCACAGTGTACAATGGAGATCCACGAGATTTGCGGGTCTGAAGGGGTGTGGGATGGGGAGCGGGGAGGGAGGTCGCCCCTACCCCCCCCCCCCCCCGTTCCCCCCACTCCCCCCCCCCCCCACCCCCCCCCCCACGTTCCCTCCTACTCTTCTTATTTTTAATACCAGCATCACAATACGTTAGCGGCGGCCTCACGGCGATGTATGAAAGAAGATGGCTACGATAGGACTTTATTTATTAAACTTCAGCTGGCAGCAAACGCAGGCCGACAGGCCTACACACGTGGAGAGGACAAAGGTGGGAGAGAGGGGTGGGTGAGTGCAGGAAATCTACATGTATCTTCTCATTTCCGTGACCTAAGTGGTCGTGGGGGGGGGGGAGGGGGGGACATGAGGGACGACCTCGTCAATCTCTTCTCCATCACGGCCCGTCCTCTGCTTCTAGCAGGAGTTCTGACAGCCTGAGGTTGGTCCACTCTATCACGTTCCCTGACCAGCTGCTTCTCTGCCTCCGCCGGGGGAATCTACATCACTTGATCTGAAGAGCTGACCACTTTCAGTGGCATCCATGGTAGATGACCAAAGCTGTCTGTGTAATGTCACTGTGCAATGGGGGAAAATGCCTGACGGTGCCCATCTCCTCTCCAACTATCCCTGGCGTATGCTTGGCGGTTCCATGGTCCACGTGCTATCGATAGTTAAATGGCAATTAACTTATGTAGCTACATCCGATCCTTTTGCGTTCGAACACAGTGACACCGATGTACCAGCTAGCATACCTGAATTCATTGACATGGGAGATGGACAAACCCCCACCACGCTTCTCCCTGCGTTTCATCATAACACACACAACACATCTTATCACATCCATCCCCAAGGTGGACTAGAGGCTGTGCTGGGGAGTAGCGCACACACTACTTTGCCTCATTTTTCAAATGCAGATTAAAAAAAAATGAAACAATGATGAAAAACAGAAACACATACACACACGTACACGCATGCACCACACACACACACTTGACACACGCACGCACAAACACACGTACGCACGCACGCGCACACGCGCGCGCACACACACACACACACACACACACACACTTTACACATGGGGAATGTCTAAGGGGCAACACTGACATACAGAATGGACACTAGTGTCCGCTCCGGACAGAGCTCATTACCGTCAC
>JADBJO010000728.1:527500-535000 GCA_016801955.1 Conus betulinus
CATGAATTAAAAGGCTTTACAGACTGAAGTCCTATAACACCTCTGCAGTTTCGACACCAAAAGATCCGTCTACACGCTGACCCGGGCACGTTTCGTTCACATCAAACGGAACTTAAAGACCGATGTACAACGTTTGTCGTCAGTCACGATTCAGTAATATCTATGTGATCTTAAAAAAAAAAAAAAAAAAAAGAACTGACGAGAAATATCGCTTTATCCCCAACCATGTTTTGGCCACTTCAAATCACAAATACTGTTTCCTTTTAAAGAAAAATCACATGAGGTGGAATTAAATCTCAAAGAAATGTGCTCATGGGGGAAAAAGTGACGAATGACGACTTGCATGTTTTTACTGTTCATGTGGTCTTGGCTATCTTGTTTATGGCGCATATTAAATGGGGAATTATGATTCTTGCGTATATACATGGCATTTTTGTTTTGAGAGAGAGGGTGCTGATGGGAAAGGTTATCATAACTTTTCTTCTTTCATAATCATTGTTTTTCCTTCTATGAGACTGTGTCCAACGCTGACCCTGGTAGTCACATAATGTCATGTTTAATGTCAAAAAACAGTCACAGTAAACCCATTTTAAATGTTCAAGGCAGTCGTATTAATTCTTTCTTCAATCTGAAAGGCATTAACATTAATTCTTTCTTTAATCTCAAAGGTAGTCACATTAACTCTTTCTTTAATCTCAAAGGCAGTCACACTACGCAGGTTTTGATGTCAAAGGCAGCCACAATGAGTTTGATAATACTAACGTTGGCTTTGAATGAGAATCTGGCACTGACAGTTTGCGAAATCTATTTTTCTGTTGAACAGATCGAACTCCAGTGTTTCTTTAGACTCTAGCAGCAAAATCATATCTTGTAGTCACACACCCCATTTCAAGGCACAAGTCATGAAAAAAAAAGTGCATATGTTTACAGTTTGTTTCTCGAGTGTCAAATATTACTATCTGTATAGCAAAGGTACAAACTGAAATGGTGTTTTAAAAAAACGGTCTATTGTATCACCTGTGAGTTGACTTCAACGCGGTGATAGCCTTAATATGGCCCTTTGTGGTCGGCTGGGCTATGAGCAACATTATCTCCCTTTAAAAACAAAACAACAACAACAACAAAAAACAACAACAAACAAACAAACAAACAAAACAAACAACAACCGTCAAGGGCATTTTGTACAACTCGGATTTTTTTTTTTTTTTTTTTTGCTGTCCCCAACCTCTGCGCCACCTCAGAGGCAGTGCACCCACGCCGCTCATTCTGACACCCCGTCCACAGCTACAGCCCAGCCGGCCCCGCCGCAGCCCCGGCACCGGCAATCCACAGGGAGCAGTCAATGTCAAGTCGTCAAGAGGCAACCCACCGGAGGAGACTCTGCACTGCTGCCGAGTCACTTCAGTGGTGTAGTGGCGCCTGTTCTGATCTAACATACGCAGGACACCACCTACTAAGCCCCCTACTGACGACAATAATTGCTTAGTCGCGGAGCCGGCGTGAGTGAGCTCTCCCTCCGGAGGGCGCCACCACGTCCGTCCAACGACAGTCCCCCATGGACTCGCCGATACCGGTGACCCGGACGGAACCAAACCAAGGCCACAGACGTGGAGAGGACATCGAAACTGAGGTCACCATGAGAGCAGGGCATGAAGGGCCACAGAATTTGAGACTTTTTTTTTTTTTTTTAATGCTGATCGATGAGATGAGGATGATTAAGATGATGCTACTACGGATTTCCATTTCGGTCTGAGACTACATGACAGGGCTGTACTCTACGCTTCCTTTCATAATATATCCTGGCGTCAACCAGGCCCGAGAGATACAGACACCTGCAGTGTTGGTCAGGAAAATTTGAGCAACACTCTCAGAAACGCATCCATTAAGTGGATGAAACTCGACTGTGTGGTCCCAGTCTTCCCAACTGAGCCCGCAGCAAACTCAACTCTGGGTAGGAGCCGGTTCGGGGCAGAAAAAAACCCACATGACTTCTGATGGGATTCGAACCCACAACCTCCCAGCCGGGAGTCCGCGACGCTAACCACTTCGCCACGGCGGCTGGTACAACTCGGATTCTTATCTTCGCCATACTGTAGAGTGAATCATCTATTCTTCGATTGGCAATTTTTTTTGTAAAGTTGGATTTACCTCGCCCTCTCCTTCACCCCCCCCCCCCCCCCCCCCCCACACACACCCACCCACACACACACACGCGCGCGCGCTCACCCAAGCACCATCACACGCACAACTTCCTTTCTTTTTCTTTTTGGATAACAAAAGAACCTGTAAAACTGACATCAAATAAAAGATCTTGATTAACGTGGACCCAACGCAAATCCACACACCACACAAAGGTCGGGAAGATTTTGTCAAGGCCACTGTTCTGAAAATAGAACCCCCCCCCCCCCCCCCCCCCCCCCCCCCCCCCCCCCCCCCCCCCCTATTTCCTGTCAGAGACAACACGGCAGGCCCATTTCGAAAACAGAACACGACATACTGAGAGACGGCAAGGACATCGTGAAAAAAAAAAAAACAACACGCTTCCTCCGCAAATGTACATGACTTTTCTGGAGGAAAAATGTGTTTTGAAGACAGAACTGACAGCAAGCAAACATGCACAGCCCAGAATCTCTTCATCTCACTGTGTGTGTGTGTGTGTGTGTGTGTTTAAAAATCTATTTCTTTAAAAATCATTTTTTATTAAAAAAAAATCAAAACACAAGGTTCACCTTCTTACGCACCTGGTTCCCCATACAAACATTCTCCGCACCGTTCACCCCACATGGTGTAGCCACCATCATAGTTCATTGTCCTATAACTCCGCGGACCGCTCGCTTTGCCTCCCACGCAAAAACCACGTTTTCCCTTCTTTCCCTCCGCTTTTTTTTTTTTTTTTTTTTTTTTTTTTTTTAATAATTTCTATTTTTTTATGTCAATAAATTCCTGTTGTCAGCTTGGGGGTGGTTCGGCCAGACGGTCCTTCATAACGGACAGTCCAGACGGTGGTTAGACCGGGCGTAACCAGGGCGGCCCTTTACTGGGACTACCACTCGCCGTTGACCTCTCCACCTTCCTTCCCTGGCGAAGGAAGACGGAATACCGACACGGAGGGGGCAACACAAAAGGGGAATAAAACGAGAGAACAAAGAAAGATATAACCATACACACGCTCTCTCTCTCATCCCCCCACCCCCCCCCCCCCCCCCCCGCTCTCTCTGTCCCATCCTTTTTGTGGAAAACGGAAACTGAATGCGACAGTGACAGAGGTAGAAAAGGAGGATGGGGGAAGGGGGGGGGGGGGGGGGGGGGGGGTGTCAACACAGAGAGAGAGAGAGGAAAGGAAAGCAGAAGGCGGGGAACCTGAAGCGGGAAGAAAGGGAAACCAAGGTGACGAGAATAAAATGGGACAGACGACAGATGCCGGGGAGGGGGAGGAGGGAGAGGGGGAAGGGGGAGGAGTGGGAGAAAGGGAACACAAACTGACCACAGCGGATACTGCACAAAGCGAAAATGTTACAGCAGGAGAAAGGAAGATGAGCACGACGACGATACTGACGACGACGACGCCGACGATGTGAAGCGGATTTGATGGTGATGAAGACGATGAAGGTTGACTGAGGGAGGAAAAAAAAAAAAAAAAAAAAAAAAAAAAGGAAGAAAGAACAGCTGGGGGGGGGGGGGGGGGGGGGGGGGGGGGGGGGGGGGAGAAAAAGGTAGCGAGGTCGAAACCAGAGCTACCAAAAGATGTTTTTTTTCAAGTTCGTCCGAGTACATCTCTGTGACAAGACACAAGTTCAAAGCCCGAACTGAACTACGAAGGGTGGAATGCAGAGGCGGGGTACTGTCATCCCCACACTCCTTCGTTCTACATAACCCCCCACCCCCACCCTCCCACACACACACAGCACCTGCGGGCAAGCCCCAATTGACCAAGCTGTACTGCTAGGGCAGTCCCCCATGCCCGAAGAATGCCAGTCATGAAAAGATGATGAACCCAGCCACCCCCTTCTTTGTCGCGCAGTGCAGGCTGGGCTCAGCGGTAAAACCATCCTGCGCGCAGTCACACGCTGCCGGTTCAAATCCAAACGCCTGCTTCTGTTGTGCGTGTGTGTGTGTGTGTGTGTGTGTGTGTGTGTGTGTGTTCGTTTCTTTTCCCAATTTTACATTTTCTTTATTTTTTTCTGCTTGTTGTTGTCTTTTAATGTCGGAAAAAAGAAAAAAGTAAAGGTAGTAACGTAATGTTATGTAGCAAGACCGAGAAATTGTAGTGGACAATTTACTCACAGGGAACTTTTTTTTTTTTTATTTATTTATTTATTTTTTTTTTAGTTCTGACCGAATTACCGGTTGTGTCCTTTTCTGCGCTCTCTTGTTAGGTTGTGAACATTTCGTGCCGTGCTGACAATATGACATCTGATTAACATATCCGTTGAAAGAATTAAAGAAAAAAGAAAAAGAAAATGGCTATTGTGGCTGAACCCATCTTCAAACTGTTGTGGTTCTGATGGTGTCAGTGCAGGGTAAGATAGCTGTCTGCTATATCATGTCTGTTGCGTATGGGCGTTAAAGCTGAATAACTAACCCATCCCCATCTTCACCTGTGTTGAACAGACAGAGACTATAGAAGATGAGCCAGCCGACTGTTGTGAACACGATTCACCGGACTTTCTGTGAACCTGCGGACAGGACCGTTTCCACGGGCGTCGGGGAAATCTATTTCCGGTCATGAAATTTGCGGTATGGAGTATATGTTGATCCTCTTTCTGAAACGACTCCAATACCTGCGATTTAAAAGAGGGGAAAAAAAGACTTTTCAGACTTACAGGTAAAATATCAAGTTGTGGTTGTCGTTGCACGCCCGCGTGCGTTATTGTATGTTTGCTTGCGTAATTCTTAGCAAAGGTAAACAAAATAATGACAACATTATTGAAACAGGCAGCAGCGTTGCTTAAAAAAAAAAAAAAAAAAAAAAGCCATACCACACCCACCCACACACCCACCCACACACACACACACACTGAAACAACATCATAAACATGAACATGTTAAAGGATACCAGCAAATGGTTCCTCTGCGTGAGCTGAACAGGTCATTAACGACACTGATCTGCAGGACCGGCTGACGTGTGGCCGTACTAAATCTACACTGAACACGATATTCAACGGTTGTGGCAGCAGACATTACAGTGTCACTCAGCACTGACCAGAAACTATGCACTGACTGGTCAGTATAAAGACTCCATTCTGACCGACTAAGAACACTGGCTGAGCTTTCTTCAGCGGACTGACACTGGATAGATCTTCCGTATCGGTGCTCTTCTTCCTTCATCATCATGTCTTCCTTTGTTTTGTGTGTTATGGAAGGAGGGGTCTCTGTATGTAGCCTTTAGGCCATGCAAGCAAGAATGCCACGGCAAGATTCCCTCCACGTGATGAATCTAGGCACGAGTAGTTTTGCGATTTAATTAAGAGGAAAAAATGATGTTGTGAGAACCGGAAGTAAATTTCCCTTACGCACGCCGACTCAAGGCTGTCCTGAACACTGTGGGGGGGGGGGGGGGGGGGGGGGGGGGGGGGGGATGGAATCAGCGTGTTCTCCCTCCTCACTGTCCCTGGTCCAACACACACACACACACACACACACACATGCACACACACACACACACACACACACACACACACACACAGAGAGAGAGAGAGAGAGAGAGAGAGAGAGAGAGAGAGAGAGAGAGAGAGCACTAGCTGACGCTTGACTGAGATGTTAGGCCTACTGAGCTGGTTTGGGTTTGGGGTTTTGACAATACACGGACGAGCTGCGAAACTGAGTTGAAGAACTACTAGTTTGACAAAAAACGTTATTCATTTCCAAAGTACTGTGAACTGGAATATTACAACTGCGGTGCCGAATAAATGGGTTTACCCAGACCAAATGAATATTGAGGTCAACCATTACTGTGAATATATATTGATATCAATAGGGTCAGCTCTAAGAGATGTGAGGGAAGTCTGCTTGCCTATTTTCTCTGGGTCAAACCAATCACAAAATCACTTCCGCCAGCAAAAAGCCTGCACGAGTTCCTTCCCTATGTGCGAACCTGCCCAGTTTGCAAAGCACGATGAGCGATTCTTTGTCAGGCTCTTCTGCAACTATGGCTTTGCCGGGTTACACTGTCCTCACTGATCCTGGGTCGAGAAACAAATGACCGAAACCGGCATGGTCTTTATCACAGAGACGGCAAAACTACCAGATCTTAAACACTGGTTCTGACTCCATTTCCCATACAGTCCTTCGGATGAGACTATAACCGAGGTTCCGTGTGTGAAACGCACGCATAACATCCTGCACGCACGTAAAATCGAATCGCCAACTTTCGGAAAGTAGGCCAGTTTTGGCCGTTGGTACGGATGACACGTTACACACATAGCATGCACCCTGCGTGAGAAATGGAAAGAATGAAGGAAGTAAGGAAACTGAGTGAACGATATTGACTGGATGACACGGGGAAACGACTGAATGGAGCGCCAACTGGCAGCTCTTCAGTCGGCACTACCCTGGTAGGCAGCCCGTTGTGTAAACGGGGTGAGGAGTGTAAAGCGCTTAGAGCTTGGTCTCTAGCCGAGGATAGGCGCTATGTAACTATTCATTATTATTATTATTAGGTAGAAAAGCTGATTCAGCAGACCGCCAACGGAAGGGGGCAAACAGGCAAAAGCAGGGCAATATGCAGCTCGTCTTTCTCTCTTCTTTCGACAAAGCAAACGGAGAAAAAGGACAGAGAAATGATTAGCTGAGAAGATTCCTTTTGAAGTAGTCTGAATTTCAGTTTCATCGGGGGTGGGGGGTGGGGGGGGGGGGGGGGGTATCACTGCGTGCAGACCCGTGTTACCCATGTGCCAGGCCACGAGACCACAGTGAGCAGGGTTTTCAGCAAGACACTAGATAAACGAATGACTAAATACAGTAAAAAGGAAAATAAAAAATGGGGAAAGTGTCTCAGACGACAAGACTCGGAAGATACCCGACCTGCACATCCACCCAGTTCATACGAAGTGCAGCAAGAGTTATGTATTACTTGTTCACTGGGTGCACAGAATTGATGGTTGACTGTGTGACCAGAATCATTTGCACACAGTATGAGCACTAGCTTGTTTGCTCTTCAAATTTTGACATTTACTGCAAAGCTGCATATTATGACTGCAAATAGGAAACGAATATTTTGAACCCAAAAGTTAACGAGTTCCAGACGAGGTATTAGCAAAACGGGAATGAATGAACTGCAAAATACTGGAGAAAGAGAAAAAAAAATGGATTAAGGTGCAGCAATATAAATAAGTCCATTATTGAAAGAAATAAAGAGAGAGAGAGAGAGAGAGAGAGAGAGAGAGAGAGAGAGAGAGAGAAAGAAAAAAACAAAAAGGAAAGGAGCCAGAAGACGTCGAAAACGCGCTGCCGCCATTCACTCTGCACACCCTTGTTTTGTGGCTCTAGAGAGTAACTCTC
>JADBJO010000728.1:540000-550000 GCA_016801955.1 Conus betulinus
CATGCAGCAACAAAACTTAACTTTGTTGAAAAATAAATTCCTAGGTATTTGTAAAACATTCACAACAGGCATAACAATCCCGTTGTAGGTCCACCTTTCTCTGGCAGCTAAATACCCCCCTTTTCTGAATACCACTATGTTGCTTTTATTCATATTGACCTTCAGCTGCAAAGCTGCAGCTGCACGTTGAAGACTGTTAATCTGTGTTTGTAAGCCAGTGGCAGTCTCTGAGAGTAAGGCCACATCATCTCTGCCAGAAGTAATATGAATAATTCAAAATAGTCAGACGTAAACATTGCACCATGTCTCCCTCTCCTTATCACCTCTAATGCTAGTTCATTAATGAATAAAGAAAACAAGACAGGACTGCAGGCATCTCCTTGTTTCACTCCACGGGTGCAGTTGATGTAATCAGTCACACTACCTCCGCATTTAATTCTGGCTTTGACATTGTCATACATACTACGAATACACCTAAATATCTTGCCTTTGATGCCATTTTTCAATATTATGGGCCATAATAAGTTCCTTTCAACAGAGTCGAAAGCCTTTTCAAAATCAATGAAGGCTACATATAATTTACGATTGAAAACAAAACTGTTTTTGAACGAGTGCCAATAATGTAAACATGTGATCAACTGTAGAGTAACCTTTCTTAAATCCTGCTTGATGTTCACCTGTCAGATATATTCTTTTATCCATTCTTGCAGTCTGCTATTAATAATTGTGCTGTAAATTTTACTGCTCGTATCACACAGTGAAATGCCTCTGTAATTGTTTGAGAGAGAGAGAGAGAGAGAGAGAGAGAGAGAGAGACTGACAGAGAGAGAGAGAGGGGGGAGGGAGAGAGAAAGAGGAGGGAAGGATGGATGGAGAGGGAGAAAGAGAGAAAGAGTGAGAAAGACTAGAGAGAGAGAAGGAAGGAGAGAGGACACAGAGAGACAAGAGACAAAGAGAGAGAGAGAATATAAGGCGAAGAGAGAAGAAAGAAAGAGAGAGAGAGAGAGAGAGAGAGAGAGAATGAGAGAGGGAGATAGAATAGGATAGAAGTGAATGAGAGAGAGAGAGAGAGAGAGAAGAGAGAGAGAGAGAGAGAGAGAGAGAGAGAGAGAGAGAGAGAGAGAGACAGATACTGTGAAGGCAGAGAGAGCGACAGACGGGCATACAGACAGACAGACAGACAGAGAGATAGACGTACAGACATAAAGACAGACACACACACTAACTCCTTACAACAGACACAGAGAGAGATCCTTCACCCCCCACCCCACCCTCACCATCCTCCTCCCACACCCTGTACTCACTTTCTTGGGCTGGAAAGGCTGCGTGAAGGACCATTTCATCATTCTACCACGCTACTTCCGCCCAGCTGACGTGACGTCACTTCTGTTTCCGCTACATCCTCCAGCCGGGTCTCAAGAGTCCTCCCTCAACTACGCACGTTCCTGACAGGGCCGCAGAAACCGTAAGCACAGGCCGCGCCATGTCCGTCCCTAACACCACCACCGTCACAGAAACACCACAGCACTGGGGGCAGGACGTGGAGTTTTCTGCTCACATCTCTTATGGTAAACACAACCGACGTATGGGAGAGATCGTGGAGTCACCCAGACATTCGGACCACAGATCCACATGGTAAAACACATCACAATTATAAAAAAAAAAAAAAAATCTACACCATTCTGGAGTTCCTGGCACAAATCCACGTTCTAAAGAGTGAATTTTTTTTTAAGAGTGCAGTATGATTAATATTATATATTAATAAAACAAAAATCCAGCATGGAATCCACGTTGTCTCTGTGAAAGAGAATAAAACGTGTTTTTCAGAGTGTGGCGTCAGTTAGTCCGAAACACGTTTCGTGAAACAGAAAACATGGCTGAGGAGCGTGGTTGTCATCTGATGGATATCTACAGGGATGAAACAAGACGTCATTCCAGACCGGCCATCTCACAGATCTACCCCCCAAACAACGACTCCAGGCTTGCCAAACACAAGATCACAGAGACCCCCCATCCTGGGGGGCGGCCGCATCTTCCACATCATCAGAATCAAACCACGACTGAAAGCAGGCGCGAACCTCTGGAGGAAGTCCAAGCTCCGCAAACATCAACGGACAGTCTGGAAGATCCCCAAAGCCAGTGCGCAGGTGCTGGACCTCCTTCAGGGGTCTCTCTGTGCAGGACAAGTGTGATACAACAGCACTGACACAACCCTGTGGGACAAACCCTCTAGGTGCTGAGCCAGTAACAACCACGCTACAACAAGGGCTCGGCGTTAAAGCTGGATTCCCGAACCAGCTCAGCCGACACTCCCGAAGTGAAATACTATCTATTGCTGGAGGAAGAGAAGAAAAACACATGCAGGCGTCTCACTTTGTCTCACTTTATACAAGATGGTTCAACCAATACTCACTTTGTTTTCTTTTATACCAAGACGGTTTTTAACCTACACTCACTTTGTTTTACTTTATACCAAGACGGTTTTAACCTACACTCACTTTGTTTTACTTTATACCAAGACGGTTTCAAACTTACTCTCACTTTTGTTTCGTTTCAGACCCAGACTGACGGATCCGAGACAGCGGCCTCACACCAGCACTGGAAGACCAAGTGAAAGACTGGCACGTCCTCTGTCTGGTACCGGGGATTCCAGAGCAGATGGCATCCCGGAGGTGTACCCGACCCAATGAGAAACCGCCGCTATGGGAGGAGGAGCCCCCAGGCAGCGTCACGACGCCGCCTGTAACTCGATCAGGTCGTGCGCCACCCGATCCCCGCAGCCCGGCCAGCGGGAGGCTGGTGTGTATGGATTTTGCCCCCTGCAGCCAGGCGGCGCCAGCAGATCCCATGCTGAACTGAAAGTGTGCTGACATTTCGCCTTCTCTCTGCCTCCTGGATTGGGCGGAGAAAGCGGTTTACTGTGAACCGTTGTGACGCGTTATATTGCCAACCAGAGATCATGATTTTCTGGCATTTTGTTTGTAGCTGAAGCGATTTTTTTTTACTGTGAGCTGTTGTGATACGTAATAACCGCAAACAACAGATAACGATTTTTCTGTTTCTGGCGCAAGAGGCCTCATGAGAAAACTTTGTCACGAAACGGGTGTTGCAGATTACGTGTTGTTTACTGTCGGTCGTTTCTTTGGTCTTTTGTTTGTTTATTTGTGTTAACGGCCAGTCTTCTACATCGTCTTCAGGTATTTTACTCTTCAACTGGTCCTCCCAGCTGCACTGATCATCGAGACCTTCTGTCAACCTTCCAACCTACATGACGACTGTCTTCGCCTCCTCCCTCCCTACCTCACCCACAGTGAAGGCTACAATCTAGAACAAACAATATCTACAATGAAGGCTACGATATAAAATATAAACTTCCACAATGAAGGCAACAATCTGAAACATATCAGTATCTAAAATGGGAGGCTTCACTCCGTGGCATCTAAGCTGAAGGCGACACTCTGTATAAAAACACAGAGATCTACACTGAATAATCCGCTATATTCTGTGACATACACATAAATGTCTATAGTAATAGCTACACTCTACGACATAACAGATGTCTAAACTGAGAGCTACTCCCTGTGCAATACAGAGATCTACATTGACATTTGCAGACAGTGTGCGGGAAAGGCCGGGATCGGACACAGAGAGAGAGAGAGAGAGAGAGAGAGAGAGAGAGAGAGAGACGGGGTGGGGGGGGAGTTGGGGGGGGTGGTGGGGGGGAGAGAGGGGGGGGGGGGGGGGGGAGAGAAAGAGGGAAAAAGAGAGATTAGAGAAAAAGACAGCCAGAGAGAGAGACAGAGACACAGACAGAAAGACATTCTCAGAGAGAGAGAGAGAGAGAGAGAGAGAGAGAGACAGACAGACAGACAGACAGAGACAGAGAGAGAGAGAGAGAGAGACAGACAGACAGACAGACAGAGAGAGAGAGAGAGAGAGAGAAGCGGTTCAGGAAGGAGGCGGGGGGAGGCAGGAGGGAAAAAGAGGAGGTGAGTGGGGAAGTGGAGGAGGGAGGGTGGCGGACAGGTTACTACTAATCGAACACAGAACGAGAGAGAAAAGACCTAAATGAAGGCTACAACGTAGATTGTGTACTGAATTGTCTGTATGCTGTATGTACAGACCAACGGACGCGGTCTGTGAGCAGTATACTGCACTGTCTGTACGTGTGTGTGTACAGACCAACGGACGCGATCTGTGGGCAGCGTATTGCACTGTCTGTATGCTGTATGTACAGACCAACGGACGCGATCTGTGGGCAGCGTATTGCACTGTCTGTATGGTGTATGTACATACCAACGGACGCGATCTGTGGGCAGCGTATTGCACTGTCTGTATGCTGTATGTACATACCAACGGACGCGATCTGTGGGACAGCGTATTGCACTGTCTGTATGGTGTATGTACAGACCAACGGACGCGATCTGTGGGCACACAGTCCTGTTAGTGATACTCCCCAGATGAAACGAACACGGGCAATGAACACCCCACCCCCACCCACCCTCAAACGTCTCTCCCACGTCCCACACCATTCCTATTTGTCTTGTCTCCCTAACTAGCACAGCCAACCAACCGTCAGCTACCCCCCTCCGCCCCCGCCCCCCCCCCTCCCCCCCACCATCATCACCCTGTCCACCGTCTCAACTCACTTACACGCCCTCCACCTTTTGTCCCTTCCGCCCTGTCCCTGCCTCTCCCCTACCCCACCCCCCTTCTCGTGTGTCGTCCGCAGAAATGACCAGCATGTCCGGTGTCCGGTCCAAGGGAACAGGACGGGCGGAGTGACCACAGTGTCGTCTTCACATGTCAACCCCCCTAAGACGTCAATCCCCTTCCCCTCGCTTTTGAAGTCGACAGGTCGCCATCTTGTTCCTGACTCTGTCCTCTCCCGGCTAGATCGCTAACCAGGACGCCTTCTTCACCCGACAGTCGCAATCCCCTCCTGACAATCACTGGACAATCTTTATGGGGCACTCTTTCTTCTTTTTTCTTCCCAGTTTTTCTAACATTCCCCATGTGAAAAAGTAACAGGACACCAATTACAGGCAAATCTCGTTGCCAATCGTCAAGAAATTCTCTACCAGGCAATTTACACACTTTAGCGGACGATCTGTCCTTGTTACCAATCTTCTAACACTCCCTCCTGACAATCACTGGGCAATCTTTACCGGCCAGTCCATCCTTGTTACATATCTTCTAACATTCACTCTCGACAGCTACAAGACAATCATTGCCAGACAATTTTCCTTCGTTACCATTCTTCAAACACTCCCTCCCGACGGTCACCGAACAATCTTAGCAGGTCAATCTCCCCTTGTTCTTGTCTTCTAACATTCACTCCTGACAATCACTAGACAATCTTTATTAGACAATCTTCCTTTGTTACCAGTCTTCTGTCATCCCCTCCTAACAGTCACTGTACAATCTTAGGTCAATCTTCTCTTTGTTATTCATCTTCTGACATTACTTTCTAGCAATCTGGACAAAGTTTACCAGGCAATCTTCCTTGTTAACAGTCGTCATTCCTCTCCCCCTCCTGACATTTTTTTGGACATTTTTTTCTTCGAAAAAAAATGTTCGTAACCCATCTTGTAACATTTCCATTCTGGTTATTACCTGACACTTTTTTTTTTTTTTTTACAAAACAATGTTTTATAGTCACTGATCTTCAAGTATTTCCCTCTCGACAATCACAAGACAATATTTACTGGACAACGGTAAATACTCTCCCTCCTTACAAATAATTCAGTGGAACATTGTTGTAAGAGTCTACAGTAAACATTTTTTCGAAAACACTTCACTCCTGACAATCATCAGACGTCATCTATAGCACAACCCTCCGTTGTTACCAGCAGGTCATCTTACATTTCCCTCGTGACAATCTCGACACACCCTTTACCTGCAAGGCAATTTCCTCTCTTTAGAACAAAGGGCGTGTAATGCTCCCAGACTGTTGGGAGGAAGTAAGCTAGCTTAGTCCCTAGGGAAAATGAAATGGTCGTTGATAATACAAGCGAAGTGATTTCACTATCTAGGTGAAGCCAATTACGCAAACTCTTGATTTTCTTTTTCTTTTTTTTTTCTCTCCAGTCTGTCGAGGTCTCTCAAGGGAAATGGAGGAGGGGTAGCGTGGGGGAGGTGGAGGGTGGGGTCGGGTCCCTGACTCAGGAAATAACATAAAAAAATCAATCAGACCTGATGTTTGTAGGTACCTATATAAAATAGGCAAGCGGATCTTGACAGCGAAAATACGCGCCGAAATAGACCTAGATCTCAGAATTCAGAAACAAACAAACAAACAAAAAAACAACGAACAGAATTCTGAAAAAAACAAGCAGAAAAAAAAAACAAAAGAATTTAGAAACAAACAAACCAACAAACAGCAAACAGGAACAACAACTGTACTAGGAAGGATGACACCACCCCTCTGTGGTCAGCATGAGCTGGACGAGGTTCACCCATTCTGGCTGGGTCTCCACTCGGTCCTCCAGCCGTTTTTTTGCACGTCTCCAGTCACCCGTGCACAGATTTACGACAACCGTCACGGCTGACAGGAGCGAAAAGAATGGCCCAGGACTCATCCCTTGATGGCTGTCCATAAACTGCCACCTCAAAGCGTGTAATGGGACCGACCCCCTCCCCCCCCCCTCGCCTCCCCTTCAATACGGTTTAAGAGGAGGTCGGACCGCCACAAGAATGGGTAACAGTGGAGAGGTTTCAGGGTTAAGGCTTTTTGTCCTGTGCCCTTCCTTTGGCGGTCAGCAGCCGTGGAGACAGACAGTGTTGGACTTCGCAGCGGCTTTTGTCTGCCTGACTTGTCTCTGGTCTGTCTTGTCGGTGGCCGGCTGGTTTTATAGGAAGTTAAAGAACACGTTTCCACTGACGAAGAGAGAGAGAGATACCATTGAGCGCACTCTGAAGCGCCGGGTAGACGGTGCGACAGTGTGACTGTCCCACGGAAACTTGTCTACCAAGACATAGGTGTCTGTCGTTGAGAAAGAGAAAGAGAGAGTGGAGGGGGTGGGGGGGTGGGGGTGGGGGTAGGAGGGTTGAGAGAGAGGGAGAGAGGATGAGAGAGACGGGGGTTGGGTGGGGGGGGGTGGAGAGAGAGAGACAGAGACAGGGACGGAGAGAGAGAGAGAGAGAGAGAGAGAGAGAGAGACAGAGAGAGAGAGAGAGAGAGAGAGAGAGGAGAGAGAGAGAGACAGACAGACATACAGAGAGAGAGAGGGAGAGGGAGAAGGGTAAAGGGTGGATGGGAGAGGACAGGGTACGGCGGAGAGGACAAGCAGATTTACACAGAAGACGATTTGCAAACCATGATACCGCCCACACTGAGCCCCTCCCCCCCCCCCTCCCCCCCCCCCCCCCCCCACCCCCCCAGCCCCCCCACCCCACACACCACACACCCATCCCACTAATCTCCTCCCCCCTTCTCTTCACCTGTCACGTCAAAGCAGAGAAATCCCCATTCACTCCAAACGAAGCTTTCAGGACACCTGCACATCACGCAGGACACCCCGTGACAATGTCCGTCCTGCACACCTCACACGGCGCCAGTCTAGGGTAGTTCACATGGCCACGTCTCCGCTTCCCACACACACACACACACAGTCACGCACACACACTCACATGCACGCACGCGCGCACACACACAGGTACACAAACAGACACACACACACACTCATTTGCACGCACGCACGCGCGCGCACACACACAGGTACACAAACACACACACACACTCACATGCACCATACAAGCATGCACGCACGCACACACACACAACACACACATACACACACACACAACACACACACACACACACACACACAGAGCACACAAATACACGGCAGCACACACACACACACACACACACACACCACACACACACACACACACACACACACACACACACACGGTCTGTAGGCATTATCCACGGAAAAGGACTGTGACTACCTCCATCACGGTGGGAGTAACAACGGTCGCATTATACACACAATCTCTGGGTGAAAACTAGTGAAGAGGAGGAGGAGGGAGGAGGAGGAGGAGGACTGGCAAAGGGGGGAGCACGAGGAGGAGGAAGAGGAGGAGGACTATCTTCCTAACTCTCTATTCAAGTATGCCTATCATCCTATCTGTAAAGACTTCTTTCTAATTCTCTATCCTCTGAAGTGTACATATCTATCATCTTATCTGTAAAGACTTCTTTCTAATTCTCTATCCATTATACATATCTATCATCCTATCTGTAAAGACTTCTTTCTAATTCTCTATCCTCTGAAGTGTACAGATATCTATCATCCTATCTGTAAAGACTTCTTTCATTCCTATCTCAAGTTACATATCTATCATTCTATCTCTATAAAACTTCTTTCTAATTCTCTATTCAAGTGTACATATCTATCATCCTATCTGTAAAGACTTCTTTTTAATTCTCTATCCATTCAAGTGTACCCATTTATTGTAACTTCCTGACTCTATCTATTCACCTACACACCTACTACCACCCCTTTTCAACCTACTTCACCTGCTGTCTAGAAGGAGGAAGAGGAGGAGGAGAGGAGAGAGCAGGCGGAGGACCACATTTCTCACTCTGCATCTTTTCACATGCACCTATTACCCTATCAACGGCGACGACAAGGACTACCCACTCATCTATTTCACACACACCTACCAACAATCCTATCAATCTACTCTACCTGCCTACCTACCTGCTCACTTACCTACCTGCCTGCTTCACTCCGTCACAGCACGCGACATCTTAACAAGCTGGCTAGCTACAGCTCGCTCATTGTCCCAGAACCGAACCTGCTACCTCTGAGCCCACTGTTGTTGACAACAGCATCATTTCGTTCATTTGACCACACAGCACAGCTTCGTTTTAAAGTCAAAAGACACAGCAAACTTCTGAAACATCCTGCCCCGAACCAACAAGATCCACACTATTCTTAAAAAAAAAAAGGAAAAAAAAAAAAGAAAAAAAAAAAAAAAAAAAAAAAAAAAAAAAAAGCTGTTTTCTTCGCGACAAACAGCTTTCCCCCAAAATGAAAACACTGACATAAAATGAATGAAATAAAAATAAAATCAACAATGGAAAAAAAAAACAACAAAAACAAAACCTCCGCACAGCCTAGACTCGAACCTCACCAAAACCACTCTTTCGCACAGAATTCAACACAAGATGATGGCCTGACGTCACTTGAAGCCGTTTGGAGGCAGAAGACGAATCCAGAAAAAACGAAACCTTTTTTTTTAATCCCCACGAAATACTATTTTCCACAGCACTCTCATCTTCTTTCATCATCGTCGTTCAGCGATAGTGTGTGTATATATATACACCACTACTATACGGCGCAGCCATTTTACACGTGTGTACGTGCAGCAGAGTGTGTGTATGTGGGTACGTGAGAGCACTGAGACCAGCTGGATCTCTGACTGTACCGCCACGCCACATCGGGCAGCGAGTGATTCGCCCCTACCGCGCCACGAGCGCCGCACAGTTCACGCTCACACAGACCAACTCACATACACACAGAGCCTGAAGTGCGAGCGACTGGTTACTTGTGGGGACAGTTTTCACCTGTGTTGGGCGACACCGTGAAGAAAGGCCGTCTCTCTCTTTCTCTGTCTCTCTATCTTATGCGCGCTTCTCTCTCTCTCTCTCTCTCTCTCTCTCTCTCTCTCTCGCCTCTCTCTCTCTCTCTACGCGCTCTCTCTCTCTCTTTCTACAACGCTCTCTCTCTCTCTCTCTCTCTCTCTCTCTCTCTCTCTCTACGCCCCCCTCTCTTCTCTCTCTCTCTACGCGCTCTCTGTCTCTCTCTCTCTCTCTCTCTCTCTCGGTATCTCTGTCTCTCTTCCTCTACAGGGTCAATATGTCTGTTCAGACTCTCCCTCTGTCTGTCTCTTGTCTCTGTGTGGGCATCTCTCTTTCTACTGTTTCCGTCTTCTCTCTTCTCTGTGCCTCTTCCTCAATAGTCTCTCTCTCGGGTGTGTGTGCGTG
>JADBJO010000728.1:552500-562500 GCA_016801955.1 Conus betulinus
TGTTTGTCTCTCATTCTTTCTCCACCCCCCCCCCCCCCCCATCCCCCCCCCCCCCCCCTCTCTGTGTGATTACATTATGGAAAACTGACAAAACATGCGAACCGACATTGAAGGACAGACAGACACACACACATACACACGCATGCGCGCGCGCGCGCGCACACACACACACACACACACACACATACGCACGCACACACATATGCACGCACGCACGCACGCTCACGCACGCGCGCGCGCGCACACACACACACCTCAAACTTTAAGTCTTTCAGCCCTGCACACACACACACACACACACACACACCACGGATAGATTATCCCATACTGCACAGTCATGCCATTGGTGTGAGGGATGGAACAGGACGTACATCAGCTGTGAACCCTAGGGCCCAGCCATACTGCTGCTGCTGTTTCTTACTGCTGCTCCCTGCTATTCCTACTGCTGCTATTCTTACTGCTGCTCCTGCTATTCCTACTGCTGCTATTCTTACTGCTGCTTACTGCTGCTCCTCCTGCTATTCCTACTGCTGCTATTCTTACTGCTGCTACTGCTGCTCCTGCTATTCCTACTGCTGCTATTCTTACTGCTGCTACTGCTGCTGCTATTCTTACTGCTGCTACTGCTGCTATTCTTACTGCTGCTAGGCTACTGCTACTACTACTACTGGTGCTACTATTTCACCCGCTGCTGCTGTTATTCCTACTGCTGCTGCTGCTGTTCTTACTGCTGCTGCTATTCTTACTGCTGCTGCTATTCTTACTGCTGCTGTTCTTACTGCTGCTGCTATTCTTACTGCTGCTGCTGCTATTCTTACTGCTGCTGCTGCTGCTGTTCTTACTGCTGCTGCTATTCTTACTGCTGCTGCTGCTATTCTTACTGCTGCTGCTCTTACTGCTGCTGCTGCTATTCTACTGCTGCTGCTGCTGCTGCTATTTACTGCTGCTGCTGCTGTTCTTACTGCTGCTGCTATTCTTACTGCTGCTGCTGCTATTCTTACTGCTGCTACTGCTGCTGTTCTTACTGCTGCTGCTATTCTTACTGCTGCTGCTGCTGCTATTCTTACTGCTGCTGCTGCTTCTTACTACTGCTGCTGCTATTCTTACTGCTGCTGCTAATTCTTACTGACTGGTGCTACTATCCCTACCGCTGCTGCTGCTACTACTACTATTCCTACTCATGCTTCAGCATTTCTGCTACTAGTACTACTGCTTCTGCTATTACACACTACTGCTGCTATTACTCCTCCTACTATTACTACAACTACTATTATTACCACTACTGCTACTATTCCTACTACAACTGCTGCTGGTACTACTACTACTACTTTCCACACTATTACTACAACTACTGCTGCTGCTGCTTCTATTACCACCACCACTACTACTGCTGCTGCTATTGGTGCTGCCACTTCTATTACTACTGGCTGCTGGCTACTACTACTACTACTGCTACTACTGCGCCTATTACTGCTGCTACGTCTATTACTGCTGCTATTACCACTGCTTCCATTACTACTACTACAACGACGACGACGACGACCATGACGAGGACAACGACACACACACACACACACACACACACACACACACACACACTTGGCACATGCTGCTGATCTCAATCGCTGCCCGCTGTGCCCTTATGCAAGTCCTACTGTCGATTCTGAAAGAAGCTAATAGTCGAAGGAGGGGTGGTGGGAGGGGGTGGAAACGGGAAAAGGAGCGGGGGTGGGGGTGGGGGAGTGGAGCGGGTTAAAGGAACAGTATGACGAGACCCTGTCAGTCAACACTGTTGTCCACTCCGACAAGGGCCGGGGGGTGGGGTGGGGTGGGGGAGGGGGGGGGGGGGTTGAGTGAGTGTTGGGAAGAGGGTGATGGAGGGGGGGTGGCGGTGGGTGGGGGTGGAGATGGGGGGGGAAGAAGCGGTGGGGAAGAGTAAAGGGGGTAAAAAAAGTTTAATACCCCCACTTTTTTTTAAGCACAGAAGGAACATACGGTGTGTGTGTGTGTGTGTGTGTGTGTGTGTGTGTGTGTGTGTGTGTGTGTGTGTGTGTACGTGCATCAAACTAAGATTCGAATCATTCTCGACACACCCCTCACCCTTTCCCTAAAAAATAACCGGAGACTGAATGTGAAAGAGCCCCACACCAGCAACTCACACAGCAGTGTGTGAACAGATGCAGACTGGGTCACACACCACCAATTCACAAAGCAGTGTGTGAACAGATGCAGATTGGGCCACACCACCAACTCATACAGCAGTGTGTGAACAGATGCAGATTGGGCCACACCACCAATTCATACAGCAGTGTGTGAACAGATGCAGTTTGGGTCACAAAAGGTAGGAGTACAGTTCACGGTGTCCTTTTGAAGACACATTTGATCGTTTCAGGCGCGACACAGCGTGCCTAATTGGACTGTGCACGTGCGTATTGTATCGGTGGTTACCTACGTTATCTGAACTGGGGGACTACGTTGGATGTTACACAACAGTAAAAGACCGGGTCTCAGTAAATCAAAGTGAACGGCACATTTTTATGACAGATGGAATACTTCTTTATAGAACAAATATGGAACATTTACTTACACATATATGGAACACAATAATGTAGCACAACGATTAAGCTTAATTTTTTTTCTTACATGGAACAAACATGAAAACTAAAATGTAATAAACACAGAACACTTAAAAGAGGAAAAAAAAAAACCGGTATTTTCATGTAACACTTTTGTACAACTCTGAATTTTTCTTCAAAACAAACACAGAAGACTTATAAGCAAACACCATCGAACATCAAAATATGAAACAAACGCAGCATTATGTGAAATATCTAAAGACATGGAAGATTCGTATGAACTAAACATGGTGCATTGATACAATACGAAATGCGTACAACATGAAAAAGAAATGTATAGAACAAACATGGAACATTTACACGGACTACATGGAACACCTATATGAAAGAAAGGGTACATCTATATATGGAACCAACGTGGAACGTTTTCATGCATTATTCACGAGCACAAACATAGCATTTACATGGCACAGACATGGGTATGGAACCATAATGGTACATTTACATGGACCAGTCATATGGTGGAAACATGGAACAGTTTTATCAGGAAATGCAGTTCATCTTTCACTGTTTCCCAAACCTGACGTAGCCCGCTCTATCTCTAGTAACGCCCCTTGATTTCAACCCCACGTGAGCTTCATAGCGAAAGCTGCATGGAAGTTATGTGTTTAGCGTTTTAGCAGCTCATCAAGATGCGTGTGCGCGAGTGTGCGTGCGTGTTGTGTCCATGCGCGCGCGTGTGTTGTGTGTGTGTGTTGTTGTTGTTGGTGGTGGTGGTGGTGGTGGTGGTGTGTGTGTGTGTGGTGTGTGTGTGTGTGTGAGTGTGTGCACACATGCATATATCGTGCGTGCGTGCGTAAATGTGTGCATGTGTACATGTGGTCTATGTGTGTGTGTGTGTGTGTGTGTGTGTGTGTGTGTGTGCGCGCGCGTGCAGGAGAGAGAGAGAGAGAGAGAGAGAGAGAGAGAGAGAGAGAGAGAGAGAGAGAGAACGCAATTGCTCAACTCAACCACTATTAAACCAATAAACCAAAACCTCCCCAAGAGCAGATAACACCAGAACAGAGGGACCCACCTCCCTCTACGCCCCTGAACAAAGAGAGGTGTGACCCACTCCGAGTTTGATGTGTTCTCCCACACCCAGCAGCTGTTTCCAAACACGACTTAACGACCACCAACATCAAACCAAGAGTAAAAATCATCAAGAGCTGATGACACACGGGAGTGGCCCACTCTGCCCCTACGTCCAAGAGTTAGGACCGGTCCACTCCGGCTCTGATGTGTTCTGAATGGGAGGCAGCTGTGAAAACGGATTGGGGGGGGGGGGGGGGGGGGGGGGGGGGGGGGGGGGGGGCGCGGAGGACCTCTGGGCAACTCTCAACACAACAGCTGGCTCTATCTCCTTAGGCCTAACTTTTTCTCCCCGTTTGTTTTTAATACCCCTGATTAAAACTGAGACCGCCCTTCCCACACTGTGGGTCACCCCCCCCCCCCCCCCCCCCCCCCCCCCCCCCCCCCCCTCAAGTCTAGTTCCTAGTTTCCCCCGGGCATTATTTTCATCTATCACCCACTGCCCAATTTCGTCCCCCCGTTTCAGACATGGGTGTGGTGAATACCTTGCCTGAAAAAGATGCCTACGATTGTTTTGGAAATGGAAAAGACTTTCACGCGCACACACAACTTTGATTTGACGCTATGGTAACTCCACTAGAAAGGATATTATCATAATGACATAGTTAATTCAGGTTTGAGTGATCTGGGAAAATCGAACTGATGACAATGATGCCCAGGACACACACACACACCAAGTAAGCCAACAGTCAGTTGTCGGACATAAGAATTCTGAAGCCCAGAGCACCAAACGAAGCCTCAGGCATTCGTCATCAGGAAGAATGCTGACACCCAACAAGTCCGCATCCTCTGCTCATTCTTCAGTCAGTGGCATTTTCAAAAATGTTCTTTTAATGTTTTACAGGTAAAAACCATTGTACCCTCTATTCCTTTTTTTTTTTTGTTTTTGTTTTTTTGAATTAAGGTATGGCGTGTTCGATGTCTTAAATATTAGATTTAATAGCTGCACCTCTTGTCCCTTTTTTTCAGTCAGGAATATATTCTACAGTTTCTTTTGATGTTTGTTTCAAAAGTAAAATCCGATCCTTTTTCAGTTGGGGTATTTTCAAAATTCTCTTTTAATGCTCATTTCAGTTGTAAAAACCGTTACACCTTTGTTCATTTTACTGCCATTGACATTTTCGGACCTTTCAATTAAATAGTAAAACAAAAAACAAACAACCCCCCAAAAAAAAACAACAACAAAACAAAAAAAAAAAACACGACCCCCAACCCCCCCCCCAAAAAAAAAAAACACAACAAAACACAACACAAAAAAAAAACCCACAACAACAAAACACCGTTGCAACGCTGGGTCTTTTTCATTTAAGAACTTTAAAAAAATCTTTCATTGTTCGTTTAATCGTTGAAAACTGTTCTTTCTCTGATCCATTTTCAGTAAGATACATTCTTCATATTTGCTTTTACTGTTCGTTGTAAAAACATTGAAAAACCGTTGCATGTCTGGACCTTTTTCAATTAGAGACATTTTCATTACTTTTCCGTTATCATTCATTCTGACAGTTAAAACCATCGCATCTCTGGTCGTCGTCCTACTGGAAAGGAGCATTGCCAAAATCTACTTTTAATGTTCGCAAAATTTAGAAAGAGAAATGGTTAGTTGCCGGTTTAGGCATATTCTAAATGTTCTTTTACACTTCGCTTTAGCTGGGGAAAAAAAAAAAAAAAACCCATTGTGCCCCTGATCCGTCATCAAGCTGGAACATTTTCTACACATCATTTTAATGTAGATGTTCACTGTCACCGTTTCCAAACTGAATAGACAGACCTTGAGATACTCCCAGTTTAATGTCGGATCCTCTGGATACAGACGTTAGAGTAAACGGAATCAGACTGTCATTTTTGTTTTGGCATCAAAAGTGGTGGACAGCATCTTTTGTCGAATTAAACTGGCAGTTACTTGCCTTCAGGTAACGATTGGAAAAAAAAAGGTGGATGACGTTAAAGGAAGATTTTCTTGTCTTTCTCAAAAGACAAGAGTCAAAGAGACTGAAAGAAAAGAGGAAGCATAAGACACACACACACACACAAACACGCGCGCGCGCGCGCGCACGCACGCACACACACACACACACACACACACACACACACACACACACACACACACACACAACACACACACACACACACCATTTTCAGAGTCTGTCCAAAACCTTCTGTCCAGGGCAGAAATGTCGGGTGTGGGGGGCAGGCACTCCACTGACCCCTACGCACCCCAGACCCCGAGCTTACCGCTGAACAATGGCAGACACGGCACACCGACCATGACGTGTCCCTCCCCACCCGGAATGGAGGGAGTGGAACCTGAATAGAATCAACCGGGTTAAGACCCTCCCTCCTCCTCCCCCCTGTCCCCACCCCCACCCGTCCTCCTCTTGTCCACGTCTTCGTTTAATGAACCCCCTCCCGCACTCCTCCTCCTCCTCCTCTCCCACCGCCTCAGTCCACGCACGCCATGTATGTTGTGGCTCCTCTAACCTCTGACTTTTATTCAAATATCGGTTCCGTGAAGGCACCCCTCCCTGACTTTCCCTGACCTAACAAGGGTGAGGAAGGAAATGTTGAATCAACGAGGCAGGGAACCGTAAAACAGTAAGCAACAAACAAGTTGGGTAAACTCTCGCTCCTACGATGAAATAAGCACAGGCCCATACCTCGATACGAATGCTGACGACGACACGGAACCGCCAGTAAACAGCGGATAAGAAACAAGTTGGGTAACTCTCGCTGTGATGAAATAATCACAGGCCCGTAACTCCTAACGAACACTGCTGACGACATTACACCGCCTCTCGCGGCCGCTTTGGTGTCGTCAGCAGCACTCCGTTTTGGAGTTGTGGGCCTTCGTGTGGAGTTACGGGCCTGTGATTATTTCATCATCGGAACAAGACTCGGTCACCCTACCTGTCTGTCATTAATGAGGCCAGGGGTCAGTGACATCGGAATGTGATGGTGGTGGGCAAGGAGGAGTGTGTGTGTGTGTGTGTGTGTGTGTGTGTGTGTGTGTGTGTGAGGAGGAAGGGAGGAAGGGAGGGGAGTAGTGTGTGTTGTAATATAGTGTAGTGTGTAGTGTAGTGTGTTGTAATATAGTGTAGTGTAGTGTGTTGTAATATAGTGTAGTGCAGTGTGTTGTAATATAGTGTAGTGTAATGTATTGTGATATAGTGTAGTGTAGCGTGTTGTAATATAGTGAAGTGCAGTGTGTTGTAATATAGTGTAGTGTAGTGTGTTGTAATATAGTGTAGTGTAGTGTAGTGCAGTGTGTTGTAATATAGTGTAGTGTAGTGTGTTGTAATAAAGTGTAGTGTAGTGTAATATAGTGTAGTGTGTTGTAATATAGTGTAGTGTTGCAATATAGTGTAGTGTAGTGTGTTGTAATATAGTGTAGTGTAGTGTGTGTTGTAATATAGTGTAGTGTAGTGTGTTGTAACATAGTGTAGTTTGTTGTAATATAGTGTCGTGTAGTGTGTTGTAATATAGAATAGTGTAGTGTGTTGTCATATAGTGCAGACTAGTGTGTTGCAATATAGTGCAGTGTAGTGTGTTCTCATAAAGTGTAGTGCAGTGTGTTGTAATATAGTGTAGTATAGTGCAGTGTGTTGTAATATAGTGTAGTGTAGTGTGTTGTTATATAGTGTAGTGCAGTGTGTTGTAATATAGTGTAGTGTGTTGTAATATAGTGCAGTGTAGTGTGTTGTAATATAGTGCAGTGTAGTGTGTTGTAATATAGTGCAGTGTAGTGTGTTGTAATATAGTGCAGTGCAGTGTGTTGTCATATAGTGTAGTGCAGTGTGTTGTAATATAGTATAGAGCAGTGTGTTGAATAGTGTAATGCAGTGTGTTGTAATATAGAGTAGAGTAGTGTTGTGTATTACAGTGTAGTGTAATGTGTTGTAATATAGCGTAGTGTGTTGTAATATAGTGTAGAGCAGTGTGTTGCATCAGAGTGTGGTATAGTGTGTTGTGATATAGTGTAGTGTAGTGTGTTATAATATAGTGTACTGTGTGTTGCAATATAGTGTAGAGTTGTATGGTGTAATACAGTGTAGTGCAGTGTGTTGTAATATAGTGTAGTGTAGTGTGTTGTAATATAGTATAGTGTAGTATGGTGTAATACAGTGTCGTGTACTGTGGTGTAATATAGTGTAGTGCAGCGTGTTGCCAATAGTGTTGTATAGAGTGTTGTAATATAGTGTTGTGCAGTGTGTTGCAATTCAGTGTTGTATAGTGTGTTGTAATATAGTGTAGTGCGTTGTAATGTACTGTAGTGTAGTATGGTGTAATATAGTGTAGTGCAGTTTGTTGCAATATAGTGTTGTATAGTGTGTTGTAATATAGTGTAGCATAGTGTGTTGTAATATAGTGTAGTGTAGTATGGTGTAATATAGTGTAGTGTAGTGTGTTATAACATAGTGTAGTGTAGTGTGTTATAATATAGTGTAGTGTAGTATGGTGTAATATAATGTAGTGTAGTGTGTTGTAATATAGTGTAGTGTAGTGTGGTGTAATACAGTGTAGTGTAGTATGGTGTAATACAGTGTAGTGCAGTGTGGTTTAATATAGTGTAGTGCAGTGTGGTGTAATATAGTGTAGTGTAGTATGGTGTAATATAGTGTAGTGCAGTGTGGTGTAATATAATGCAGTGTAGTGTGTTGTAATATAGTGTAGTGTAGTTTGTTGTAATATAGTGCAGTGTAGTGTGTTGTAATATAGTGTAGTGTAGTATGGTGTAATATAGTGTAGTGTGTTGTAATATAGTGCAGTGTAGTGTGGCGCAGGTCTGGACAGTATAGTATAGTGGAATGTGGTGTAACAGTGTTGTATAATGTACTGTAGTTTGGTGTTTGTATGGTGTAGTATAATATAGTACACCATAGTGCACTGCAGCGTGGTAAAGTGCAGAGTAGGGCAGTCCATGGCAGTGTAGCATGGCAGTGTAGATCTGAAGAGTGTAGCGAAGTGTAGTGTAGTGTACCGCAGTGTGGTGAAGTGCAGTGTAGAGAGTGCAGTAGAGATTAATGCAGTGTAGAGTGTGCAGTGGAGATTAATGCAGTGTAGAGAGTGCAGTGGAGATTGATGCAGTGTAGAGAGTGCAGTGGAGATTAATGCAGTGTAGAGAGTGCAGTGGAGATTGATGCAGTGTAGAGAGTGCAGTGGAGATCAATGCAGTGTAGAGAGTGCAGTGGAGATTAATGCAGTGGAGATTGATGCAGTGTAGAGAGTGCAGTGGAGATCAATGCAGTGTACAGAGTACAGTGGAGATTAATGCAGTGTGGAGAGTGCAGTGGAGATTAATGCAGTGGAGATTGATGCAGTGTATAGAGTGCAGTGGAGATTAATGCAGTGTAGAGAGTGCAGTGCAGATTAATGCAGTGTAGAGAGTGCAGTGGAGATTAATGCAGTGTAGAGAGTGCAGTGGAGATTAATGCAGTGTAGAGTGTGCGGTGGAGATTAATGCAGTGTAGAGTGTGTGGTGGAGATCAATGCAGTGTAGAGAATGCAGTGGAGATCAATGCAGTGTATACAGTGCAGTGGAGATCAATGCAGTGTAGAGAGTGCAGTGGAGATTAATGCAGTGTACAGTGTGTGGTGGGAGATTAATGCAGTGTAGCAGACTGCAGTGTCTGCCTATCTACGCAGTCTACCTAGGCGGACAAACACTTCTGGTTATATCCACATTTGTTTTTCTCTGACAGAGATGACAATCTTTTGGCGCAAAAACGCTTTCTCGTTGTTGAGCTTCTTTCCTTTTAGTAGTCGATCTTTCCTTGCGGGGACATTCGTGAGCTGACTTCAACAACGCGGTGACAGCCCTGATATGGCCCTTTGCGGTCGGCTGGGCTGTAAGCAACATTGCCTTACCTTGCGGGGGGAGGGAGGGGGGTTATAACTACAGATACAACCGTGATTCGGTTCAAGTAGGACCAGCTTGGCGACAGGCCTAGTCCACTTCAAGGCAGCGTGTTTGCGTCATTAAAGATCGGGGTGGGGGGTGGGGGGAGACTTTTCGTTTGAAAACTGGAAAGACTCTCCCGGAAAATTCTGAAAACTTTGACTCTTAGCCTAACCTTAACCTGACCCCTAATCAAACCCTAAACTAACCTAAAAATTAACTTTTACCGCATAAAACCGTCACACACACACACACACACACACACACACACACACACACACGCACACGCACATACACACACCCTCACCCACACACACTGATACGCACACATACATAAACAGCAACGCATAAATCGTGCTTGCAGTGTGCCGGAAGTGGAGTTGTCTTCCCCTGTCTACCA
>JADBJO010000728.1:565000-580096 GCA_016801955.1 Conus betulinus
AGAGGAGAGAGAGAGAGAGAGAGAGAGAGAGAGAGAGAGGAGAGGGGGAGAAAGACTGAAGGAGGAAGGGCGGGAGAGAGAGAAGAGAGAGAGCGAGAGAGAGTGCGGGAGAGAAGAGAGAGAGTCCGGGAGAGAGATAGAGAGAGAGAGAGAGGAGAGAGAGAGAGAGAGAGAGGGAGAGTTTCAATCAGAGAAATACCACGGAGTAAAACTAACAGTGGACACATTCTCAACACCTTTTACAAGAACTTAACACATGCTATGAAACAGCTCTCGACACAAATACGTCAGGAAAAAAAAGAAGCAAATTCACAACAATATCAATATAAAAACATTTCGTTCATGGCGTAGTGACCCGGCAGCCATGTTAAGAGTGACCCAATTTTCACTTCATTCCAGTGGCACAACCAGCCAGGACGTGGCATGACGTGGGAAGGCAGTGAGACTGGTCTGCGCGCGCACGTGTGTGTGTGTGTGTGTGTGTGTGTGTGTGTGTGTGTGTGTGTGTGTGTGTTGTGTGTGTGTGTGTGAGAGAGAGAGAGAGAGAGAGAGAGAGAGAGAGAGAGAGAGAGAGAGAGAGAGAGAGAGAGAGACAGACAGATACACAGACAACAACAGAGGCAGCGACAGACTGACAGCTGACGTGCAGGTCATGCTGACGTATTCATGCATGATAAACGCAAATCAGGTAACGTTCGCATATACCACTGAACAGTATGCAAACAATTACAATAAATTCCCCAGTGCTTGACATCAAATTCTTCATGGCCAGCGACTTCCGTTACGTACCCACAGTACAAGGGGAAGCACTGCGCTATTGCCACTGAACGTCAGCAAATGCTTGAATTATTCCCCTTTACCCCGAAAACTTTGCCCTTGCCGTCAGACGATGCAGCGAAAATGGCCAGGATGACCAAAATGGAAAAATGAATAAATAAATGAATAAAACAAAATATCACACACACACACACACACACACACACACGGAAGACCAAAGTGAAAAAAAAACAAACAAAAAAAATAAATCAATAACACAAATATCACACACACACACACACACACACACACACCACACACACACACCACACACACACACACATTTTCAGACACATGCACCACTTGGAAAGCGTTTGGATCATTTTGCTCAAACATTATCCACACAGTTTATCAGCGCGTTCTGTGCACATTCATTTTGTGGCCGGTTTCTGCGGGCAGATCAGCAATGTGAATCAAACAAGTAATTTATACAAACTGTTTCTCCAAGGATTCTTCTCAAAATATTTGAAAATAAGGGGGGAAAAAAAAACAACTAAAACAAAACAAAAAACAACCCCCCCCCCCCCCCCCCAACACACACACACACCAACAAAACAGAAAAAAAAAATCTTCAACGTTTTGGTCATAGATCGTCTTCGGGACTGATGACATCAAATGAAAAGACAAATAAATACGTATAGGCCATGCCGTATTTTCTTTTTTTTTTTTTCTTTTTCTTTGTTGTTTTGGATACTGCTAATGCTGGAATGCCATGACACATTACTGGAAGCGTGTTCCATTCTTTGCTGGCACTGACAGAGAAACTAATTTCGAATAAATCGATGTTTTGGGTTTGTGGACAATGAGTCTGTCATTCATGATGGCTTGGTGAATGAACCACAGGCTTTCAATGGTACGGGCATGCATCGTGAACAGTTACTTTCTTCATAAGAATTAAAGGCACTGTAACTGAGACATGAAGGAAAAGACAGAATCTTCCGATATTCTAAATGTGTACCAGGTACAGAAGTAGTAGGTTGCATGTTATAGCCTACAGATCATCCTAACGGCTTGTTTCTGTAATGACCACAGTGGTTTTAGAATCGATGGTTCTGCATCTACCCCATATAACAGACCAGTGGTCTAAACAAAGCCAGCATAAAGGAGAAATAAAAACTCTAAGACGGGACTTTCAACCAGGAAATGCTGGATCTATGGCACTAAAGCTGACAGCACCCTACAACGAAAACTCGTTTGATAAAGTGAATTTGGTCGTGCCAGAAAAGATTTCCATCAGTGACGATGCATAATTCATGTCTTCTGATTTGCTTGATAATGTCATCTTTCTACATCATTTCTTATCATTTCATTCTTTGTGTCGTTTTTGGCATGTGCATATTATCATAGATTCGTCCCACAAGGACGGACGATCATACCGTTTGAATCACACCAGTGTCCAACTGATTTTATACTGGTATTTAATTGATGATTTACTTTCATCGATACCGTGGCTAGCGTAACATAAAGATGACCTTCATCAGCAATAAAATCACATGCTGCACTTTGAACGGATAAAGGAAGGTCATTTATACAGAGGGCGAATATCATGGAACAGTAGAAAAAGAAAACAAGAAAGAAAGAAGAAAGAAAGAAAGAAAGAAAAACACAAAAAAGGAAAAGGGGACAGAAAGAAAGAAAGAGAGAGAGAAAGAAGAAAAAGAAAAGAAAACGACGAAGTAGAAAACGACGAAGACGATAAAGACAATGAAAAGAAAGAAAGAATAAAAGAAAGAATGAAGAAGAAGAAGAGGAAGAAGATAAGAAAGAAGAAGAAAGAAGAAGAAAGCTAAGAAAACAAGATGACGACCACCCCCCTCTCTCGTCCCCCCCCCCCCCCCCCCCCTTCCCCCCACATCCCAGAAGTTGGAAACAAACAAGGACCCTGTCGATGACACTGATGATGGCAATGGACTCGACGAAAAAAAAAATGGCCCATACTGCTGACTCATGTCAACAACGTTTTGCAATGTATACAACCCCAACTCCCTCGTACCCCCATTACCACCCCACCCCCCACCACCACTACCACCCACTTACTCAAGCCCAGAAACACGAAGCCAAGTGCCCTGACAGAGAAACAAAGGCGACCAATAAGGCGACAAAATAGGAAGGGGTGAAGGATGGGGAGTTTTTTTGGGGGGGGGGTGGGGAGGGAGAGGAGAGGGGCGACCAGTGACAGGAGGGTTGGAAGAAAACAGACGATTCCTTTGATGCCGAAGGCGGTCGACAGGTCGTTCTGAACCAATAACCCAGATAAAAATGGACTGGCCTTGTGGCCGGCACCCCCCCCCCCCCCCCCCCCCCCCCTTTACCCCCCACTTCCACCTCTTCTCTCCCCCCCCCCCCCCCCCCCTGATCCCTCCCTGTGCCCCCTACCATCCCCCCCCGTCCATCCCTCCTCCTTCTTATCCCTCTACCCACCCCTCCCACCAGCAAGCATACATACACGCGCGCGCGCACGCACTCACACACACACACACACACACACCACAACATTGCTGTTTTTTCTCCTTTTTTTTTATCGTGCGCTTTACACTGACAGATAGTGTGTGTGTGTGTGTGTGTGTGTGTGTGTGTGTGTGTGTGCGCGCGCGCCGCGCGCGCGCGTGCGAGTGCGCATGCGTGTCTGCGTGTGTGAATGTGTCTACGTATTTGAGAGTTATTCTTACGGTTATCATCTGTAAAGGGTTCTATTCAGAGAGAGAGAGAGAGAGAGAGAGAGAGAGAGAGAGAGAGAGAGAGAGAGAGAGAGCGTTAACCTCTCGTTCTACCTGTCAGCGGTGGCTGTCAGAAACTAAAAGTGCTGGGACGGACACACACACACCCACACACACACACACCACACACACACACACAACACACACACACACACACGCTGTCAGCAGACGCAATTTTCAGGTGTGCAGGAACGAGTTCAACGCAAGGGTCGCCTTCCCTTCTCCACTCAGTTCGCTCTAGTTCTTTCTTTCCTTTCTTTTTCTTCTTTTCTTTTTCTTTTTTTTTTTTTTTTTCTCTCTCTCTCTTCCTTTTTGTGTGTTGAAAATACGCTGATGTCGTTCACAACCTGAACTGGGGCAGAAAAAAGGGAGAAAGCAGAAACGTTGGCAGCAAATATGAAAGGAGGCGGCGCTGAGACGGAAGAGGAGAGAAAGAAGAAAGGAGGACGGATCAGACTGAAGGGACGGAAGAGGAGAAAGAAGAAAGAGAAGGACGGTTAGACTGAAGGGACGGAAGATGGAGAAAGAAGAAAGGAAAGGACGGATTAGACTGAAGGGACGCGAAGAGGAGAAAGAAGTAAAAGAGGACGGATTAGACTGAAGGGACGGAAGAGGAGAATGAAGAAAGGAGAAGGACGGATTAGACTGAAGGGACGGAAGAGGAGAAAGAAGAGAAAGAAAGAAAAAGGACCGATTAGACTGAAGGGACGGAAGAGGAGGAAAGAAGAAAGGAGGACAGATTAGACTGAAGGACGGAAGAGCGAAGGAAGAAAGAGGATTAGACTGGAAAAGGGACGAAGAGAGAAAGAAGAAAGGAGAAGGAGAAGATTAGACTGAAGGGACGGAAAAGGAGAAAGAAGAAGGACGATTAGACTGAAGGGACGGAAGAGGAAAAGAAGAAAGGAGGACAGATTAGACTGAAGGGACGGAAGAGGAGAAGGAAGAAAGAAAGATTAGACTGAAGGACGGAAGAGGGAAAGAAGAAAGGAGAAGGACGAATTAGACTGAAGGGACGGAAAAGAGGAAAGAAGGACGGATTAGACTGAAGGGACGAAGAGGAGAAGGAAGAAAGAAAGGAAGGACAGATTAGACTGAAGGGACGGAAAGGAGAAGAAGAAAGAAAGAAGGACGGATTAGACTGAAGTCCTACGGAAGAGGAGAAAGAAGAAAGGAGCGAAGGACGGATTAGACTGAAGGGACGGAAAAGGAGAAAGAAGAAAGGACGGATTAGACTGAATGGGACGGGAAGAGGAGAAGGAAGAAAGGGAGAAGGACAGATTAGACTGAAGGACGGAAAAGGAGAAGAAAGAAAGAAAGGAGAAGGACGGATTAGACTGAAGGGACGGAAGAGGAGAAAGAAGAAAGGAGAAGGGACGGATTAGACTGAAGGGACGGAAAAGGAGAAAGAAGAAGGACTGATTAGACTGAAGGGACGGAAGAGGAGAAAGAAGAAAGAAGAAGGACGGATTAGACTGAAGGACGGAAGAGGAAAAGAAGAAAGGAGAAGGACGGATTAGACTGAAGGGACGGAAAAGGAGAAAGAAGAAAGGAGAAGGACGGATTAGACTGAAGGGACGGAAAGGAGAAAGAAGAAAGAAGAAGGACGGATCAGACTGAAGGGACGGAAAAGAGAAGAAGAAGAAATGAGAAGGACAGATTAGGACTGAAGGGACGGAAGAGGTAATGAAGAAAGGAGAGGGACGGATTAGACTGAAGGGACGGCAGATAGGAGAAAGAAGAAGGAGGAGAGGGAACGATTAGACTGAAGGGACGGAAGAGAAAATGAATAAAGGAGAATGACGGATTAGACTGAAGGGACGGAAAAGGAGAAGAAGAAAGGAGAAGGACGGATTAGACTGAAGGGACGGAAGAGGAGAAAGAAAAAGAAGAAGGACGGATCAGACTGAAGGGACGGTGAAAGGAGAAAGAAGAAGGAGAGAGGACAGATTAGACTGAGGGACATGAAAAGAGGAGAATGAAGAAAGGAGAGGGACGGATTAGACTGAAGGACGGAAAGAGGAGAAAGATAAAGGAAGAAAGACGGATTAGAACTGAAGTACAAACGTTACAAAAGAAAGACGTGACGAAGGTACAGGAGAAAGGAAGAACAGCGGTGAAGAAGAGAATGAGAAAGAACTTGAGAAGAGAAACAGAAAGTACTGACGAACAGAAGGAAGAAAGGGAGGAAGAGAATGGAGAAAGAAACTTGAGAAGAATTCAAACAGAAAGTACTGACGAACAGAAGGAAGAAAGGAAGGAAGAGCATGGATGGAGAAAGAACTTGAGAAGAGAAACAGAAGTACTGACGACACAGAAGGAAGAAAGGAAGGAAGGGAATGGAGAAAGAACTTGAGAAGAGCAAAACAGAAGTACTGACGAACAGAAGGAAGAAAGGAAGGAAGAGAATGGAGAAAGAACTTGAAGAAGAGAAACAGAAAGTACTGACGAACAGAAGGAAGAAAGGAAGGAAGAGAAGGAGAAAGAACTTGAGAAGAGAAACAGAAAGTACTGACGAACAGAAGGAAGAAAGGAAGGAGAGAATGGAGAAGGAAAGCAGAGTGCAGAAAAGAAGGAAGAACAAATTGAAGAGAAGAAGGAAGAAAAGAAACAGACTGGAAAGAAAGAAAGGGAGGGATGGGAAAGCAGAATACAAAGGAAGCGAAGGAGCAGGTTAATCAAGGTAATGCTGCTTATAGCCCAGCCGACCGCAAAGGGCCATCCATGGCTCTCACTACGTTAAAAAACTCCATCACCAGTCATAACCCACCCCCCCACCCCCCCCCCCCCCCCAAAAAAAAAAAAAAAAAAAAAAAAAACCCACACACACACACATCTTTCACACACTTCTTTAAAAATACCCTAAAAACGTACCAGAAACTTCGTTAATAGTCTTTCTTCCGTAAAATCTACATCAGATGAAAAAAATGTTTATCGCTCTTTCAGAAACTCAAAGATCACGTCATGTGGGACATCTCTAAAGAACATGTCTGACTGTGAGTGGAACATGACATTGAATGGACACCACGGAGCTTCTTCACCTTTTACAAGATAAGAATGGGCATAAAACGAGTGGCCTGTGTGCAAGCGGGCAGAGAAAGAAGCAGAGAAGGAAGAGACAAAGGAAAGAGATGAAAAGAAAAAGGAAAAGGCAAGAACAGAAGGAAGTATAAAAAGAAAAGGGAAAGAGGAAGAAAAGAGCGAAGTAACGGAATCCGAAAAGAAAAAAAAAAAATGGTCAAAGGAACAGAATTAAAAAAGAAACACACAGATAGTGGAAAAAAAAAGGCACATTTTTGTATAAATTCTTTCTCACCTCCCCGTTTCTCAAAGTTTAATCTTAAGATGAGCGCAAGCAACGAACTCAAGCGCGCGCGAGCGCATGGGACACACACACACACACATGACACACAAAGGCACGATACACCCTCAGTCACAACCACACACACACACACACACATACACACACACACACACACACACACGCACAAAACACACGCACACGCACACACACACACGACACACACACTTACGACACACCCTCAGTCAACGACCCTTCAAACCCTGCAAGACAGAGAAAGCCGAGCTGAGACAAATAAAAAAATGGAAAACCGTCAGACAGAGAGAGAGAGAGAGAGAGAGAGAGAGAGAGAGAGAGAGAGAGAGAGAGACGAGAGAGAGAGAGATGAGAGAACAGTTAAGGTTTGAAAAAAAAGGGGGGGGGGTGGGGTGTGGGGGTGGGGGGGGCAGGGAAGGCCCCAGGGAAAAGTAGGAGGTATTCCAGCCAGCCATGCCATACCCAGTGCCGTGACAAAACAGCGCACGTTGTAATCAACCTGACCCTCCCTCTGTCTCTCCCATCCCCCACCCCCTCCCTCCCCCTTCCCTGCCTCCTAAATCAGCTCAACGAAACAGGTCAAGGAGTCACGCATACCCCCCCTCCCTCCACTGTGTGTGGTGGGTCTCTCCCATGGCTCCTTCCCTCCCACAGGTGCGTTTTCGCGAGGCTGAAAGTTGCTAGATACCTTGCCGCGCATGCGACGGTGTGACGATACTTATGAGACTATGCGAAAGAACTAGCAAAAGACACAATGGTATGGGGGGGAGGGGAGGAGGAGGAGGGGGGTGGGGTTAAACGGACACAATGTTAGGGGGTAGGGGAGGGGAGGGGAGGGAGGGAAACGGGGGGGGGGGGGTTTGTCACACAAACTCCATGATAATTCAGTTCTTTTCGCGTCAACAACAAACTGGCACAGTACAATGGACCACAGTTCCCCCCGAGGGGAGTTAAACGCGCGTCGATGTTTGCACGCTTATCGTCGCTCATCAACACCCCCACACCCCCCCCCACCCCACCCCCATTCTGCGAGATGATTCCCTTTCATGTGACTCATGGTGAAGTGGGACATTTCTGGTCCAGAGTCTGCAACGAGGTGTGTCAGATACAGAATACACCCCCCCCCCCCCCCCCCCCCCATCCCCCCGTTCCCCCACATCCCTATTAAAAAGAAAACAGTATTAAATCATGACAGACAACTGCCCTTCAAATCAGGTGGGACGAAAAGTGGGTGTACAGACATACAGACAGACATGCACTCCCGCACAAACACTACATGCACGAACGCAGGTGCGCGCGTACAGACAACGCGCACATGTGGCAACAATACATGGACGCACGCGTGAACACACAGCACACACACTATCTATCTATCGATCCCTAGTTATATATAAATATATATATATATATATATTATAATATATAGAGAGAGATAGAGAGAGAGAGAGAGAGATAGAGAGAGAGAGAGAGAGACAGAGAGAAGACAGACAGAACAGACACATCACACACACACACACTACACCGCACGCTTTCAGAGAGAGAGAGAGAGAGAGAGAGAGGGTCACGGTCCAGCAGAGAGAGAGAGAGAGAGAGAGATACCCACACACACCACCACACACCCACACACACACACACCACTCACCTTGCCCACTTGGGGTTCAATATCCCGCGCCGGCACGTGAGTCCTTCACGCTCTGTGGGAGCTGCCCACTCTTGAAGAGACGCCGCCGCCCGGTTTGGTGTGCAGATGTATTGGACGGGTGCAGGCCCGATCACAGCTTGCCCGTACCGCCTTCCCCCGGCGGCGAAAGAGCGCCCTGCGCTCCCGCCTCGCTGGCCTGCGCCCGCGTTGCAGAAACGCGCCTGGCCGCTCGCGGCTCGCTCGCCTGCGCGCTCCCGTCGCCCGCCCGCCGTCCATCCTGGGCCGTGGTGACGTCAGCGGAGGAGGTGAGGCCAGGCTTGAGGTTGAAGCGTGGTGCTGGTTGGGGGTGGTGGTGGTGGTGGGGGCGGTGGCGGGGGTGGCGGTGGTTGTGTAGGTTGGGGCAGAGTTGGCGCGCGTACGCGGGAGGCGCTTGGCGTTGGTGCTGTGAGAACACATGAGGCTTCAGAGAATCTTCAAACGAGGTAGACAACAGTGGACAATAAACAACAAACAAGTTTCGGTACCTTGCTCCCATGGTGAAATAACTAAAAAAAAAAACTAAAAAATAACTAAGGATAAAAGGTAATGGTTGTGGTGGGCCCCTCCATCTCTCGTTTGGGGTTTGGCCTTCAATTCTTTCATCAGGGGGCAATAGTTACTCTACTGTTTGCTGTAAAGGGCACCGTTTGGGTTTTTGGACAACACACTCGAAATAAAGCGGATTGCCATGATGCATCTCCTCTCTCTACTTTAGCTCTCTCTCTCTCTCTCTTCTCTTTTTTGCTTCTCTCTTCTTTTCTTTATCTCTCTTCTCTCCTTTTCTTCTCTCTCTCTCTCACTTCTCTCATTTCCTCTCTTTTTAACTTTTTTCTCTCTCTTTTTCTCTCTCTCCTCTTTCTCTCTTCTCATCTATTTTTCTTTTCTTTTCTCTCTTCTCACTCCTTTCTCTTCCTCTAGTTTTTTTCTCTCTCTTCTCCCCTTCCTCACCTTCTTGGGTGGTCCCCCCTAAAAGTATCCCCGGCCTCCTCTGTCTTCCACCCCCCGAATCGTCCCCCCCCCCGTCACCAACAAAAAAAAAAAAAAAAAAAAAACAAACCCACTTCCCTTCTCTGTTATCTGATAACAATCTCCCCCCCACCACCCACCCCCACCCCTCCACACAGTTCAACACGAGTCTCAGAACACTGAAGTCTTCTAACAGCTGCACATACAGGACTAGCAAAGAGGGCGAACACTGAACCGCCTGTCGGAGGGGTAGTGTTGAACAGTTTTCAGTTCGGCCGTTAGTGAGCTGAATTTGGTGACGACCGGTTCAGCTCTTGTGGAATGCGGTAGAATCACTGGCGTTGATCTGTTGCTCTTTTGTCGACAATGTCTCAGCTTGGAAAATCAATACTTAGTGGACCAGAGGATGCTCCGAATCTTGAGTTTGAAGCGATCAATTTGTGGACCTTGATGATCAATAACAGTAACAGCCAATGAAGCCATTTGTGCGAGCAAAAACTTATGCCTCGACTCTTCTCTGCTCATCCACCAATTCCATTCTCTAGCGCCGAATAATGAAAAGGTGGTTACTACTTGCTCTTCGGTTTTCCATTGTCTCGGAAGCTCTGTTTTGTTTAAGTTGTTTTTTTTTGTCTGAATAAGACCCGAGAGGTCGAAACGCATTGCGTTTTTGTCCTGTACTTTCATTGTTTTTCTGTATAGTCTTTGTCGTGGGAATTAAATGCCCTTTCTTTTTTTAAAAAACAATAGTGCTTCTTTTCCGCCCTGTCACCATTCACTTTGAAACTACCGGCAAAACGGAATGTTGTGTCATTTTTTCATTCCATTCCTTCTCTGGGACAGCAAAGACCTTTCCGTGAAACTGGCAGCGTGAGCCGACTAACAGCGCTAGCCCCTGTAAAACCGTGACTGACGACGCCGGCCTGACACATCACAGAGACGACAACTTAACAGGAAAAGGCCCACTTCTCAAATCTTTCGCATGATAGAGGACGGAGAAGTGGTGAATGCGGCCGTGTTTTGGGGACCAATCAGAGATGTATTGTTTTATTACATATGGTGAGGATATCAATGCGGGTTCATACTTGGACTAAGAGTTTTGTTCCCGATTTCTATCTCTCAGTCGACAAAGTCACCTTGTTGACGAAGACGGAGGTGATCTTAATCACACGGGAAAGAAGGTTGACTCCACCGACTATATCATTGAACAAGTAAAACAAATCACCAACCGAACTGCATTTCGCCGCGGTCGTTTTCCCACATTCATGTACTCTACTGGGCTGGCCCTTTCAGAATTCTTTGATTTCTCTCGCTTAGGAGTATATGAAGAGAGAGGAGAATCCCGATCGGAAGGAACTCATCCTTTAGGACGGGTTATAGAGGGAGAGGGAGGGGGGGGGGGAGGGGGGGGGGGGGAAGAGGCAGGGGGGAAGGAGGGGAAGGGGGGGGGCTGATACATTTGACAGGTAGAGGATTCCTCCTCCCCCCCCCCCCCCCCCCCTTTATTTTTTTTTGTTTTTTTTTTTTTTTTTTTTTTTTTTTTTTTTTTGTTTTTTTGAGTAAAACCTCCAGCGCTAATCTTGGTTGTTCTGAACTGAATGGATTTAGTAGAAAAGAAGAAGAAGTTTAAGTTAGAGGAGTAACGTTTTTGAAACTTTGTTTTTCGTCCTGTCGCGTTCGTTAGAAAAGTTTTTTTTTTTTTTTTTTTTTGTTTTTTGTGGTATTTTTTTTTTTAAACTGGTGTGCGACCCTGCCTGGTCGCGCTGGTCTTTCCGCCAACTGTGTCTCTCGGCCGGACGTGAGATTGGGACAACACAACAACTTGCTAAAAAACACAACAAAAACAAAAAAAAAAAACAAAAGAAAAATCACTACTCCCATGGAGCCCCCGGAAATGTCTCATAGATTCATACTTGAAGTACGCAGACATGAAAACACGACGACAGATCTATTTTCTAACGTCTAGTTTCTCATGTCAGCTCCTGTTAACACACACACACCACCCCACACACCACCACAAACAAAAAACACACACCACCAACCACCGACACACAAGAACACAACAAACAATCCCACTCCCCAAAACCCACCCACACAGAGGCGCACACAGAACACACCACACACACAGAACAGAGAGAGAACAATCTCCCCGTCCCAATCTGCCCATCCTCCCCCTCCTATGGCGATAAACAGCAAACGAGTATAAACGTTGTCGTTGTTGATGGCGTTAGATTTCAAACAAACCTGGTCGTTGGGAGTTTTACTTTCGCCATAATCTGCTGCTTAAATTGATCATCCTTTGATCTGCTCTTCCCCCCCCCCCCGATCAATCCATCTGCCCCCCCCGGCCCCCCCCATCTGCTGCCCCCCCCCCCCCCCATCTCCCCCCCCCCCCCCCCCCCCCCCCCGCTGCAATAATCTGTGCTCCCCCCCCCCGCCCGCCCCCCCCCCCCTCTGCTCTGGCTCTGTCTGTAATCCTTATCTGAGAATCTGCATCTGCCCCTCTGCTGCTGCCCCCCCCCCCCCTTCGCCCCCCCCCCCCCCTCCCCCCCCCCCCTTGGAATCTGTCTGCTTACATCTCTCCTGCTGCTATCTGGCATAAAAATCTTGGATCTTCTGCCCCCCCCCCCCCCCCTAATCTGCCCCCCCATCTGTCCATCTGGTGGTTGCCCCCCCCCCCTGTACTTCTTCCCCCCCCCCCCCCCCCCCCCCCCCCCCCCCATCTGCTGCTGGCCCCCCCCCCCATCTGTTTCGTTGAATCTGCCCCCCCCGCCCCCCCCCCCTGTCGCCTTATCTGAATCTGACTATCGAATCTGTTCTGTCTTCCCCCCCACCACCCCCCCCCCCCCTCTGATCTCCTGATCTGCCCCCTCCAATCTGCCCCCCCCCCCCCCCCCCCCCCCCCCCCCCCCCCCCCCCCCCCCCCCCCCCCCCCCCCATTCTGATCTGCTGCCCCCCGAATCTGTCTGAATCTGTCCCTTCTGTGGCTGCCCCCCCCCCCCTGTGGCCCCCCCAATCTGACTCCTCCCACTCTGCCCCCCCCCCCCCCCCCCCCCCTGCTGCCCCCCCCCCCTCCCCCCCCCCCATCCTCTGCTCCCCCCCCCCCCCCCCCCCTGGGCTTGAATTCTTCATCTGTGCCACCCCCCACCCCCCCCGCTGGCTTTGTAATTACTCCCCGAATTCTGGCCCCCCCTGTCTTGTCTCTGTTCTGATCTTCTTCTGCGTCTGTCTGCTGCCCCCACCCCCCCCCCCCCCCCCCCCCCCCCCCCCCCCCGCCTTCCCTCTCCCCCGCCTCTTCCTCCAACCCCGCCCGTACGCACCTACCCAGTCAACATGCTCAAATTGGTACAAGGCTGTTTCCGTGCGCGCGCGCGAATTTGGGGCTTGCGTGTGCGCGCGCGCGTGTGTGTGTGTGTTTTGTGTGTGTGTGTTGTGTGGGTGTTGTGTGTGTGGGATGGTTTGTGTGTGTGCATCTCCTGTTTGCATCATGAGACGCGTGTGTGGCGCCACTAAACATGCGGAACCCGACGTTTATCTTGTGTGCTACCTCACTGTCCTTGCTTTGCCCACCCAGTACAGCGGTATAAAGCCTCAGATGACCTGACCGGTGCCCTCGCACGCTGCTGTGGTCTCTTGTGGCTTCCATTTCTTTCACACCACAGGCCCCCGCCCGCAAAGTGCCTTCAGGGCGTTTTGCCCTCCCCACCCCCACCCCCACTCCCCCCTTCCCCCTTCTTCTCCTTCCTTTCCGCCCTCCTCACAACACCGAGTTCGTGGTTTTTTACCCGTAATACTAGAGGTACAATCCGCCTTGATCATACAAACGGTTCAGTGAAGTCGGTATTATAACACTGCGTAGGCCGTTCAAAGTGAAAACATGTTGTTGGAATGCATGGATGAGGAGGGGTGGGGTGTGCAGAACTAAGTATGAAATTTGCGCGAAAAAAAGCGTCGAACAACAAGATGGCGTTTTGAGTATGAAAGGAGTGGCGCCTGGGGGCCAGGGGACCATCCAACAGTCGCATAAGGGCCCTTTCACAAAATATCCCTTTGACGTCGTCATGAGGTGAATCAACAACAAACACAACCCTTTCTGGGCCTACCAGCCGTGCGAACGGCTGGAAAACAATGAATTATGGCGCTACATTCCGCGCTTCTCGATTTGAGTCTGCGCCCACAGGGCGCTCGTAACGTCTTGGACACTGATCGCAAATAACTGTGGTACAGTGATACAAGTACCTGAAGGCACGCACGGTCAGCCATCGTCAAAACCTTGTTTCCTATGACTCGATGATTCCTTGCTCTTCGATACATGTTTCTTCATGATGTTTTCATTATTACTGTCATGGTTATCAATTCTGGACTGCTGCATACCACCACTAAAAGAAACTACCCTCAAAAGAAATACCGACACCCACCACCCCACCCCCCCCCCCGCCCCCCCCCTTTGGGAAAAAGTAATGAGAACATCAGTTGAGCAAAAGTTTCGAAAGAACATAGAAAGTGAATGTTTTTCCACAGAGGTAAAATCCCTTTATCAGTAGGGCGTTCAAACTAAAATTCCCAAATTTTGCCCCCTCTGGTCATTGCTCCTCCATCCCCCAGAAGAAGAAAAAAAAAAAAACAAAAAACCAAAACAAAAAACAAGCAACAATGAACCTGGCCATCACTGGTATCATAACCATTCCTCCAAAAGAAAGCTGTAAACACAAAATTGTTTTCCACATGAAAATGTTTACTATTTATCCCTCTTACTCTTACCCCCCCCCTCCCCCCCCCCCCCCCCCCCCCCCCCGCTCACACCCCGCACGCCCTTTCCCTTCTCCCCCTGTCCTCGCCAATCCCTCATTACTTCCTCAATATTCTCGAAATAAAATGTCCCGTTCAAAAAAAAAATCTTTATGTATTATTCTTCAATTTTCTTGCCGTTCAACTGGCTGAATGTATCCGTAGTTCAAGATGTCCCGAGACCAGTGACCAGACATGCATGGTACTTCATTCTTATTAGTCTTGTCACTTGTGGTGTCAACTCTTCTTCCACGTAATGAAGGTGGCCTTACCCTCTCTTTTTCGTCACTCCCTCCCCCCCCCCCCCTGCCCTTCTCTCTCTCTTACCTACATCTCCACAGATTGATGGAGAAAAATTTTGGAAATCCTCATTACCAAGTCATGTTTCTTTATAAGATACTTTAAACAGATGTTGTGGTTATCAAAAAAGTCAATTCAAGATCACAACCGGAATGTGAAAATTGATTTTCGATGCGACAAGCGAAAAGAAGATGAACCATTTTCTCGGCTACTGTTCATCTCTATTATTCAAGGGACACAACACCCACACACACACACACCCAGGCAAACACACACACCAGAGAGAAAGATAGAGAGAAGAGATAGATAGAGAGAAGAGAAGAGAGAGAGACAACCGCCGAAGCTCTATTAATTGTCTTGTTTTTCCCATACCTATACTGCTGTCATCCATCAGTCAATGGTGAAATGTTCAAAATCTATGTGTGAGGTTGTTTTGTGACAGAGCACTGGGTGTATCCAAACCCACAAGGTCTGCATAATTACTACTGGAACCT
>JADBJO010000729.1:0-5000 GCA_016801955.1 Conus betulinus
CTCCTCTCTCTCATAATCCCCTTCCCAGTGTGCCCGTGCCGTTATACCTTCAGATGCCAGTTCAAATTGACACGAACGATGGCGTCTCCTTCCACTGACCCGGGGGCTAAGATGTAGGAACTGGAAGTTGCAGATTTAATACCAATTTGGACCTGTGTGTGTGTGGTGTGTGTGTGTGTGTGTGGGTATGTGTGTGTATGTGTGTGTGTGTGGTGTGTGTGTGTGTGTGTGGTGTGTGTGAGAGAGAGAGAGAGAGGAGAGAGCAGAGAGAGGAAGTAGGGTGTGTGGGTGTGTGTGTGTGTGTGTTCGTGTGTGTGTGGTGGTGTGGTGTGAAGGAAGGGAGGGAGGGGGAGAGGTGGGAGGGGAGAGAGGCGACAGAGACAGAGAGACGGAACAGAGTGAAGGAGAGAGAAAGAGGATAAGTTTACGCTGCATGAGTGTGTCAGTGTGTGTGTGTGTGTGTGTTGTGTGTGTGGTGTGTGTGTGGTGTTAAGGGAGAGAGGAGGAGAGAGAGAGAAGGAGGGGTTAGGGACGTAGAGAGAAGATTGTGATCTGTACAATGTTTTTCGTCCCATTTTCCCTAGTCCTTAAGCCAACCATAGCACGTGATATATTCTTAAAGATGGAAACGAACGAACGTAAGATGTTCGCTTTTTGTTTGTTTTTAAACTGAAGACAAGAACGTCAAATTTGTAACAGCAGTCAAAAACCAACTCAAAAAAAAAATCGATGTGGAGAAGGGAAGGGAAAAAGGAAAGGGAAAAGAATAGACAGAGGGAGGGAATCCAGGAGGAGAAGTTTTGGGTGACGTTGCCGTACGCTCCATCCACACACTTGGCAAAACCCAGCGCGATCTGACCTGCCCTGAACATCGTTCTTCAGTCGCTGCGCCCACTCCCTATGTCGACCAAAACTTTCTACTGCAAGAGAAAACCCCAGGTATTACAGGCACCGAGATGATCGCTAAACTTCTGGAGAGAGAGAGAGAGGGAGGGAGGGGGAGGGAGGGAGGGAGGTGGTTTGCAATGTTTTTTCGGCTTGGAGAGCCTTGTTAGTACGTTCTGAAGGATGTCGTTAGTACGTTCTGTCGCCGTGTCGTTGGTAACGTTCAGTTAGGTGGCCGTCTTCAGGTGGGATCAGCAGACCCTTCGTTGGGTATACCCTGCTCTTCAGCACTATCAGACCCCGGTGAAAGCATCTTGAAATGGAAATTTCCTGCGGGAGAGTGCCGACCAATGCCAAGGTGGGAACGGATCCTGCTGATCGGGCCACATTAAGTTGTTAAAGCTAATTTTTTTTTATTAAGCAAAAAAATGTGTATTTGCTGTTACAAGGGGTAAATGTAAATAAAATGGAAAGAGGGAAGGAGGGGGGGGGGGGGGGGGGGGGGGGGGGGTGGGGAACGCTAGCTTCAAGGGAAATAAGAAAAAGTCAAACGGTGATTGGTTATCGTCAATGAAATGTCAGCCAGGTGGGGATTAAATAAATGTCATGTCAGGAGGGTCGATACTGATTGGGGTCATCATGACAAAATCAGCCGGCGGAATAATAACTCGCGCAAATTCTCATCAGCTGCAACAGCCAAGCGTCAACCGAGCGGTCGATGCGAAGCGGTTAGACACAGCATTAGAAACACCGCTGATTGGCTTGGTTGGAATCAACAACACAGCCGACCGAAAGAAATCCCATACCATGAGATCAAAGCGATGATCAAACGGGTGCTTCTGTGGGAGTCGTAGGGGGCACGCTGTGGATAACATTCGGGAGTGGTTTTTCCAGTGGAGAGGGGCGCCAACCTCTCTCCACCCTGCCTCCCCTTGGACTGGGCACCATCCATGGCTGCATGGCGTAGACAGAGTCCTGTGTTGCCTCGTTATGAGGGCTGCCACGCTGGAGCGTATTGAGTGGGCAACTCCTCGTGATATGGCTGCGTGCCACGCTGAGCTATTGAGTGGCCACATCCTCGTGATTATGGCTGCCCGTCTGAGCTATTGAGTGGCACATCCTCGTAATGATGGCTGCCACGCTGAGCTATTTGAGTGGGCCACATCATCGTCTGGTGGCGCCACATTGAGCTATTGAGTGGCACACCTCGTGATGATGGCTGTTGCCACGCTGAGCTATTTGAGTGGTCACATCCTCCTATCGATGGCGATGCCACAGAGCTATTGAGTGTCACATCCTCGTGTGATGGTGCCACACTGAGACTAGTGAGTGGGTCACATCTTTTGTCATGATGGGCTGCCACACGAGCTATTGAGTCCCGGTCAACTGTCTTGTAATGATGGCTGCCACACTGCGTATTGAGATGGGCCACATCATCGTGATGGTGGCTGCCACACTGAGGCGTATTGAGGTGGCCACATTCCTCGTCGCTCGTGATGGCTGCCCCCACGCTGAGCTATTGAATGGTGTAGTCCAAGCAGAGGCATGTATCAAACTTGTGTACTAGTTAACTAGGGAAAATTAATTCCCAGAAAGTGATGACGTCATTTTTGCACAATTGTGTGTGTGTTGTCATTGTTTGAATATCGCCTGACCACTTGTGTACAAGCTTTCATGCCGTATCTACATTACATTATCTACAGGAAAAAACCACCTAGTCGAGTTTGGTATTAAAAGAATTGTCGGGAATTCGCCTATTCAGTCATCTCAAGAGCACAGAGATATATTACATTTTTCATGACAACCACTAATTATCAAACTAACAGCCCCACTTGTAATGGCCCGCTCAGCAATGCGTGCGCGAATCGCGGGACGTAACAGCGGTTGTCTGTGATCATATGCGCGCACGAAGATTCCAATTGTCACAACCCCCACTGGACACGAAAACTTTTACACTTCTTTTTTCTTGCGTTTTTTTTGTGTTGTTTTTGTTGTCTTGTTTTTTTGTGTTGTTTTTGTGTTTCGTTTTTTCTTAGTAGTTGCAATTATTCGTAAAAACAGTGTCTCACAGTCAACTAATACAGCAGGCGGGGCGAACGAACGGCAGCCGTTCAGCAGCACGTCCGGACAACAGCACGATCCTTCAACAAAGACCGGATCACACAGACCACGCTACATGGGCACACACACACACACCACACACACACACACACACACACACACCCTATATTATGATATGTGGTGTGTGTAGCTGTTCAAATCTAAAATATAATATCACGACAAACAACAGAACCCACACACCCACTCTACAATCCACCGCCCAGACACGGCCGGGGAACTCGCAACGAACGCCAGAACACACAACCACACTACACTAGCACCCACAGCCACCACAACCCAAGCAACACACAGCAGAGAGAGGAGAAGCAGGGCGTGCGGATGGAGGAGCTTGGTTGAGTTGAGCTCGCGGGCCAGGAGATGGGAGGACGAGAGAGAGAGACGAGGGAGAGCAACGGCACCAGATCGATAGAACAGGTAAAAGCAAAGAGAAGAATGGGGTGCTCAAGACACGATACGAATATGTATTTTGGCCACCTTACAACAAAGGGGCCCCCCCCCCCCCCCCCCCCCCCACCCCCACCCAAGCCAACCACACCACCGCCAGTGACCTACCACTGGGGTAAATGGGTTTGAGTGGCCGATGGTATGCATTGCTAGGAAGGTCAAGAGATGAAGTCTACCTCTCCCCACCCGCCGAAGTTCACCACATTTAAAGATCGGCAAGCAGTTCTGCGCTGGGCGAGCCATTTGGTCTGCCACAGACCACGAGCCAAGCTTGTTCGCTGAGTTGAGGTCTAAGGTTGAAAGAATTGAACCATAGCCCAAGTCTGGTGCCTGTGGGGTCACCTGTCAGATATCGGTGAAGTGGTGGTGTGGTTAGGATGGGTATGTGTGTGTGTCTGATGTGGTGTGGAGAATGTGGTGATGAATGGGGGTGTGTAATTGCAGTGTGGACGTGTGGTGTGGTGGGCTGTAAATGAGTGTGAAAATATGTAGTGTGCCTGTGTTTATGTGAATAGATGATGTGTCGTTTGTCGTATGTGGATGTTGTGGTGGTTTGCGTGTGTGTGGTGACTTTGTGGTTGTGTGATTGACTGATAGCATGAGTGTGTGTGTGGGAAGCCAATGTGTAGCGTTCGTATGGTTATTGCCGGTCGAAGTGTTGTGTGGGTTGGGAGCGGAGACAATGGCGGGATTTCATTGGCGGAAGAAGTGTGTGGTGTGTGTGTGTGTGTGTGTGTGTGAGTGTGTGTGTGTGTGTTGTGTGTGTGTGTGCGGGGCTGTGCGTGCGGGCGATGCGTGCGCGCGCTGCGCGCGCGCGCGCGCGGCTGCCTCTCGTCTCCCTCGCTTCTACTTTCTCTCCCTCTGATCTACCGACCAATCTTGATGCCCCTCCTATCTCTCGTTAACTGATTAAGTTATTGTTCACATACTGGTGATGTTATTGCACTCGCTGGTTGTTACTGTTGGTTAAAATGTTTTTGGTGTCTCCTTTCATTATCTTTTTGTTAACTCGAAGTTCTTATACGAAACCGGGAGTTACTTTTTACACAATGGGACAACAGCGAAGAAACATGCTCTTGTGTATGTGTGGGTGTGGTGTGTGTGTGTGTGTGTGTGTGTGTTGTGGTCAATAATGTGTACTTCCCTCGTTTTTTCCAGACGAAACGACTGGGGCCCAGACAGCTTTCCCTGCAAAATTTGTAAGTTATGATTTCAATGATGGGCACGGATGATGTACGATATGTTTGTAGTTCACCGCTATTATCGCGTTACTAACGGCTATAACGGCCCACAAACGGTTTTGCATTCTTTATGGAATATCTCCGAACAGTACTTGGCCGATCCTTCCTGAAATTTGTAAGCATGTTCGTTTATGGTCACAGATTGAGGCCCAATGCTTTATTTTGCCGGATTCATGAATCCAGTTACGAGCCGGCTATAAACGAACCCATAACGGTTTTTACTTCTTTATGGGGAATGTCACAGGAAGTACTGGGTTGAATTTTCTGAAAATTTGTAAGTATGTTCGTTTATGGGTCACAGACGCTGGC
>JADBJO010000729.1:7500-10000 GCA_016801955.1 Conus betulinus
CAAACAGGTTATGGGTATGTTAACCTGACAGTTCATTGCCCCAGACACACAGTGAACCTCTGACAGTTCACTGCCCCTACAGTCAACAGGTTATGGGTATGTTAACCTGACAGTTCACTGCCCCTACAGTCAGCAGGTTATGGGTATGTTAACCTGACAGTTCACTGTCCCTACATTGAACAGGCTGTGGGTATGTAACCTGACAGTTCATGCCCCTACAGTCAAGAGGTTATGGGTATGTTAACCTGACAGTTCACTGCCCCTACAGTCAACAGGCTGTGGGTATGTTAACCTGACAGTTCATTGCCCCTACAGTCAACCAGGTTATGGGTATTTTAACCTGACAGTTTCAGTTTGCCCCTACAGTCAACAGGCTGTGGGTATGTTAACCTGACAGTTCACTGCCCCTACAGTCAACAGGCTGTGGGTGTGTTAACCTGACGTTCATTGCTCCTACAGTCAACAGGTTATGGGTATGTTAACCTGACAGTCATTGCTCCTACAGTCAACAGGCTGTGGGGTATGTTAACCTGACAGTTCACTGCTCCTACAGTCAACAGGCTGGTGGGTATGTTAACCCTGACAGTTCATTGCTCCTACAGTCAACAGGTTATGGGGTATGTTAACCTGACAGTTCATTGCTTCTACAATCAACAGGCTGTGGGTATGTTAACCTGACAGTTCACTGCTCCTACAGGTCAACAGACTATGGGATGTTAACCTTTGACAGTTTCATTGCCCATACAGTCGATAGGCTATAGGTATGTTAACCTGACAGTTCACTGTCCCTACCGTCAACAGGTAACCTGACAGTTCATTGCTCCTACAATCAACAGGCTGTAGGTATGTTAACCTGACAGTTCACTGTCCCTACAGTCAGCAGGCTATAAGTATGTTACCTCTGACAGTTCATTGCCCCTACAGTCAACATGCTATGGGTAAATTAACCTCTGACAGTTTATTGTCCCTACAATCAACAGGGCTATGGGTACGTTAACCTCTGACAGTTCATTGGATAACATTAGACTATGATGTTGCTTATAGCCCAGCCGACCGCAAGGGGCCATATCAGGGCTGTCTGACAGTTCATCGCCCCTACAGTCAACGGGCTATGGGTAAGTTAACCTATGATAGTTCATTGCCCCTACAGTCAACAGGCTATGGGTAAGTTAACCTTTGTTCATTACCCCTACACTCAACAGGCTATGGGTAAGTTAACCTCTGACAGTTCATTGCCCCTTCAGTCAACAAGCTATGGGTAAGTTAACTTCTGACAGTTCATTGGGTAAGATAAGATAATGTTGCTTATAGCCCAGCCGACCGCAAAGGGCCATATCAGGACTGTCTGACAGTTCGTTGCCCCTTCAGTCAACAGGATATCGGTATGTTAACCTTTGACAGTTCATTGTCCCTACATTCAAGAGGCTATGGGTATGTTAAACCTGACAGTTCACTGTCCCTACATTCAACAGGCTATGGGCATGTTAACCTTTGACAGTTCACTGTCCCTACGATCAACAGACTGTAGGTATGTTAACCTTTTGACAGTTCACTGTCCCTACGATCAACAGACTGTAGGTATGTTAACCTTTGACAGTTCACTGTCCCTACAGTCAAACAGGCTATGGGCATGTTAACCTTTGACAGTTCACTGTCCCTACGGTCAACAGGCTATGGGCATGTTAACCTTTGACAGTTCACTGTCCCTACAGTCAACAGGCTATGGGTATGTTTAACCTTTGACAGTTCACTGTCCCTACGGTCAACAGACTGTGGGCATGTTAACCTTTGACAGTTCACTGTCCCTACAGTCAACAGGCTATGGATATGTTTAACCTGACAGTTCACTGTCCCTACAGTCAACAGGGCTATGGGCATGTTAACCTTTGACAGTTCACTGTCCCTGCAGTCAACAGGCTATGGGTATGTTAACCTGACAGTTCACTGTCCCTACAGTCAACAAGCTATGGGCATGTTAACCTTTGACAGTTCACTGTCCCTGCAGGTCAACAGGCTATGGCGTATGTTAACCTGACAGTTCACTGTCCCTGCAGTCAACAAGCTATGGGCATGTTAACCTTTGACAGTTCACTGTCCCTGCAGTCAACAGACTATGGGAATTTCAACTTTTTAGCCCGTGTAGCGTCTGTCCCCAGTTAGAAACTAAGATCTAAGCGCTTTACAATCCACACTTACTCAAGTAGCAGGGATCTCGGGACGGATAGACAGACAAGACAGAGAGAGAGAGAGAGAGAGAGAGGAGGGGGCGGGCGGGGGGGGGGCACTGACAGAGACAGATACAGAGAGACGGTGATACGTGGGCAGAAGTCTACGTGCGGGCAGACGGTCGCCTTCGCAGACAACAACAGCAAAAAGAAGTTGGCAGACGTGATAATCTGAAAGGGCAGCGCAGCCGTTTGAACGATTCTCACGCGTGGCGGTGCGGTAAACCTAGGTGCCCGAAAGGGGTTTGCTGAGCTGTGTGATCGTACGGGACTCT
>JADBJO010000729.1:30000-57500 GCA_016801955.1 Conus betulinus
ACAATGAGGGGGGGGGGGGGGGAGGATGGACGACAGACAATGAGGGAGGAGGGGGGAGGATGGACGACAGACAATGAGGGAGGGGGGGGGGAGGATGGACGACAGACAATGAGGGAGGGGGGGGGGGAGGATGGACGACAGACAATGAGGGGGGGGGGGGGAGGATGGACGACAGACAATGAGGGGGGGGGGGAGGATGGACGACAGGACAATGAGGGAGGGGGGGGAAGGAGGATGGACGACAGACAGTGAGGGAGGGGGGGAGGATGGACGACAGACAATGGGGGGGGAGGATGGACGACGACAGACAGTGAGGAGGGGGGGGGGAGGATGGACGACAGACAATAAGGGGGGGGGGGGGGAGGATGGACGACAGACAATGAGGGAGGGGGGGGGAGGATGGACGACAGACAATGAGGGAGGGGGGGGGATGGACGGACAGACAATGATGGGGGGGGAGGATGGAGACAATGAGGAGGGGGGGAGGGGGGACGGACAGACAATGAGGGAGGGGGGGGGGGGGGGGGGGAGGATGGACGACATGGACGACAGACAATGAGGGAGGGGGGGGGGGAGGATGGACGACAGACAGTGAGGGGGGGGGGGGGGAGGATGGACGACAGACAATGAGGGGGGGGGGGGGAGGATGGACGACAGACAGTGAGGGAGGGGGGGGGGGGGGAGGATGGACGACAGACAATGAGGGAGGGGGAGGGAGGATGGACGGACAGTGGGGGGGGGGGAGGATGGAATGGACGACAGACAGTGAGGGAGGGGGGGGAGGATGGACAGACGAGGGGAGGGGGGGGGAGGGGAAGGGATGGAAGTCGGGGTGGGGAAGGGAAGAGGGTGGGTGAAGAAGGACCGGGGGGGGGGATGGGGAGTTTGACCTTGGCCCGTGTCCTTTTGGCAAGATGGACATTTTGTCTTTCACACTTTTCGTTCGATTTTTTTTTTTTTTCTTTGTTTTTGCTTTATAGAGATTTATCTTTCTCTCTGCAGACACGATCGAACAAAAGATTTCTCTATGTTCACTAGCGGGATATGAATGTCTCTTTTTTTTTTCTCGAGAGCAAAAAAGATTGATTGCATTCCGTACTTAATACCTTTCCCTCCCGCCTTTCCCTTCTCTCTGTCTCTCTTCTCTCTCTGTCTGTCTCTCTCCCTCCCTCTCCTTCCTTCTCTGTCCATCTCTTCTGTATTTGTCAGTCTCTGTCTCTGACTCCCCCCTCGTGTGTGTGTGTGTGTGTGTGTGTGTGTGTGTGTGCGTGCGTGCGTGCGTGCGTGCGTGCGTGCGTGCTGTGTGTGCGTGCGTGTGTGTGTGTGGTGTGTGTGTGTGTGTGTGTGTGTGTGTGTGAAATTGGGATGCAGTGCATACTGGTTGGTGTTGTGCGGATGAATGGCAACGAACTGCAGCACCAGGTTCATCACACCAGGTTCATCACACTAGGTTAATCACACCAGGTTTTATCACATCAGGTTCAGCACACCAGGTTCATCACACTAGGTTTTATCACACCAGGTTCAGCACACCAGGGTTCATCACACCAGGTTCATCACACCAGGTTCATCACACCAGGTTTTATCACATTAGGTTCATCACACCAGGTTCATCACACCAGGTTTTTCATCACACCAGGGTTCATCACACCAGTTTTTTTTATCACACTAGGTTCATCACACCAGGTTCATCACACTAGGTTCATCACTGGGTGACAGGTTCATCACACCAGGTTCATCACACCAGGTTCATCACACTGGGTTCATCACACAGGTTGGACTAGGGGTGTCATCACACCACTGTGTCATCAGGATGTCACTTGGACAGTGTCAGAAGGACTGGCGGAAAGCAGGAGACTGGGTGACTGTGTCAGGATGGACTGGGTGACTGTCAGGATGGACTGGGTGACTGTGTCAGGATGGACTGGGTGACTGTCAGATGGACTGGGTGACTGTGGATGGAAGGACTGGGGGTGACTGTGTCAGGATGGACTGGGTGTCAGGATGGACTGGGTGACTGTGTCAGATGGACTGGGTGACTGTGTCAGGTGGACTGGGTGACTGTCAGGATGGACTGGGTGACTGTGTCAAGATGGACTGGGTGACTGTCAGGATGGACTGGGTGACTGTGTCAAGATGGATGGACTGGGTGACTGTGTCAGGATGGACTGGGTGACTGTGTCAAGATGGACTGGGTGACTGTGTCAGGATGGACTGGGGTGACTGTCAGATGGACTGGGTGACTGTGTCAGGATGGACTGGGTGACTGTGTCAGATGGACTGGGTGACTGTGTCAGGATGGACTGGGTGACTGTGTCAGGATGGACTGGGTGACTGTGTCAGGATGGGACTGTGTCAAGACTGGGACTGGGTGACTGTGTCAGGATGGACTGGGTGACTGTGTCAGATGGACTGGGTGACTGTGTCAGGATGGACTGGGTGACTGTGTCAGGATGGACTGGGTGACTGTGTCAGGATGGACTGGGTGACTGTGTCAGGATGGACTGGGTGACTGTGTCAGGATGGACTGGGTGGTGACTGTGTCAAGATGGACTGGGAGGAAGAAAAACAGTTGTGTAATCCGTTGTCGTGAGGTCTGGTTTGCATCAGCCTAATCAGTGGGGCGTGTCACGACTCCCGAGTTGTCTTTTACCTGCAGCCCCTGTATTTCTTATCTCCCGTCTGGCGGAAGGTACTCGCTGATTGCGTCCCCTGGGCCGAACCAATGGGGACAGAGAGTTGTTGTTGATGGGTGGGGTGGAGTCGGATGAACAGGATGGGGGTGGGTAGGGAAGAAGGAGTTGGCAGTTGGGGTGGGAATGGTGCGGATGGAAGCTTTGGAGAGGGACGGGGGTTGTTATTCTGAGCTCGTCTTCAACTTTTGGTTGCTCGCGGTTCCTTTCAGTAGAGCATAGATCACTGGTCTCTACTACTAAAACCCCCCTCCCCCGTTTCTCTCTTTCTCTCTCTCTCTCTCTCTCTCTCTCTCTCTCTCTCTCTCTCTCTCTCTCTCTCTCTCTCTCTATCTATCCTTTTCTTTGAAACAAATAACATTTCAGTGCATTTCCATGGTTCTTAAGTGTGCCTGATTGGGCTTCTCGGCGATCAGGTAAACAAGGAAATCCCTGATAATCCCCGGGGGAATAGGAACGATGTCTTTCTTGGAGCAGGAAACCTGATCTGAATCCTTGCTTTCTTCCTTCAGTACCACCTCCCTCTCTCTCTCTCTCTCCCTCTCTCCCCCCCCCTCTCTCTCCCCCCCCTCTCTCTCTCTCTCTCTCTCTCTCTCTCACCACACAGACACACACATACGCAGACGCGCACGCACGCACGCACACACACACACACACACACACACACACACACACACACACACACACACACACACACACACACACACACACACACACACACACACACACTGTGTCTGTCTGTCTGTCTGTCTGAATGTCTGGTTTCAGCGTGGAGCTGCTGCAGACGTGGTGGACACGAAACAAACGAACCAGTTACAAAACCGACACTTCGCGTGTCAGCCTTTTAGTCTTGTTCAGGCAAAACAAACAATGACTGAACATTCGTCTGATGATTTTGTTTGTGTGTTCCATTTCGTTTAGCGATCCAGTAACCGTGCTTTTGCATCCGTTGTCTGTCTGGGCCCCCCTCACCCACCCACCCTATTCATCTCTCTCTCTCTCTCTCTCTCTCTCTCTCTCTCTCTCTCTCTCTCTCTCTCTCTCTCTCTCTCTCTCTCTCTCTCTCTCATTTTATCCGCCATAGCCGGTTCTCTGTTGAACTTTTGTTTTCTTTCTGAAAATTGTGTATGTGTGTGTTGCTTTGCTCACAATTTGTCTTTCACATCGGGTTCCGGTGCCGATGTTCGTTTGTTTTGGCTAGGGGATCGAAGAAAGCCGTTTTTTTTTTTTTTTTTAATCTGCTGTCGTGTGGTCTCTTCTTTATCAGGCGCATCAGTTTGTTTGGGAGCACCTCGAGGTTATCGTTCACATGCGGCGCTTTTTCTTCTTTGCTTTCCATCTCCTGTCTGGAGAAGAGGACTCGTTGATTGTGTCCCCTGGACAATACCAGCGAGAAGAGAAAGTTGCTGATGGTGGATGGGTGGACAGATGAAAAGATTGCGGTGGGGTGGGATGGAGGGCCTGGGAGGTTGGGGGGGGGGGGGGGGGGGGGGGGGAAGAGTGAGTGATGCGGTTTGGAAGCTCGGGGTGTTTATTCGGCTTGTCTCCTTCTTCAGATTGGCTTCCTGGCATTTTCTTTTCAATTTTGCCTTTATCATTTATCTTACCTACCGGCCCCACCACCCCTCTCTGTCTCTGTCTCTGTCTCTCTCTCTCTCTCTCTCTCTCTCTCTCTCTCTCTCTCTCTCTGTCTCTGTCTCTATATGTATCTATCTATCCAACATTTCAGCACTCTACAAACTTTGTTTCATCGAGTTTCTACGCGATTGAGGTGATCTAGTAAAACAAAACAAACAAAAATAGATTCCCGCTTCATTCTTCTCGGAATAGAAACGTTGTCCCTTCCGGGGTTGCCTCTTGACGACTTGACATTGACTGCTCCCTGTGGATTGCCGGTGCCGGGGCTGCGGCGGGGCCGACCGGGCTGTGGCTGTGGACGGGGTGTCGGAATGAGCGGCGTGGTTGCACGGCCTCTGAGGTGGCGCAGAGGTTGGGACAGGAAAAGAAAAAAAAAAAAGGTTGTCCTCTTTAGAGCGGAAACCTGATCTGAATCCTCTCTCTCTCTCTCTCTCTCTCTCTCTCTCTCTCTCTCTCTCTCTCTCTCTCTCTCTGTCTCCCTCTCTCCCTCTCGATCTGTCTGTCTGTCTCTCTCACTCACTCACTCACTCACTCTCTCTCTCTCTCTCTCTCTCTCTCTCTCTCTCTCTCTCTCTCTCTCTCTCTCATTGCTGTCTGGTTTCCAAGTGAACTGACTGCAGGTGGTCATTGCAGAATCAGAGCAAAAGCGTAGTTAGTGGACAGCTGCCCACTTGGAACAAGCCAGTGACAAAAGCGACACGTCGCGTTTCGACCTTGTTGTCTTCTTCAGGCAAGACAAACAGCGTTAAAATCAGTCGTGTGACGTGTTTGATGTTTTGGATTGCTTGTCCTGCGGAAGAAGACTGCAACAGGCCGAAGCGCGTTGTGTCTGTTTTGTGATATGTTCCGTTCGTTTTGGTGATGCTGTTACTCTACATTTTCATCTGTTTGTCTGTGTGTCTGTCTGTGTCCCCCCTCAACCTTCATTCACCCATATTCCTCTCTCTTTGTCTGTCTGTCTGTCTGTCTGTCTGTCTTTCTCTCTCCCCCCTTTCCCTTCCTGCCCCCCCTCTCTCTCTTTCTCACTCTTTCTCTCTCTCTCTCTTCCTCCCTCTCTCTGTCTCTCTCTTTCTCTCCCTTCCTCCCTTTCTCTTTCTCTCTCTTTCCCTCCTTCCCTTTTTTTTCTCTCTCTCCTCTCTCTCTCCCTCTGTCTCCTTCTGTCTTTGTCTCTGTCTGTCTGTCTGTCTGTCTGTCTGTCTGTCTCTCTCTCTCTCTCTCTCTCTCTCTCTCTCTCTTCTCTCTCTTCCCTCTCATTTTCTCAGCTATAGCTTGTTCTCTGTCCGTCCAGCTTTGTTTTCTACCATTGATTTTTGTACGTGTTTTGCTTTGCTAGCATTTTCGTCTTTCACTTCGGATTTTGTTGCTTTTATTTGGTTTTGTTTGTTTGTGTTTGTCAGGGAATCGAAAGAGACCCGTTCTTTTATCTGCTGTCTTGTGGGCTCTTCTTTCTTATCAGGCGCATCAGATTGTGTGTCGCAACCCTGAGGTGTGTTGTTTCTGTTCTTCTCCGCAGATCGTTTCTTTTTATGTCCTCTTATCTCCTGTCTGGTGGAAAGGAATCGTTAATTGTTGTCGTCTTCTGAACGAAACCAGTGAGAAGGGAACGTTGGTGATGGTGGGATGTGGTAGGATGAAAAGTTTGGGGGAGGAGAGTTGGGGAGGGGAGCGGAGGGGAGGAGAGTTGGGGAGGGGGAGGGAGAGAAGGAGAGTTGGGGAGCCGAGGTGGGAGTGATTGGGGTTTGAAGCTAGGAAGGTGGAGAGGGTTATTCGGCTGGTCTCCCTCTTCGAACCTGCTCCTTGGCAATGTAGCATAGCTAATTGATCTTATCCTTCTTTTTCTACCCTTCTCTGTCTCTGCCTCTGTCTGTCTGCCTCTCTCTCTCTCTCTCTCTCTCTCTCTTTCTCTCTCTCTTAGTGTCTGTATGGCATAGATCACTGATCTTATTCCTCCTTTTCTACCCTTTTCTTTCTGTCTGTCTGTCTGTCTCTCTCTCTCCCTCTCTCCTCCCTCCCTCACTCCCTCCCTCTCTCTCTCTCTCTCTCTCTCTCTCTCTCTCTCTCTCTCTCTCTCTCTCTCTCTCGAGCTCAGTAACTTGCAGCATTTCAGCACGTTCCCATGGTTGTTGGAACTGCTGAGTGGAGTGGCTCAGCGACCGAAGTGATCAAGGAAGAAAGTTTTCCTTTTAATTCCTGGGGAGGGTGGGAGGATGGTGGTGGTGGTGGTGGTGGTGGTGGTGGTGTGTGGTGTGGTGTGTGGTGTGTGTGTGTGGGGGGGGGGGTGTTAGAGAGATAGGGACGTTGTCTTTCTTGGAGCAGAAACCTGATCTGAATTCTTCCTTCCCCTCCTCTGTCTGTCTGTCTGTCTGTCTGTCTCTCTCTCTGTCTCTCTCTCTCTCTCTCTGTGTGTCTCTCTCTCTCTCTGTGTGTCTCTGTCTCCCCTCACCCACTCCCTCAGTCCCTCCCCCCTCCCTCCCTATGTATCTCTCTCCCTCCCTCTCTCGCCTTCTTTCTTTCCCCCTTCCTCTTCCCTCTCCCCCCCCCCCCTCCTTCTCTTTCCCGCCCTCCCTCCCTCCCTCCCCCTCCTCCCTCCGTCTCTGTATCTCCTCCCTTGTCTGTCTGTTCTCTCTCTGTTCCCTCTCCAGTCCCTCCCTATCTCTCTGTGTCTCCCGCCCTCGTCGTTCTGTCTCTCTCTCTCGTTCTCTCTCTCTCTCTCTCTCTCTCTCTCTCTCTCTCTCTCTCCTCTCTCTCTCTCTCTCCTCTCTCTCTCCCACTACCACCATCACTCCTTTCCTCCCTCCCTCTGTCTCCTGTCCCGCACTGTCATTTTTCCTCTTTCTCTCTTCTCCCCATTCCCTCACTCTTTGAGAGAGAGAGAGAGAGGCAGGAGGAAGAGAGAGAGAGAGAGGCGGGAGAAAGAGAGAGAGAGAGACAGACAGATGCGCACAGACTTACACACACACACACACACACACACACACACACACACACACACACACACACACCACACACATAAGCACTCTAAGGAGTATTTGGTAAACAGTGAGGTAGAAAACAACGGCGATCTGTAAACACAGTGAGGTAGGAAACAACGGCGATCTGTAAACAGTGAGGTAGGACACAACGGCGATCTGTAAACAGTGAGATAGGAAACAACGGCGATCTGTAAACAGTGAGATAGGAAACAACGGCGATCTGTAAACAGTGAGGAGGTAGGAAACAACGGTGATCTGTAAACAGTGAGGTAGGAAACAACGGCGATCTGTAAACAGTGAGGTAGGAAACAACGGCGATCTGTAAACAGTGAGGTAGGGAAACAACGGCGATCTGTAAACAGTGAGGTAGGAAACAACGGTGATCTGTAAACAGTGAGGTAGGACACAACGGCGATCTGTAAACAGTGAGGTAGGACACAACGGCGATCTGTAAACAGTGAGGTAGGACACAACGGCGATCTGTAAACAGTGAGGTAGGACACAACGGCGATCTGTAAACAGTGAGGTAGGACACAACGGCGATCTGTAAACAGTGAGATAGGACACAACGGCGATCTGTAAACGGCGATCTGTAAACAGTGAGATAGGAACGGGCGATCTGTGAGGTAGGAAACAACGGCGATTTGTAAACAGTGAGATAGGACACAACGGCGATTTGGTAAACAATGAGGTAGAAACAACAACGGCGATTTGGTAAAAACAGAGAGGTAGGAAACAACGGCGATTTGTAAACAGAGAGGTAGGAAACAACGGCGATTTATAAACAGAGAGGTAGGAAACAACGGCGATTTGGTAAAACAGTGAGGTAGGAAACAACGGCGATTTGGTAAACAGTGAGGTAGGGCACAACGGCGATCTGTAAACAGTGAGGTAGGAAACAATGGCGATTTGGTAAACAATGAGGTAGGGCACAACGGCGATTTGTGAACAGTGAGGTAGGACACAACGGCGATTTGGCAAAGGATGAGGTAGGAAACAACGGCGATTTGGTAAACAGTGAGGTAGGAAACAATGGCGATTTGGCAAAGATTGAGATCGGAAACAACGGCGATTTGATAAACAATGAGGTAGGAAACAACGGCGATTTGGCAAAGGATGAGGTAGGAAACAACGGCGAATTGGTAAACAGTGAGGTAGGAAACAACGGCGATCTGGTAAACAGTGAGGTAGGACACAACGTCGATTTGGTAAACAATGAGGTAGGAAACAACGGCGAATAGGCAAAGGATGATGTAGGAAACAACGGCGATTTGGTAAACAGTGAGGTAGGAAACAACGGTGATTTAGTAAACAGTGAGGTAGGAAACAACGGCGATTTGGGTAAACAGTAAGATGGAAAACGGCGGAGCCCCCCGCAATCCCCCTTCTCATCCCACAACCCATTCCCCCCCCCACCCACCACCCCCAGCCACTCTCTGTACACCAGGACAGTGACAGACACACTTAGACAGGGCGGGCGGCCACACGGAGAGAAAGCAGAGAGGTTTTGTTCTACAGTTGGAAGATTAAAACGCCCTCTTCCCACCTTGGTCCCTGGATGCACGAGGCCAACGTGAATGAAGTGGTTTTTATTGACTTTATTTTTAAACTTGAATGCCGAATGCACCCCACGTTCCGCAGGAAGAAGCTCTGGGGAGAGCCGGACAGGAAGTCTTCAGAGAAGACCCCCGCCCCCCCCCCCCCCCCACCTTTCACCTCTCGTAGTCTCCCCACCCTCCTCCAAGCCTACCGGCAAGTCTCTTTTGGGCCACGATGCTTGGGAGGGGGCTGAGCACCATCTACGTCTTAACGTTTGGTGCCAGAGTGCCACCTGTGTCCCCCCTGACTGCTATCGGTTTGCATTTTTAGTTACATTGTTGGAAGAGTGAAGCTGACGCAGAGATGAAGGTGGTGTGTGGAGAACACGAGGGCTGGAAGGCAAACCTTCAAACAAGCGAATTTTACATAAGAAATTACGATCATTCCGCCGAACGAAAGCGACAAACAAATCACAAGACAAAGCACGACGCGTTTCGACCTTTTAGGTCTCCTTCAGGCTAAGAGAAACAACATTTCAGGACAACGAAAACAAAGAACGAGCAATTTCTTATCGTCTCAGATTGAGCGTGAAATGGGCGATAAATGTCGTGTGTTGTCCTGTAGTGAGTTTTGTCCCTTTTTGTCCGGCGGAATAATGATAGTTTCTCTTTAAAATTTGTTTCAGTTTCCGCCTGCGGTCAGCTCACTTTAATACCGACTTCAACTCAGCGGACAAAAAACAGAGTGCAAGGCGACGTTCGTTTCATGGCACAGTGTGAGTCAGGCCGATGACTTTTCCATCAACATGTCATTTCATGCAATAGTGTGAATAAGGCACATAACTTTTCCATCAACATGTCATTTCATGGCACAGTGTGAACAAGGCACATAAATTTTCCATCAACATGTCATTCCATGCACAGTGGGAATCAGGCGGATGACTTTTCCATCCACATGTCATTTCATGCAATAGTATGAATAAAGCACATGACTTGTCCATCAGCATGCCATCTACAGACGTCGTTTCATGACTGAGAGACAGCTATGTGGAAGATCGTATTGGTTTTCCAATTCAGCCTCTTTCCGTTGAATGCTTTGTCTTCCAGTACAAAGACGACGGACGTTGCCTTTTAGGGCTTGGGGTCACCACCAAGTTTCTTTGATTATGTCCAGCCAGTACTCTTATTTCCCAAACGCCGAAAAAGAGGCAAGCTGTGTGAGTGGTTTTGCCCTCCGGTTGCCCCGGTGACCTCAGACAAGGGAGAGAACAAAGTGTGTGTGCTGTCAGAAGTCTTTCTGGAGATGTTCGATCGAAACGGAAACTACACTTTAGAATGAAATACAGCCGGAAAAATAAAGTGGGTCTTGTAGCTGTTACTCGATTTCATTGAATATCCCAGCGATGAAGACATGGAAGAGGCGAGGTCCCCACCCCCTCCGAAGTTATGATTATGCCGTAGTGTGTGTGTGTGTGTGTGTGTGTGTGTGTGTGTGTGTGTGTGTGTGTGTGTGTGTGTATGTGTGTGTGTGTGTGTGTGTGCAGACTATTCTCGGCTGGCAAGAATGTTCTGTTAAAGTTGAGTAAATATTTAAAATTCAGTAAAATGGTGTAAGTTTATGATGACCAGCCTGCTCTATGTTTTAGTGATTATGCCATTATGCCTTTAATACGCATAAAACGCTTCCTGCATTTTGCTTAGTCATTTTGTGTCATGTTGAAGTGAATTACATTGTTTTTTTCTTTTGTTTTATGTCATCCATACCCCCAAAGGGGTGACAGGATAATTAAATCTTGAATCTTGTGTGTGAGTGTGTGTGTGTGTGTGTGTGTGTGTGTGTGTGTGTGTGTGTGTGTGTGTGTGTTAGGAAACTAACGCAACATTAGGGTGCCGATGGTGACCAAACAGTGGTGTGAATGTGATCGAAGAACAAAGTTATCAAGTTTGGGTGCGGATGTAGGGTTCAAATCTACTTGAAAGGACAAATACACAATCCGTTCAGCCAGATCATCTCCACTGAGGAGGAAGAAGTCTCTGATGCCGAATTGATAGTCGCCTATAAAGTTAACGTTTTCGTGGGATATTAAACATTTATAGTCATAGAAAAGTTGACACTTAATATTCTTCCTACTCTATTTTTTTAAAGTACATAGGAAGTAATTCTTTCTGTTCATGTCAATCATTACTTGCCCTGACCGAGAAATAATTTCATTTCCACTGACAAAATGGCTCAAAAGGCAGAACCAGGATCCGTTTAACTTTGAGTGAGGTCTACGTTCTCTCAAGTGTCCTTCAACTTTGGTGAATAGGTGCGAGAGTTCCCCTGTTTCTCTCTGTGGACGGCTTCCAGATGCTGCCTCGTGGACACGAAGCGAAGGGGAAATGATAGTGGTCTGAGGGTGTCCGCCCATGCCTCTCTGGTCAGCCGTGTCAGCGGACACCACGGCAACGCCAGCTGCGTCTGGGTCACGTTAGACCAGGGAGAGGATGAAGTAGGTGTGGTGTGGTCTCCCTGAAGCTGATTGGCCGAGATTGAGGGGGGACGCCCGTCTGCTAGTGTGTGCAAATCACAGGCAGGAATCGTGTGACTGTCACCTGGGTTCCTCGACCACCAAATCAATGATAGTAATGGGGCTGGGGTTTGTGTGTGATTGGATATGATTTAGAATCCTCTAAGCACTCTCTCTCTCTCTCTCTCTGTCTCTCTGTCTCTCTCTCTCTCTCTCTCTCTCTCTCTCTCTCTCTCTCTCTCTCTCTCTCTCTCTCTCTCTCTCTATCATGGGTGTTTGGAACCTTGTCTGGAGAAAATATGAAATGGTAAGGGGGTTGGGGGAGGGGGAGGGGGGTGGGGACCAGAAAATGGCTAGAATACAAGAAGTTTATCATAATGCACGGCAGCATTCGTCAGGGGAGCTGGCGTTCCCATCTAGAGTGTTTGAGAAGAAGAAGAAGTTCTTGCTGTTCAGGATACTGAGATGTTCTGCAAGCCAAGAAATCTGAAACTCCATGCAGTATAGAAGTATGACAGGTTCCTGCAGTTACACATGTTGAAGGTTCTTGCAGTTCAGAAGTCTAAAACCTTCCAGCAGCAATGTTATAAAAAGTCAGAAGTCTACAAGTTTCTAACAGTTTAGAAATCTGAAATATTTTTACAACTACAATTTTACACTTTTTGACAGTTCCAGACGTTTTCAAAATTCTGCCAGTTCGGAGGTCTGAAATGTTCCAACAGTTCAGAGGGCAGAAGGTTCTGACAGTTAAGTTCAGAAATTTTAAACTTCACAGGAATTCAGAATTTAGTCTTAAACGTTCTACCAGTTCAACATTTCAAAATATTCAAACAGTTCACAATTTAAATGAGTCTTAAAAAATCAGAAGTCTGAAAAGCTTCTAACAGTTTGGAAGACCAAGAGGTTCCACCAGTTCGAAAGGCGAAAATTTCTAGCAATTTGAAATTCTAAAAGTGTCTAACACTTCAAAAGTCTAGAAGGATCTGGTATACAGTGTGTGTGTGTGTGTGTGTGTGTGTGTGTGTGTGTGTGTGTGTGTGTGTGTGTGTGTGCGTCCGTGCGTGCATGCGTGTGTGTGTGTGTGTGTGTGTGTGTGTGAGAGAGTGTGAGTGAGAGCGTGTGTGTGTGTGTGTGTGTGTGTGTGTGTGTGTGTGTGAGCGTGAGAGCGTGCGAGAGTGTGTGTGTGTGTGTGTGTGTGTGTGTGTGTGTGTGTGTGTGTGTGTGTGTGTGTAAGTGTGTGTGTGTGTGTGTGTGTGTGTGTGTGCACAGATTTCACAACTCTCTGCAGTCTGGTTCTTACGATTTGAACAAGACTAAGCAAAATGCAGCATTACAATAGTCCAGAAAGTAATGGACTCCCGGTTTCTTGGTTTCATGTGAAACTTGAGTTTGGAAATCAAAACTGTAAAGATGCTTTAAAGACAGGATTTAATTTGTTTCTATAAACAGCAACCAGTCTGTGTTCCATTCTTTTGACTTGGTCTGTCCTGGGATGCAAATCAGATGAAAGACAAAACAAATTGAGGTTCAAGTGGGACCACACCCCGTTCTGTCGTGTCAGTTTATACTAAAATCCACTCCAATTCACTTTGGGCCATGTCTTTATTGAAATAACATCAAATACGTCTGATCTAGTCTTTCTAAAACGAGTTTTTAACATACAGAATACAGTCTGGAATTTCGTGCAGTTAGGGGGGGGGGGGGGGGGGGGGGGGGGCAAAGGCTTGGATCATGCGAGTTTCCGTAGAGTTCTTGGAATACCAAAGAAATGAATGAAGTATGCTGCTACGGCAGTAAGAGCGCATTCTGTTTGACATTCAGTACAAGCACCCACCATCCTCCTCCAGTGCCTTGGCTGCTCTAAGCGTACAGACGTTCGCCCCAGAGAAAAGCGAAGTGGGGAGAAGGGGCTGTGTGGGACATAGAGGAGAAAGCTGGAAGTCCACAGGGCGTCAGTCCCTGTCAGCTGTGTTCATGACGACACTTGTCAGCTGACCCGTTCACTCTTAGCAGTTCCTGTTTGTGTTCAGCATCAGAAGGGGTCCATTTACAGCGTAGGTTTCTGAGAACGTGGCTAAAGCGATGGTGGTGTTTTGTACTTCAGTGAAAGAAATCTTTAGAAAGGCCACGAAGGAGAGCGCAGAACTCTGTCAAGATTGAACAGGTCTTGGGTCCCCTCAGTCATTTCATGTGTGAAAACCAAATTCGTTTTACCCTTTGGGGGAAGTCATAGAAGGCGCAAGCTGAATAATTGACTCCGCAGGAAAATACGAAATGTCAATGTTGTATAGCTGAAAAGTTTAATATGCATTGAGAATATACCCCTCAACACTCGCTAAGGATTAGATTCGAAAATATTAAGAAGAGAATAGTAGGAAGGGGTTAAGTGAATGGTTAGATATCATCACCCAGGACACCAGTTGAGGCTAGTACACTTCCTACTGGGTTATCCATTGTTTGCATATGTAACCATTCACTTACATCCCATTGTCACAATTATCTTTTATATATGTTGACCAGTTCCAGTCCTTAGTGAGTGTTCGAGTAGCGTCTATCATTCATAGATAGTTCTCAATCTGCAAAAGATGCTTCACTAGTGTTTACGTTCAGTTGAAATCGGCAATAATCTTCAATAACTGATCCTGGATCTGTTGTTAGATCCAGAATCGCTCCACAGATCCGCAACAAAGTGTAGTGGTTTTGTTCTTGGGCCACCTCCTATCCTTTGATCAAGTTTGGATAAAATGCCCTCAGAAACCGTTGCATATGCTCGCTGACAGACAAGAAAACAAACGAACCAAAAGGACGCAGGTGAAAATACAACCGCCTGTGCGGAGGGTAAGAAATTCGTGGCCGCTCTCTTTGGTGTGCAGTTCACTTTTCAAGGTCTTGTGCTGGTGGGAAAGCTGAAAGGCAAAGAAGGCGGCGCCGAGAGGGAGGATGGACATGCAGTGAGGCAAAGTAGGCAGCGTGAAGAGGGAGGGCGGACGCACGTTGAGAAAGGCAAAGAAGGTGGCGTGGAGAGGGAGGGCGGACAGGCGGTGAGAGTGGTTTCCACAGCTCTTCTCCACTGCACCTTGGCACCGGTGGATGTCGCTGAAATCTGGGCTGCGTCTGGGTCAGTTCAGTCCAGGAGCAGAACGAGAGGCGTGCGGTGTGGTCTCCTGGCTGACGGACTGGGATGGAGGGAGCACGTCTGGAGCTGGAGCTGTGGAAGCATGGGGATGGATGGTACGACTGTCATGGAGGGCACTTGAACGTTAACCAAGTGAAGTTACTGTACTTGTGTTGGTTTGAGGTGGATGATACTGAGTGAAGTTACTGTAATGGGGACTGTAATGGTGTTGGTTTGAAGTGGATGATACTGAGAGAAGTTACTGTATGGGGACTGTAATGGTGTTGGTTTAAGGTGGATGATACTGAGAGAAGTTACTGTGATGGGGACTGTAATGGTGTTGGTTTAAGGTGGATGATACTGAGAGAAGTTACTGTAATGGGGACTGTAATGGCGTTGGTTTGAGGTGGGTCGTTTAGGGAGCGGGGACACCAAACAACATTGTTTCCTGAACAATCAAAGCTACCTTCACGCGGTCTTTACCTTTTCGTTTTTTTTTTTAAAGCGGCATTCACTCGGTCTCATGCATGTGCATGCCTACATCAGTGCACGCGTGTGCACACATACACGCACAGTTACTCATGCATAAATACATATCAAACGCCCGTGCGGGCGTGCACACACACATACGCACGCACACATGCATTTATACTTGTTTATTACAAACAAACACACGTTTACACATACACATGGTTGCAGATAGACACACATACACACAAAACAATTGTACACGCCTTACATGCTTAAACAAAGACACACACACACACACACACACACACACCACACACACACACACACACACACACACAGTGAGCGCGCGCGCGCTCACACAGACTCACTCACTCACTCACTCATGCACTGTGGATTACACAAAAAACGTTTTTCTTTTTACTGGTCCGTACTTTTTCCTTGGGAAAAAAGCTTAACTGTGCCATTAGCTTAGCCAAACGGAGTTGTGTTGCTGATTGTGCTGTATCCTGTCTTCCCCTGGTGTCCGTCCTTAGTCTATCGCTGTGGGTTAGTAAAAGGAGATAGCGTGGAGAGTAGTGAGGATGAAGTAACGGCCACAAGATCAGAAAGTCTGTGGCAGCCTTTCAGCCACATCAGCTCCTGTCAAAGTGACGCCAGCCCTGTAAAAAGTAACACCAGTCCTTGTAAACGTAACTCCAGACCTTGGAAATGTAACCCGGCCCTTGGAAATGTAACGCCAGACCCTGTAAATGTAACACCAGTCCTTGTAAATGTAACTCCAGTCCCTGTAAATGTAAACCAGACCTTGTAAATGTAACACAAGTCCTTGTAAATTTAACTCCAGTCCTTGTAAATGTAACTCCAGTCCCTGTAAAATGTAGCACCAGTCCCTATAAATGTAACTCCAGTCCCCGTAAATGTAACTCCATTCCTTGCAGATGTAACCCCAGTCCGTGCAAATGTAACACCAGTCCGTGTAAATGTAACACCAGTCCTTGTAAATGTAACTCCAGTCCCTGTAAATGTAAACCAGACCTTGTAAATGTAACACCAGTCCTTGTAAATTTAACTCCAGTCCATGTAAATGTAACACCAGTCCTTGTAAATGTAACTCCAGTCCCTGTAAATGTAACACCAGTCCGTGTAAATGTAACTCTAGTTCATGAAAATGTAACCTAGGTCCTTGTAAATGTAAACTCTAGTCCCTGTAAATGTAACTCTGTCCCTTGTAAATGTAACTCCAGTCCTTGTAACTCCAGTCTTTGTAAATGTAATTCCAGTCCATGTAAAAAGTGACACAAGTTGTAAAAAATGTGACACCAGTCTGTGTAAAAAAGTACACCAGCCTAAAGTGTACAGCAGTCTGTACAAAAGTGACAGCAGTCTGTATAAAAAGTGACACCAGTCTGTACAAAAGTGACAGCAGCCTGAACAAAAGTGACACCAGTCTGTACAAAAGTGACACCAGTCTCACAAAAGTGACACCACCCAATGTCAAAGTGACATAGTCCGTGTGAAAATAACATAGTCCATGTAAAAATGATGACACCACTCAATGTCAAACGGACATAGTCCCGTGTAAAAATAACATAGTCCATGTAAAAATGATGACACCAGTCAACGTCAAAATGACATAGTCCGTGCAAAACTAACATAGTCCGTGTAAAAATGATGACACCAGTCAACGTTCAAAATGACATAGTCCGGCAAAACTAACATAGTCCATGTAAAAAATGATGACACCAGTCAATGTCAAAGTGACACTGTCCATGTAAAAATGACATATGTCTGCATAGGGGGGGAAAAGTTACACCTGTCCGCGTATGAAAATTGACACCAGTTATGTCAAAATGACACCAGCACATGTCAAAGTGGCACCAGCAGATATCAAGGTGACGGCAGTCACGTTGGAAATCATGTCAGTTAAGGAACAGAGAGCATGAGAGTCGGGTTTTTACCCGTTCTGATTTGTCCAGATTGTCGATTGGCGTCTTAGGCCCTGGGTGCAGGGGGAGACTGGATCTTGTGGTCTGATCACGGGTGGTTCCGGGTAACGTCCCAGCGACGGAGCCATGCGGTTGCGATGGTGCTGAGAGTGCTATTCACTTGGTCTTAAACAGGATATTATATGTTGTCATCTTGCCTCCTGGCGTCTGTTGATGTTTCAGGGTCTTCGGGTCAGGTGGGATGTATTGGATGTCGGCATGCTTCCTGCATGTCTGTGGCCTTGATTTGTTGTCTGGTGTGAGATCCTTGGTAGCAAGGAGCCAGAAGTTTATTTCTTACATTTTTGGTTTTACACTCAAGGTGGAATGACAGACACGGATAAACACTTCACTGATGCCACCAGAACGAGAAACTGTTATGATGGGCGGTGAGCACAAGAGAGGAGAAGAAACAGCAGGTCTTCGATATGTGATCAGCGGTGTATGCTGCTCTGTCTCTCAGCAAGAAATGGCCTCATTTTCTCCAGACGGAGGACGTTGAGGGACGGGGTATGGTGATGAGGGTGGGCAGGGGTGGAAAGAAAGGAACATGACCTCCATGTGCCTCCCTCCTCGCCCACCCACCCCTCCACTCCTCCCTCCCCTGTCTTCCCGCTGCTTCATCTCAACCTGTATGCGCGTTTATTTTTTTGCGTTAAGCTGAGCTTCATCGAGTTTTTCGAGATTTAAGCTGGGATCGAACCCAAGAAATATTGCTCTTGTAAACCCCTCCCTTGGTGAATGAATGTCGGCTTCCTGAGAGTGAAAAGCGAAGGCACACCCTCCTCTTTGTCTTGTTTGTCTTCGACCTTTTGCTTGACCACTCATTTCTCTCCCCCTTCACTTCCTCCATTTCTCACATCCATCCTCCAGGCACAAGCCACGTTTGTGTGTCTGTCGCTTTCTCTTCTGCCGTTCGCTCGCTTCTTGTTTGTAGAAATTGAACATGCAAACAAGCTTTGGTCTTCCACTCTCCTAACTGCTTTCGCTTGTTTTTATGTCTTGGGGGGGGGGGGGGGGTTCAAATATTGAGGGATGAGGAATGGAAGAGTAATAACAGAGAGAGAGAGAGAGAGAGAGTTTGAGTTTGATCGATTGATTGATTGATTGATTGATTGATTAATTGATCTTTAATACGCAAGGATGAAGATTTTTGGCCAGAGCCCAGTCTTACAATCTGTCCTTGTCATGCATACATTATTTCAGCACATATCATTCCTACTGACAATTCAACATGGGCAACATGGTCATCTAATTCTACAATGATAAGCAATTTATTCATAAAAGTACTAATGAGATGGGGGATGGTAAAACAGATGGAAACTTACAAACAAACAAACAAACAAAACTACAGAGAGAGAGGTCAGAGGAGGGTGGGGAAGAGGGAATGGGGGGGGGGGGGGGGGAGGGGAGAGAAAAGGGATGGTAGACAGAGTGGGAGTGGGGATGAGCGATTTTAACGGAGTAGGTTTTTTTACGTTTAGACGATTTATTCAAAGTATGGTTCACAGAAGACTGCGAATGAGCGCTAATCATTGTAATCGATAATTACATTACTGAGACATAAAATATTTATGCAAATGTTCCTTGAAAAGTTTTAAAGTATTCATATTTTGTAGATTCGGTGGAAGTGAGTTCCAGACATATGGTCCACAGTAAGCTAGGCTTTTTACGAGAGAGAGAGAGAGAGAGAGAGAGAGAGAGAGAGAGAGAGAGAGAGAGAGAGAGAGAGAGAGAGAGCCAAGAGGATATATATATATGACATAGACTTAATCTTCGAAGGATAGAGTTTCATCCTTTTGCAAGTGACAATCAGCTGAGTTAAACTGATTGGGAAAACTGCTGACGAATGCGAAATGTCTAGCAATGGAGACTCAAAGCAGAGAGAGGGAGAGCGCCACCACATTTTTTGGATTATATATTGGCAGTGTGCGTGTGGTGGAGTGGGGGGACAGCGGAAAAGGCGTAGGGGGGGGGGGGGGGGGGGGGTATTGAGGAGGGTTTGATGGGGAGAGCAGAGGTACAGACAGACCAACTGGGAGAGTAAATGCCGGAATGCTAAAAGGTCTGGCAGTGACTGAACCTGTCCAGACAGCTGTATCCGATGTGACAGGGAGTAACAGCAGCACCAGCTATGTCTACGTCACGTCCATTCAAAGGAGAGCACGTGGGTCAAGTCTTCATCACGTCATCGACCGGAGGTCTGCTTGGTTGGTTGGCCGTGAGCTGGCTGGCTGGCTACAAAGTCGGTTGGTGGTTGGTTGTGAGCTGGCTGGCTGGCTGCAAAGTTGGTCGGTTGGTTGGTTGGCCGCTCACGTGCATTTAAAATGTTCAGAAGCACATCGGGTGACGTGTCTGTCGGGAGCCAGTGGCCTCACGAGTGTTGGGAGACAGAAGAGATTTCTGTCACTACGCTGGCATTACCAGAACGCCAGCCATCAGACCGGGAGCGACAATGGCAGTGTTACGTTGGGCACCGCCAGTATTGACTCGGCAGCCTATGGGACGAAGTGCACCATTACTGTGTTGCAGCGCAACTAAAGCAAGGACGGACACACTTAAGCAGCACCGGCACCCGGACAGAATGTAGATGGACTTTTTATGCAGATACGGCCAAGAAATCGATGGCCCCAGCTTAGTCATTTGGTCCGTGAAGCCAGCTAAATGAAGTAGTAATGGGTTTTACCGATTTGTATTTTTTCCCCCAAAATGCAGCGCTGAATGCACGCCATGTCCACCAGAAAGTACTTAAGGAAAAGTCGCACACGTCATCGGAAAGATCCCCCATCTTGGAAGCGTTTCCGCCGCGAACTGGCAGACTCAAAGGCTCCAGACTGCATCCCATCTCCTGTCTCATGGCTGCTGACGGTTTGCAATTGTTGGCCTTTTGGGGGAGGAGTGAGACCTGTGTGGTGATGTGAATTATATTTCTAAATAAAACCTAACGTCTTAAAAAATCCAGCACTACAAATAAACCGACGGAACAGAGTGCAAGGTAATGCTTATTTAAAGTACAATACAAAACAGACGGTTGAAGTTTAAAAAAAGAAAACGTTGAGACGTGTTCTAACTTGACAAACAGCAAGAACATGCACACAATGATGCGTCCTATGAGGCTGTCATCAGAACTGTAAGCGTTTCGTTTTTGACCTCCGAGAAAGAAGCTGCGTTTACATCCATGTCCCTTCGTTTGATTTTTTGCCAGGATATTTCAAAACCACAGAACAGATGACAACCAAACTTGCTTACTTGGAGTTAAACACAGCCCAAGGAACTTTAAATTTTGTGCCGATCCGGATCAAAGAGGGGATCCGTTATCCTTGGAGCAACACTATTACAAAACGGAACTTGAGTACCGTAAAGTCACTGTTTACCGATTGATAGCTATTCGTGAAGTAATAGACCTCGTGGAGTATGAACACTCTGAAGGTCATGTAAACTTTGAAAATACGAACATTCCTCCTACACTCGACTTACTTGACTTATGCCTCTTGATTCCCTGAGGAACGTAGGGCCGCGCGACGACGCTCCTTCAACGCACACGATTTTGACAGGTCCTCTTTAGCTGGGCCCACGTCATTCCGGTGGCCTTCACCTCGGCGTCGACACTCCTACGCCAAGTCCGTTTTGGTCGACCCACTTTTCGTTTTCCTTGTGGATTCCAATCCAGAGTCTGCCTGGTTACATTGGTTACATCTCCTACACTATGGCCCAAAAAAGTTCATGGAACTTATTCGTTCAGTACATATCTACCATCACTTCCCCTGACCGAGAAATGAATTCGTTCTCGTCCATAAAACTGACACAAAGGGTTGATCCAGGAGCCGCTTGACTTTAACAGAGGTCTGTGGTCTCCCTAGCGCCCTGGGACTGTACTGTCTTGTTGAGTGAACATCCTCCCCTTTCTTCATTCTGTGATTGTACTGTATTGTTGAGTGAACATCCTCCCCGTCTTCATTCTGTGACTGTACTATCTTATTGAGTGAACATCCCCTTTCTTCATTCTGTGACTGTACTGTATTGTTGAGTGAACATCCTCCCCTGTCTTCATTCTGTGACTGTACTGTATTGTTGAGTGAACATCCTCCCCTTTCTTCATTCTGTGACTGATCTGTGTTATTGAGTGAACATCCCCCCATTCTTCATTCTGCCACTGTACTGTATTGTTGAGTGAACATCCTCCCCTTTTTTTCATTCTGTGACTTCTGTATTATTGAGTGAACATCCTTCCCTTCATTCTGTGACTTTTCTGTGTTATTGAGTGAAGATCCTCCCCTTTCTACATTCTGTGACCACTGTCTTTGTTGAGTGAACATCCTCCCCTTTCTTCATTCTGTGACTGTTCTGTGTTATTGAGTGAACATCCTCCCTTCATTCTGTGACTTTTCTGTGTTATTGAGTGAACATCCTCCCCTTTCTACATTCTCTGTGACTACTGTCTTGTTGAGTGAACATCCTCCCCTTTCTTCATTCTGTGACTGTACTGTATTGTTGAGTGAACATCCTCCCCTTTCTTCATTTCTATGACTGTACTGTATTGTTGAGTGAACATCCCCCCTTTCTTCATTCTGTCACTGTACTGTCTTATTGTTGAGTGAACATCCCCCCCTTTCTTCATTCTGTGACTTCTGTCTTATTGAGTGAACATCCTCCCCATTCTTCATTCTGTCACTGTACTGTATTGTTGAGTGAACATCCTCCCCTTTCTTCATTCTGTGACTTCTGTCTTATTGAGTGAACATCCTCCCCTTTCTTCATTCTGTGACTGTACTATCTTATTGAGTGAACATCCTCCCTTTCTTTATTCTGTTACTGTACTGTCTTCTTGAGTGAACATCCTCACCTTTCTTCATTCTCTGACTGTACTGTGTTATTGAGTGAACATCCCCCCTTTCTTCATTCTCTGACTGTACTGTGTTATTGAGTGAACATCCTCCCCTTTCTTCATTCTGTTGATGACGTCTAGGTGCTATTTTGTGGACCAAAGAAGGGAAATGATAGTGGTCTGAGGGTGTCCGCCCATGCCTCTCTCTGGTCAGCCGTGTCAACGGACACTACTACGGCGACGCCAGCTGCGTCTGGGTCACGTTAGACCAGGGAGAGGATGAAGTAGGTGTGGTGTGGTCTCCCTGAAGCTGATTGTCCGAGATTGAGGGGGACGCAGTCTGCTAGTGTGTGCAAATTACAGGCAGGAATCGTGTGACTGTCACCTGGGTTCCTCGACAACCACATCAATGGTGGTAGCGGGGCTGGGTTTTGTATGTGTGATTAATGACAGTCATTTAGCGTCAGCTAACCTCTGCACACTCACGTGGGTGTATTTGGAGTTTGTCTGAAAGTACAAGAAGTGGTTAAAAGAGGGAAGGAGGTATGTCTGAGAGAACATGAAGTGGTTAAAGGAGGGGAGGAGGTCCCAAAAGTCACTAGAAGTGTGAGATTCTTGCCGTTCAGAACACTAAAAAGTTTCCGAAAGCTATGAAAGGTTCCTGCACTTCAGGGTATGAAAGAATTTTGCAGTTCAGGAGAGTTCTTACTTCGCAGAAGTCAGAAATGTTCTGACGGTTTCAGAAATCGAAGAACTTCTACCAGTTCAGAGGTCTGTAACGTTCTAATTGTTCATAGGTCTATACAGTTCTATCAGTTTGGAAGCCTAAAGCATCTTACCAATTCAGAAGTCTAAAACTTTCAAGCTGTTGAGAAATGTAAAACGTTTCAACAACCGAGAAATCTAGAAGGTTCTAGCAGTTCGGAAGTCTGAATATCCTAACATTTCAGAAGTCTAAAATGTGTTAACAGTTTTGAAGTTGGAAAGGTTCAGACAGTTCAGAGGTCAGAAAGGTTCTCACAGTTTGAGAGTCTCATAAGGTTCTACCAATCCAGAAGTCGGGTTCGGTACAGGGGGGTATTGTTTTCCTTGGAGTGAACATTGGTTCTGATTTCAGTTTCCGAAAATTCATACGGCTGAGACTATAAATTATATATGCACACGCGTAAAATTCATTCACCAACTTTTCGGAAGAGAAGGCCGATGAGGGAAGAAACCTGAATGCCAGACATCGACTGAATGACGCGGGAAACGGCTGAACGTAGCGCCAGCAGGCAGCTCTGCAGTCGGCTCTACCCAGGTAGGCAGCCTGTCATGTAAACGAGAACATGGACTGGAAAGTGCATAGTTTGGTCTGTAACCGGGGACAGGCACTATAGAACTACTACTACTACTACTACTGTTACTACTACTGCTGCTGCTGCTGCTGCAACTACAACTACTGCTACTACTACTACTACTACTACTACTACTACTACTACTACTACTACTACTACTACTACCAGCCGATGAAGTTACTGCTGTATGATAGTCATGGTTTCTTTTGTAACTAAATACAAGAACCAACCTCCGTTCCAGTCTACTGTCGCCGTTCTCAGTTGTCTTCATCCTCCTGTTTTGTGTTTTTTTTTTTAGGGGGGGGGGGGGGGGGAGAGGAGAGAGAGAGAGAGAGAGAGAGAGAGAGAGAGAGAGAGAGAGAGAGAGAGAGAGAGAGAGAGGACTTGAACAGGGAAGCTTACATTGTGAAGCTAAACGAATTGAGGTTCAAAGATGCATTGCCCATTCCGCAGTTTCAGTTTACGCTGAAACCATTATAATTATGCGTGGGCCTCATCAGTCTAGAAACAAGATGACATACGTAGGATCTCGGGGGGAAGGGAGGGGAGCGGGAAGAGGAAAGCAGGGGGAGAGAACGAAGGTGTGGATCTTTTATTTCGTGAGTTCCGTGAGCATAAGTCATAATGCTATGATGACACTTATAGTGGATTCCTAATGCTATGATGACGGTTATAGTGGATTCCTAATGCTATGATGACAGTTATAGTGGATTCCTGATGCTATGATGACAGTTATAGTGGATTCCCAATGCTATGATGACAGTTATAGTGGATTCCCAATGCTATGATGATGACAGTTACAGTGGATTCCTAATGCTATGATGACAGTTAGAGTGGATTCATAATGCTACGATGACAGTTAGAGTGGATTCCTAATGCTACGATGACAGTTAGAGTGGATTCCTAATGCTATGATGACAGTTAGAGTGGATTCCTAATGCTATGATGACAGTTAGAGTGGATTTCTAATGCTATGATGACAGTTATAGTGGATTCTGCTGGAAGGATGTGCGGCCTACCATTCTTCCATGGACCTGTAGATGTTCTGGAGTTTACCCGTGGGGAAAACAAACTGAATTTTGGGGGGGGGGGGGGGGTGGGGGTGGAGTGCATGGACATAGAAGGCATAGCTAGAAGCTGCTGTCACCTCTGTTGAAAAAAGGACACAACAAAATCACATCATCATCATCATCATCATCATCATCATCATCATTACCATCTTCTTCTTCATTGTGAAGTCAAAATGTTCTGTCAGTCACTGTCAGCCTTGTTCATCCACAACAACAACAACAACAAAAATGACGACCCCCTAATGCCATTCGTCACTGGAGCCATGAACTTCAAAGAAGTCTCTGTTCAAGTACATTATGTCGAAGGCTCCGTTTTGGGGAAGACGCTTTGATGGGAATATTACTGAACTCACAGTGGTAGCGTTTTGTTGTGGTGGTGTCGTCATCGAATACAGTCTCAGACTGCAGGGGGCTCTAGGGAGAGCGCAGACTTCTGCTGAACTGGAATGGATTCTCAGTCTACGCTTTCGAGTCTCCTTATGAATGGAAAGGAAATGATCTTTCCCCCAGGGTAAGCTGCAATACGCATGGACTGAAAGAGTTACTTGCCATGTACCTTTTGTTGATAGGATGTAGAAAAGTTGGAAATGTCAGCGTTCGTATCATTAAAAAGTTTACACATTCCATTAAAACATTTTACATCATATGCAAAATTCACATATTCCGTAAAAAAAAAAAAACATATTACATCATACACAGTCATGAACTTATAACAGTAACAGTGTCACATTTAGCTGGAAACTTCAAATCTCACTGAACATATCAAGCATCTGCTCCAAAATTCAAACGGTTCATCATCAACCTCCACTTCATATTTCCATCACGTGTAATTTAAATGGACTCGGTCATTTCTGAGTAATCTCACCAACAAACGAACGATCTAAGAAACGCCAGTTCCCACAAACTCCAAACTCCTTGGCCAGGAGTAAAACGAGAACGGTGGTCACTGTCTCGGGAGTATTCATATTCCATGGCCTGTGAACGTGAAGTATTCATGTTCCATGGCCTGTGAACGTGGAGTATTCATATTCCAGGGCCTGTGAACGTGAAGTATTCATATTCCAGGGCCTGTGAACGTGGAGTATTCATATTCCATGGCCTGTGAACGTGGAGTATTCATATTCCATGGGCCTGTGAACGTGAAGTATTCATATTCCATGGCCTGTGAACGTGAAGTATTCATATTCCATGGCCTGTGAACGTGGAAACGTGAAGCTGCAAAGAGGGTGGTGAACGTGGGTATTCATATTCCAGGGCCGGGAACGTGGGAACGTGGCTGGGCGGGGGGGGGGAAGGGGGGGGGGGGGGGGGGGCAGGGGGGGGGGGGCAAAAGTGATGGAGTGAGGTTTCAGCGGTTTTTCTTGCCTTCTTTCTTACCCACTCCACGTCCTCCGCGCTGTCAGTTGTCGCTGACATGTCGGCTGCGTCTGGGGGACGGTGGTCCAGGGCCGGACCTGAAGGGGTCCCCCAGACGCAGCCGACATGTCAGTCCCTCGTGGTACCTCAGTGAGTGAGATGGAAAATGCGGGTTTGAAACTTGTTGCTGTTGGAAACATGGGATGGATGGCGCGACTGTCGTGTAGATCACCAGAACAGAACCTAAAGGAAGTTACTGTGTTGCGGGTAGTAGAGATGTAGAAAAATGGTAGAAAAAGTAGAAAATGGGTAATGTGACAAAATTATTGTTTATTTGCTGTGAATGTGTGCGGCCACAAATTAATTTCTTAATTTCTCAAATTGAGATAATAAAGTTTTGACTTGACTTGACTTGACTGACTTGACTTGACTTGACTTGACTTGACTTGACTTGATGTTGATTGCGATGGATGGTGTTCTTGGGGACAGATGTGGGAAGGGAGGACTGCTTTGTTTCTTGAACAACCGAAATAAATTGTGCTTGTGTGTATACCTTTTTTTTCTTAAGTCACAAACACTCTGTCTCATACACATAGACACGTATACACATGCACGTGCTTGTGCAAGCACTGGATACATGAACGCACACACACACACACACACACACACACACACACACACACACACACACACACACACACACACACACACACACACACACACACACACACGTACGCGCGCGCGCGCGTGCAGTGCATGCACAACCTATCAATGCTGCACACTTTCCAGGGACTAGTTTGATGTGGTCCGCGACTTTTTTTTTTTTTTTTTTTTTTTTCTTCATTTTTCAAGCAAGATTCTTTGTCCTCGCTCCATCCGTTTTTCCTCATTAAGTTCAGCAGCTTATCATCACGGTCCAAGCAGCTGTCATGGATTTTTCTAAAAATCCCCCACCTTTGACAGAAAGGAGTGGGGAGGGAAGGGGAGGGGGTGAGGCGCCAAGGTAGTGGCTAGAAATCTGAATGTGGTGGCAGCGCTTTTAGCCGCATTGCCCACTGCATGTTGACTCACGGAAAAGCTTTCCATTTTCATGCGAGCCATGCACTGGACAAAGTAAAGGGCAAATAATTCTATAGAAGTTTCTTGTAGATTCAGAATACGGTATAGAACCTAAGTGAAAGCCATAGAAGTGTTGTTCCCGCAACAAAAAAAAATTGTTCGCCTATAACGAAGATGAGATAAGTGCGGACACACTGTTCAATAAAAGAACGTTTCCTTTTTTGTGTACTTCTTGTACGCTATCTTTTGGATTGGTTGCAGCTTGTGTGTGTGTGCGAGAGAGAGAGAGAGAGAGAGAGAGAGAGAGAGAGAGAGAGAGAATAAAAACAGACAGACACGGACAGACGGACAGAGAGAGGGAAAGAAGAAGGGGAGAACTGATGCCCCAATGCTGTTCCAGATCTATGCTCTTTAATATGACAATGAACTTTTCAGATACGACTATGAGCACATAAACTGTCAAAAGTCCAAATCTTGCAATTTGTCAAAGATTACAACTTATTTGTTTAGCAGCTTACTTTGTACGATTTCAAGAAAACCTGAACTGCGCACAAATAAAAACAAATCTTGTGGGTTTTTTTTTTTTCATAACATTCAAACAAAACTTCTGGCATTTCTTCCCTTGTAACAGACCCCTGTCGCATGTGATGGTGACAAGTAACTACAGAATTTGACTACAGTTATGAGCGGAAGAGTCAAATTTGGCATTATCATCCAACTTTTGGACAATGCTTTTCAGTTCATGACGAATGTGAATCTGCCAGGGTCGTCTTCCTGTAGCTTGCTGTGCACTCATCGATGTTTAAAAATGCAGAACAGCTATGAAAATATGTGAAATGTGAAAAAAAAAAAAAAAAACAGAAAGTGTATATGTTTTGTGTGTGTGTGTGTGTGTGTGTGTGTGGGGGGGGGGGGGGGGGGGGGGGGGGGC
>JADBJO010000729.1:62500-92500 GCA_016801955.1 Conus betulinus
AAAAAAAAAAAAAAAAAAAAAAAAAAAAAAAAAAAAAAAAAAAAAAAAAAAAAAAAAAAAAAAAAAAAAAAAAAAAAAAAAAAAAAAAAAAAAAAAAAAAAAAAAAAAAAAATAAAAAAAAAAAAAAAAAAAAAAAAAAAAAAAAAAAAAAAAAAAAAAAAAAAAAAAAAAAAAAAAAAAAAAAAAAAAAAAAAAAAAAAAAAAAAAAAAAAAAAAAAAAAAAAAAAAAAAAAAAAAAAAAAAAAAAAAAAAAAAAAAAAAAAAAAAAAAAAAAAAAAAAAAAAAAAAAAAAAAAAAAAAAAAAAAAAAAAAAAAAAAAAAAAAAAAAAAAAAAAAAAAAAAAAAAAAAAAAAAAAAAAAAAAAAAAAAAAAAAAAAAAAAAAAAAAAAAAAAAAAAAAAAAAAAAAAAAAAAAAAAAAAAAAAAAAAAAAAAAAAAAAAAAAAAAAAAAAAAAAAAAAAAAAAAAAAAAAAAAAAAAAAAAAAAAAAAAAAAAAAAAAAAAAAAAAAAAAAAATAAAAAAAAAAAAATAAAAAAAAAAAAAAAAAAAAAAAAAAAAAAAAAAAAAAAAAAAAAAAAAAAAAAAAAAAAAAAAAAAAAAAAAAAAAAAAAAAAAAAAAAAAAAAAAAAAAAAAAAAAAAAAAAAAAAAAAAAAAAAAAAAAAAAAAAAAAAAAAAAAAAAAAAAAAAAAAAAAAAAAAAAAAAAAAAAAAAAAAAAAAAAAAAAAAAAAAAAAAAAAAAAAAAAAAAAAAAAAAAAAAAAAAAAAAAAAAAAAAAAAAAAAAAAAAAAAAAAAAAAAAAAAAAAAAAAAAAAAAAAAAAAAAAAAAAAAAAAAAAAAAAAAAAAAAAAAAAAAAAAAAAAAAAAAAAAAAAAAAAAAAAAAAAAAAAAAAAAAAAAAAAAAAAAAAAAAAAAAAAAAAAAAAAAAAAAAAAAAAAAATAAAAAAAAAAAAAAAAAAAAAAAAAAAAAAAAAAAAATAAAAAAAAAAAAAAAAAAAAAAAAAAAAAAAAAAAAAAAAAAAAAAAAAAAAAAAAAAAAAAAAAAAAAAAAAAATAAAAAAAAAAAAAAAAAAAAAAAAAAAAAAAAAAAAAAAAAAAAAAAAAAAAAAAAAAAAAAAAAAAAAAAAAAAAAAAAAAAAAAAAAAAAAAAAAAAAAAAAAAAAAAAAAAAAAAAAAAAAAAAAAAAAAAAAAAAAAAAAAAAAAAAAAAAAAAAAAAAAAAAAAAAAAAAAAAAAAAAAAAAAAAAAAAAAAAAAAAAAAAAAAAAAAAAAAAAAAAAAAAAAAAAAAAAAAAAAAAAAAAAAAAAAAAAAAAAAAAAAAAAAAAAAAAAAAAAAAAAAAAAAAAAAAAAAAAAAAAAAAAAAAAAAAAAAAAAAAAAAAAAAAAAAAAAAAAAAAAAAAAAAAAAAAAAAAAAAAAAAAAAAAAAAAAAATATAAAAAAAAAAAAAAAAAAAAAAAAAAAAAAAAAAAAAAAAAAAAAAAAAAAAAAAAAAAAAAAAAAAAAAAAAAAAAAAAAAAAAAAAAAAAAAAAAAAAAAAAAAAAAAAAAAAAAAAAAAAAAAAAAAAAAAAAAAAAAAAAAAAAAAAAAAAAAAAAAAAAAAAAAAAAAAAAAAAAAAAAAAAAAAAAAAAAAAAAAAAAAAAAAAAAAAAAAAAAAAAAAAAAAAAAAAAAAAAAAAAAAAAAAAAAAAAAAAAAAAAAAAAAAAAAAAAAAAAAAAAAAAAAAAAAAAAAAAAAAAAAAAAAAAAAAAAAAAAAAAAAAAAAAAAAAAAAAAAAAAAAAAAAAAAAAAAAAAAAAAAAAAAAAAAAAAAAAAAAAAAAAAAAAAAAAAAAAAAAAAAAAAAAAAAAAAAAAAAAAAAAAAAAAAAAAAAAAAAAAAAAAAAAAAAAAAAAAAAAAAAAAAAAAAAAAAAAAAAAATAAAAAAAAAAAAAAAAAAAAAAATATAAATAAAAAAAAAAAAAAAAAAAAAAAAAAAAAAAAAAAAAATAAAAAAAAAAAAAAAAAAAAAAAAAAAAAAAAAAAAAAAAAAAAAAAAAAAAAAAAAAAAATAAAAAAAAAAGACACCACCAGCACAAGACATCTACGGTCAGGCAAGGCACGGAGGAGAAGACACCGCAGGTTTTTTACATGATTCAGCCATTCGCTGTTCTGCATCCCAGCAAGAAATGACCTCATTTCCTCTAGACGGAATGACGTTGAGGGACAGGGTATGGTTGAGGGGTGGTTCAGGGTCAGGGTGGTCAGGGGTGGGGAAAGGGAGGAACTGACCTCCATTGCTTCCCTCTCAAGGGTCGTCATTAACCTGTCACAATGAACCCACCTCCCACTTTCCCTTTCATCTCTCTCCTCTCCTCATCTCTTTTCTTTTTATCAAAAACCTAAGCCCCCCCTTCCTCAGCTTTGAGTCTGTCCATTGAGTTCCCTGAAGAAAGGGACGATTGCACCCAGTGACCGCCCCCCCCCCCCCCTCCCCTGTCCTCTCTCCTCAGTCAGTAAGTTGTTCCTGGGGGAATGTCGATCGGGTCTGGCAAACAGCTGAACAGAGGCGTCACTCTCTATCAGTATGTCTGTCTGCCTGCCTGCCTGCCTGCCTGTCTGCCCTGCCTGGCTGCTGTCTGTCTGTCTGTCAGCGTCCTCTGGCACTCTACGTCTCCTCCCTGCATTCCTCCTCTCCATTGAAACAAGCCAGTTTGTTTGTTCTTGGTTCTCTTCCATTCCCTCGCTTCCTGTCTCTAGAGATTGACCAGTGCACGTGAACTTTGGTCTTTTTGAATTGCAGTGTTTTGTTGGCGTTGTTAGAGCTAATGACACAGCAGTGAGGCGGGGAAGAGAGGCTGAAGAAGGGGGAGAGACAGGGTGTGGGGTGGGATGGGAGATGGTCAGCATAGGGCTGATTATTGAAGGTTAATTTCTTCTTTTCAAATGTGATGATGAATGGAGTTGAATTGCTGAGGGGTGAGGGAGGCGGGGGGGGGGGGGGGGTGCGCAGGGAATGGCAATGGAGCTGCAGGGGAAAGTGCCAAGAAAGCAAGAGAGAGAGAGAAGATGGATGAAAGTAAGCGAGGCAAGAAAGCGATCTGGAGAGAGAGAGAGAGAGAGAGAGAGAGTGAGAGAGAGAGCGTATTTAGACCCAAGAGAGCAGAATGGAATGTCCACTTGGTATCTTTATGTCTCCAACAGCATCACTGGGGCTACCATGGTAAGCTCTAGCCAAGAACCTGCCCGATACAGCTGGAGCTGTCTTTCATCACACTGACCACTAACGGAAAACCTGATGAATTGTGAAGAGTGAGATGTTTGGCAGTGCTCCCAGTTCAACATCAGCAGTGACTGATTCGCACTGAAAGCTTCACCAGCAGCGCGCCTGGGTCACGGCACCGTAGGACCTGTTGCAACATCCCTGACGGTCAGTCCGTGGGGGGGGAAAGCATCGGCATCAGGTTTTCTTTCCTCCGGAGACGCCCATTCAGGTTCGTTCAAGGGAGGGTCATAATGCCGCCTCTACTACCACCTCACAGAGATGACCTTTTAATAATAATCATAATAAATAATGAATACTTATATAGCGCCTATTCTCGGCTAGAGACCAAGCTCTAAGCGCTTACAATCCACACTCGTTTACACAACGGGCTGCCTACCTGGGTTGTGCCGACTGAAGAGCTGCCAGCTGGCGCTTCATCTCAGTTCGTTTCCCGTGACATTCCAGTCAATATCGTTCACTCAATTTTCTTACTTCCTTCATTCTTTCCATATCTCACGCAGGGTGCATGCCATGTGTAACGTGTCATCGATACCAACGGCCAAACTGCCTACTCTTCCGAAAGATTGTGTGGTGATGGGATTTTACGTGTGTGGCAAGATGTTTGCAGTTTGAGATGTTATGCGTGAGTTCACACACGGAACCCTGGGTTTATAGTCTCATTCGAAGGACCTGTAAGGGAAATGGAGTCAGAGCCAATGTTAACTTCCGAGAGGGAAAATCCCCCCGTACCGAAACGGCCCGGCGGAGATTCGAACCCGCTACCCCAGGATCACCAAGATTACGAGTACGGCGCTCTACCAACTGAGCTATTCCGGCTCCCACCGGAGAGTTGATGGAAGGAACCTATCTAATATTGGACTGATCCCATCGGAATGACAGTACAACATGGAGGAAGCTATAATGCCTGTTCTAGGGTCGATTACCTGGGTATTGAAACTACAGCTGTATAAAATGCAGACCAAAGAGGCAATCAAGTGAACCTGTGCCTCAAATGCAAATCAAACAGGCAATCGGCTAAGTAGCAAAGTACTGTCGCGTCAGTTTGATAATAAACGTAATGTGTCAGCAAGATTCGATACTGAGGCCACACTTCAAATGGGATATTGTGCCATAAAATTGATCATTCAAGAAGAAGAAATAACACGTTATAGTTGCATTTTTCTCTTTGCTTTCCTTTTGTTTAAAGCAACATAGTCAGTTTACTCCGTTACATACCGAGGAGCGAGATCATGTCTTCAGCAATGATGAGATCATAAGTGATGAGAAGTGTTTTGTAAACTAAAGTAGAGCTTGGAAATGCTAGGATTTTAGAACATCTGGCATTCAAACGGTTAAGGTATCACAAACAAACGGAATAGAAATACTGGAGAGTTTGCCCATTTGTTTTTGTTTTTGATAACCTCAGATAATCGGCATTATTTCTTGATATGCAACAAAGATGTAGTGATACATTTGGGTTTTGTGGAAGAAGCTCAGAAGAATTGAATCACAGAAGGTGCTTATCTGTCTGGATTTGAACTTACGCCTTTTAAGATTGCCAGAGGACCTGAGGCCAAGTCACCTTATGGTGGAGGTCTTTGCTGTTTTCCTATCAGACACCTTTTGTAAGTCTGGGAATTGTAAGTCTTGCGAAGTTCACTTTCGTTCTTCCTCGACTAGATCCAGCTGACACTCTGGCATTCACCGGAAATACAAGGACTTATGTTCCGCTTCACGGGTAGCTCTGTTCAATTTCCAGAGTCTACGCTGTGGGAAAACAGGGAAAGTTGGTGCAGAAAGGATATTGCGGGGAACTGTAAGTTCCAGAGGTCTGTCAGTGCTCTTTGTTGTCTGCCCAACAGTGTAACCTTTAATTAAAACACCGGCTGCGTGCTGGGGTCACGTCAGTTCAGGATCACAGCGAATTACGTCTGGTCTAGTCTTCCTCAAGTGATTAACTGTGATTGAGGATGCAGTCTGGTATTGCCTACGATGATGGGGGTAGGGGAGAATGGGGAAGGTGAGCGTCACACGGATTTCTCACACGTCAAACAGGCGAACAATCTGAAATGGTAGCGATTGTCCTCTCTGTGTGTATCTCACTTCATCCGACTTGTCTTCCAATTTTTGGGCTGCTGAGGACGTTCTGGAACTGACTTTGGAAACATGAAGAAAGACAAAAAGGGGAAGTAAGGAGAGGGGATAGAGATGAATGGCTTGAAGTGTGGAACTTCTGGCAGTAGCTGAAAACCGTTTGGTGCAGGAGAGAAAAAGTGACATCATTTATCCATTGATTCGTGACCTCAATTGTTACTGTAGTGACGTTGATGGGTGGGCGTGGTCGGTATTCCGAACTCCGAAGCAGCTGTCTTGGGCCTTGTCCACTATCCAGGACATGTTGTGGGTAAACATGAGGAGGAGGGATGCAGGGAGGAAGATCGGGGAGGGAAATGATTGTCGTTCCGGAGGTCTGCAGCTGCTGTCCACCGCTCATCTCAGCAGTGTCAGTGTACTCGTCAGTTAACGCCAGCTGCACGTACGTCACGTCATCCGGGGAGAGATGACAGTGTTTGTGATCCACACGTCCTCTTGACTGTCGTCAGGAATGGGATGCAATGGAGGGGATGATGTCAGGAATGGGATGCAATGGTCAGGATGATGTCAGGAATGGGATGCAATGGAGGGGGATGATTCAGGAATGGGATGCAATGGAGGGGATGATGTCAGGAATGGGATGCAAGGAGGGGATGTCAGGAATGGGATGCAATGGAGGGGATGATGTCAGGAATGGGATGCAATGGAGGGGGATGTCAGGAATGGGATGCAGTGTAGGGGATGATGTCAGGAATGGGATGCAATGGAGGGGATGATGTCAGGAATGGGATGCAATATAGGGGATGATGTCAGGAATGGGATGCAATGGAGGGGATGTCAGGATGGGGAAGGGGGGATGTGCAATGGGCAACGTAGGGGGATGATGTCAGGAATGGGATGCAATGTAGGGGATGATGTCAGGAATGGGATGCAATGGGGGGGGGGGGGGGTGATGTCAGGAATTGGATGCATGTGTAGGGGATGATGTCAGGAATGGGATGCAATGGGGGGGAGGGGGTGGTGATGTCAGGAATGGGATGCAACGGGGGGGTGATGGGGGGGGGATGATGTCAGGAATGGGGGGGGGGGTAGGGGATGATGTCAGGAATGGGATGCAATGGGGGGGGAGGGGATGATGTCAGGAATGGGATGCAGTGTAGGGATGATGTCAGGAATGGGATGCAATAGTAGGGGATGATGTCAGGAATGGGATGCAATGGAGGGGATGACGTCAGGATTGGGATGCAATGTAGTCATGATGTCAGGAATGGGATGCAATGGAGGGGATGATGTCAGGAATGGGATGCAATGGAGGACAATGACGTCAGGAATGGGATGCAATGTAGGGGATGATGTCAGGAATTTAACTATAATGGATTTTTAGACGTCAGAATGGGATGCAAACGACTTTTTGACGTCAGGAAAGGACTCAATGAAGGGGATGATGTCAGGAAAAAAAAAAATGGAGGGGATGATGAAGGAATGTTGACTTAATAGGGATGATGAGAAACGAACTTTTGGATAACTAGTCAATAATTTTTTTTTAATTGATGAATGTAATACACTTGAACAAAGCAAATTCAACGATAACGCTATCGCCCCAACCGCCGTCTGTAAATGGAACAATTTGTTAGAAAATTTAAACTACTGCTGAATGTTGACTTAACTTGAACGAACTTTTGCTCACGATTTTGTGTTCAGGAATGTAATACACTTGAACAAAGCAAATCTGTGCCGATAACGGATCTCGCCCCAACCGGATAAACCACAATTTGTTAGTAATTTTACTGCTGTGGGCACTTGATGCGCTGCTCACAATTTTTTTTCCCACATCTATGCCCTGGATCTCTTTCTGTCAGGATCACCAGTATTGGCGAGTTATGCCCTGGATCTCTTTGTGTCAGGATCACCAGTATTGGCGAGTTATGCCCTGGATCTCTTTCTGTCAGGATCACCAGTATATTGACGAGTTATGCCCTGGATCTGTTTCTGTCAGGATCACCAGTATTGGCGAGTTATGCCTGGCTCTCTTTCTGTCAGGATCACCAGTATTGGCGACTTATGCCCTGGCTCTCTTTCTGTCAGGATCACCAGTATTGGCGACTTATGCCCTGGATCTGTTTCTGTCAGGATCACCAGTATTGACGTGTTATGCCCTGGATCTCCTTCTGTCAGGATCACCATTATTGACGAGTTTACGGGGGTCTCGCATTGTACGGACTTGACGGCGCCGTCTGGAGAAAGAGAGCTCACTCTAGCTGGTTCTGCAACTAAGCATTGACGGTCGTCATCATGGCGCTTAGTAGGTTGAATCAGCACAGGCACCCCTGAACACCCACCTCAGTGACTGGTCAAGCCGTGGAGCAGTTCCTCTGGTGGGGTAGCTTCATGACAACGTGACACTGATCGCTTCCTCTGTGGACTGCGGGACAAGGCAGGCCCGTGCGCTGTGGACAGGGGGACCAGAGGGAGCAGCGTGGCTCCAGTGCTCCAATGCCGCTGAAGGGGCGCACAGAAGATGAGCCTGAAATGAAAACAAAAACCGTGGTCAGCCTCGTGGGAGGAGTAGTCGGCTCCCTGGACCCTGTGCTGGAGGAAAAGTGAAGCGGGGAAGGATGGAAGGAAGGGGGGTGGCAGAGGGGGTAAACGGACGGAAGTTCCAGCCGTTCAGCTAGTCTTCTCTGTTGCGTGTTTCACGCCTTCGGCAAGTTCAATTGACGCTGACAGATTGGCTGTGTCTGGGTCGCGTTGCTCCAGCATCAGGTTTTAAAAGTGCGTACGGTCTGTGTGTTGTGACTGAGATGGGAGAAAGCTGTCTGAAACTTGCTGCTGTTGGGAGCAGGGGGGTGGATTGCGTGGCTGTCACAAGGACCACTTCAAAGTATTGGAAATGATATTGCTGTCATGGGGGTAGTGGTGGTTGTGTTGATTTGTGTCTGGTAGTAAAGTATGGAAAGAGAGGACACTGAATTCTGCGCATGCACACACACATACACACACACACACACACACACACACACACACACACACACACACACACACACACACACACACACACACACACACACACACACACACGCACGCACGCACACGCGCGCACACACGCGCGCACGCACGCATGCAAGCGCGCGTGCACACGCATGCATGCACAACCACACACGCATTCGCACACACGCAGGCACGCGCGCGCGCACATACACACACACACACATACACACACACACACACACACACACACACACACACCACACACACATTCATAAACACAAACATGCGCACGAGCGCGCGCGCAAACACACACACACACGCGCGACACACACACACACACACACAACACACACACACCACACACACACACACACACACACACACACACACACACATTCAGACACCACCTTTCAGCGCTGTCATTCTTCCCAGAGGCTGGTTGATGTGGACACCACACCTTGTTCATTTGTCTGTGAGTTTTCTCCAGACATAGGGTCCGCTGAATTTACCAGCTCGTCCTCCTCCGTCCTCCTCCTTTCAACTGGATCTTCTTTTCTTCTTCTTCTTCTTCTTCTTCTTCTTCTTCTTCTTCTTCTGCGTACGCAGGCTGATACTCCTGCGGACTCTCCCCATATGGACAGACAAGTATTAATCCCATCTACCCAACAAAGGGAGTGGAGTTTTGTGTGTATGACCGTTTTTTTTTAAAATCCCGCCATTAAGGCAGCTATACTCCATCTTCGGGGAAAGGTACATGCTATGTGTGTACGTGTCGTCCATACCAGCGGCGGCCAACTGGCCTTCTCTTCCGAAACTTGGTGATGGGATTTTACGTGTGTGCAAGATGTTACGCGTGCGTTCACACACGGAACTTCGGTTTATAGTCTCATTCGAAAGGACTGTCTGGGGAAAATGGAGTCAGAACTAATGTTAACTCCAAGGGGAAAAATCCCCCTGTACCGAAACGGCCCGGCGGAGATTCGAACCCGCAACCCTTGGATTACGAGTCCGGCGCTCTACCAACTGAGCTATTCCGCCCCACTGGATGTTGTGACAATTCCAGCTTGGAGAAACAGTCTTGGAGTGGGGGGAAGGGCAGAGAGAAGCGTGGAGGTAGTCACTAGGAGTCTCAGAGTTACAACAGTGCTTTCAGCCGTACCGTCAGCCGCATGTTGACTCACAAGAAAGCAGCAGCATGTAGGTGTGTGTGTGTGTGGTGTGTGTGTGTGTGTGTGTGTGTGTGTGTGTGTGTGTGTGTGTGTGTGTGTGTGTGTGTAAGTTTGCACATCAAACCCACCAGCAGGCAAACAGGCAGAGTGTTTGGAATCTGGCGTGGCTGAAATTCAGAACCTAGTCTGGAAGCTGAAGGATTGGAACGCCAGGACAGCGCTGCAATACTCTTCAGAAACTTTTCCTTTCACCCATGCCTGAAGTCAGATATGTTTGAACGCGCTGGTCAGTCGACAGCTTCTCTTCGTAAGTTTTTATTTTCATTTGAAGATAAGTTTGAAAAAAAAAAATATGAGACCGTTTCAGCGAATTGATATCCCTCCATTGACGCCTGTCAGGGCGCGGTGGCAAGATGCCGAACTTTACAGACTCGGTAGTGCACGGACACACTGTCGAAACCTTCACACGCTGGAGCCAGTCGAACAGCTACAAATGTTTGTATTTTTGTGCTTTAGAAAACTTGGTTGAAGAAGTTGTTCTCTTTTTTTTTTTTTTTTCCTAAACGTCCTTGCAGGGATTGGTTTTGATGGAGTGACAACCTTGCCACGGTCCCTTGCTGCGGACAGGGCTGTAAAGAACGTTAATTCAGTTGAATTATTTTAGAAACAGGAACTGTATTAAAATGAAAGAGAACTTGCACTGTGAAAAAAAAAAACTGTATTCCGAAAAAAGAGAAAAGTTACGTTTTCTTTATGGCAATTAGAAACTAAAACTAAGGAGCAAAGAGTGAAATTCAGCACAATAATGCAATTCAGTTTATCGAAACTCTGCTTTTCACCTCGTTGTGTGTGTATGTTGGAGGGGGGAGGGGGTGGGGAGAGAGAGGAAGGCGAGAGGAGAGGATAGGGGTCTGGAGAGAGTGAAGTGATACATGAAGTTGGAGAGGTTGAGCAGCGCTCTTTACGGCCCCCCTCAGCGGTGGTGGTAGTTCACACCAAGCCATCAGCGGCGTCTGGGTCACCTCGGTCCACAGTCAGAACGCACAGACGTGGGCCAGTCTTCCTCCAGTTGATTAACGGGAGATGGAGAATGCTGTCTGGAACCGTCTGCAGCCAGAGGCAGGGAGATGGATCGTGTGAGTGTCACTTGGGTTCTTCCAGTAGGAAATGAAGTGCACAGACTGCAATGATGAGAGTTGCGCACCTTGTTTTTCATTCTCTTCCACCGACTGGACTCCTGCCTCGTGAATGCTGAGGAGACTGGGGAGGGGGGTGGGTGGGTGGGTCTGGAATCATCTCAGAGAAGGAGGACAGGAAAGGATGGGGGGGGGGGGGGGGGGGGGGGGGGGAGGAGGGGGGGGGGGGGAGGGTGAAAAGAGAAATGGGTGGAAATATTTTGGGCGGTGGCGGTTGTTATTGCACTATCCTGTGGATCTCGAAATATTTGTCTGTTGATTCTTGAAACCGCATACACTTCACAGGAATGATGATGACGGGTTCGGTGCGCATTCCAATCCAAAAGAAGGGCGAAGGGGGTAAAGAGACAGAAATATGGAAGATCGATGGCAGTTAACCTCATCGTCCCATGAGGAAGCAACGTGAAGCATCGTTTTTTACTCCGTTGGTGAAATCAAAAATGAACGTTACGGTGACGACGACGGTGGGTTTGGTTTATATTCCAGTGCCAGAAGACAAGTGCCCTGGGTGCTATCCGTTTTCCCAGCATGCCATTAGCTAACGCGAGGGGAGGCAGGGAGGAGGAAAATGGTGGAGAGAGAATGAGTGATGATGTTCCAGAGATCAACCCGATGCTGCCCGTGCGCGCACAACGGTGTCAGTTCACACGAAGGTCACGTCATTGGGAAAGCAGATTACCTTTTGTGTTACGTGAGCCGGCGTGCATCTGTATCTGTATGTTTACATATAAATAGAGAGGGATACATAATGTATGTATATGTGTATGCATAAACATTCTTGCACAAAAAGATTTTTCGCATGTAGACACGTACTCGCATGCAGGCATGCTCTCTCTCTCTCTCTCTCTCTCTCTCTCTCTCTCTCTCTCTCTCTCTCTCTCTCTCTCTCTCTCTCTCTCTCTCTCACACACACACACACACACACACACACACACACACACACACACACACACACACACGCACACACACACACACGCGCGCATACACACACACACACACACACACACACACACACATATATATATATATATATATATATATATATATATATATATATATATGTTCAGCATATATATATATATATAATATATATATACATACACATACACACATACATACATACATCACATAAACACGCACACACGCACGCGCCTACACACGCACATCACACAACATCACATATATATACACAAACGCATGCACGCGCACTCGCATGCACTCACCCCATGTGAAGTATTGGCACAGCTTCCAGAGGCTGGCTTGATGTGGCTGCCCAGTCTAGTTCCTTAGACCTCTTTTTCAGTCGAGTTTCTTAGACCTCTTTTTTATCCATTACCTTGTCCATTAAATTCCTTAACCGTCATCGTCTGCCTCTCTGCTTCCAGTGAATTTTTAAAAAGCCACCGCCATTGACGAAAGGGAAAGGGAAGGGACGGAAGAAGCAAAACGTAGAGGGACGGAATTGTGAGTCATGGTGGCGATTTAAGAAATTGTGAGTCATGGTGGCGCGATTTAAGAAATTGTGAGTTCATGGTGGTGATGATTCAGAAATTGTGAGTCATGGTGGTGATTTCAGAAATTGTGAGTCATGGTGGCGATTTAAGAAATTGTGAGTCATGGTGGTGATTTCAGAAATTGTGAGTCATGGGTGGTGATTTCAGAAATTGTGAGTCATGGTGGCGATTTCAGAAATTTTGAGTCATGGTGGTGATTTCAGAAATTGTGAGTCATGGTGGTGTGATTTCAGAAATTGTGAGTCATGGTGGCGATTTAAGAAATTGTGTCATGGTGGTGATTTCAGAAATTGTGAGTCATGGTGGTGATTTCAGAAATTGTGAGTTATGGTGGTGATTTCAGAAATTGTGAGTCATGGTGGCGATTTAAGAAATTGTGAGTTATGGTGGTGATTTCAGAAATTGTGAGTCATGGTGGTGATTTCAGAAATTGTGAGTTATGGTGGCGATTTAAGAAATTGTGAGTTATGGTGGTGGTGGTGATTTCAGAAATTGTGAGTTATGGTGGTGATTCCAGCCATATCGTCTGCGATGTGTTTGACTGACAGGAAAACTGACCTATTTGTGTCCCAGGTCAGACAAAAAGCAAACAGGACTGTCTACGAGGTCATGCCTCAGACAAGAGGCAAACAGGACTGTCACAGGGTCATGCCTCAGATAAAAGGCAAACAGGACTGTCACAGGGGGTCTGCCTCAGATAAAAGGTAAACAGGGCTGTGTCCCACCAGGTCATTCATCAGACAAAAGGCAAACAGGACTGTGTACCAGGTCATGCCTCAGACAAAAGGCAAACAGGATGTGTCACAGGGTCATGCCTCAGACAAAAGGCAAACAGGACTGTGTACCAGGCCATGCCTCAGACAAAAGGCAAACAGGATGTGTCACAGGGTCATGCCTCAGACAAAAGGCAAACAGGACTGTGTACCAGGTCATGCCTCAGACAAAAGGCAAACAGGATGTGTCCCAGGTCATGCCTCAGACAAAAGGCAAACAGGATGTGCCCCAGGTCATGCCTCAGACAAAAGGCAAACAGGACTGTGTTCCACCAGGTCATGCCTCAGACAAAAGGCAAACAGGACTGTGTACCACCAGGTCATGCCTCAGACAAAAGGCAAACAGGACTGTGTACCAGGGTCATGCCTCAGACAAAACGCAAACAGGACTGTGTACCAGGTCATGCTTCAGACAAAAGGCAAACAGGATGTGTCACAGGGTCATGCCTCAGACAAAAGGCAAAAACAGGATGTGCCCCAGGTCATGCCTCAGACAAAAGGCAAACAGGATGTGTCCCAGGTCATGCCTCAGACAAAAGGCAAACAGGATGTGTCACAGGGTCATGCCTCAGACAAAAGGCAAACAGGATGTGCCCCAGGTCATGCCTCAGACAAAAGGCAAACAGGACTGTGTCCCAGGTCATGCCTCAGACAAAAGGCAAACAGGACTGTGTCCCAGGTCATGCCTCAGACAAAAGGCAAACAGGACTGTGTACCAGGTCATGCCTCAGACAAAAGGCAAACAGGATGTGTCCAGGTCATGCCTCAGACAAAAGGCAAACATGTGACAGGTCATGCCTCAGACAAAAGGCAACAGGACTGTGTACCAGGTCATGCCTCAGACAAAGGCAAACAGGACTGTGTCCCCCAGGTCATGCCTCAGACAAAAGGCAAACAGGATGTGTCCCAGGTCATGCCTCAGACAAAAGGCAAACAGGACTGTGTATCACCAGGTCATGCATCAGACCAATCAAAAGGCAAACAGGACCGAGGCAAGAAGAGGTCAGGAAAGAAGTGCATTAATTGTTAAAGATAAAAGGAAGTGATCTGTCAACTGTTGTCAAGAGAATTGTATCATTCTCAAAAGATAAAGGAAATGTCTCTGTGCGCTCATGCTCAGATTTGTGCTTGTACACTATTCATTGAAGAAAATTTTCTACTAGTTTATACTTCGCAAGTTTTTTCTTGATGTGTCACAGAAGAAATGGGTCAGAATAAAAACCCATTTCCCCAGTTGATACGCACATATTAACTTTCGTTTAGGCTCAAGTTGCAAGAAACCGAACTTTTCAGATGCGAAAACGATTGAACTGTCAAAGTCCACATTTTGAGGCCAACCAGTCAGTTATCAATCAGTTGAGTTGTTGTTCATTTTAGAAACTTAAACTCTGTTCAGTGGAAAAAAACAAAAGTTGCGATTTTTCAAAAACTATACTCTCTCGAAAACAAACCTTTGATACCCTTTGTGTTAAATCTGTTCAAACAAAAGCAATTTCGTTGTTTTCTTTGCTGTGTCTTCCTCCAAATATATCAGAAGGGTTTTTTCCCCACACTCCTCACCCTGACTACCTCATACACAGCCGATCCTCCAGGCTCCTCCAGTTGCAGTCTGGACAATGGCAAAAGCACAGGGAACTGTCAGCGTCAGGTCGTGCGTTGGAAACTATGCAGAGGAGACCCAGCCAGCCCTGTTCCTGAATCAGTTTTTTTGTGGTGTTGTTTGACGCCTACACCATTCGCAGCACAACACCTATCGGGACCCATACTGACAACAATGATTGCTTAGTCCTGGAGGTAGCAGCGTGAGTAAGCGTTCCCACCCCACCCCCTCCCCCGCTTCCCTTGCTGCCAGAGGACGCTACCACGTCTGTCCAGGAATAATCCCTGGACAGAAAGCATGGGCATGGAATAGGAAATTGAAACTGTCCTGCCCTAAAAAGCTGAGCATAAAGGACTACTGAAACTGACTTTCCACGATAACTGGTAAGGTTGGAGGGGGGGGGGGGGGGGGGGGGGGGGGGGGGGGGGGGGGGGGGGAGCTGTGCAGTTTCTTTCTGGTCAGGCGGTACTTGACAGGACAGAATCCAAATTTTGCTGTCATAATATATATTCTGATGTCAACCAGGCCCGAGTGATACCGACGCCTGCGGTGTTGGTCAGGGAAATTGGATGAACAGTCTCAAGAGACGGATCCATCAAACTGTCGACGAATGTCGACTGTCTGGTTCAGTCTTCCTGTATGAGTCCACAGCACACTGTTTCCTCAGTGAGAGCCTGTTGGCTTCAATTTGTGTATGTCTGTCTGTTTAAGGCTTTTCCCAAACAAAAAAAAAGCATGTTGGGATGCATGATTCTCTGTATTTTTAACGGAACTGGAAGTTAAGTTACATTAAGGTTTTACGCCCATATTTAGGCGAAGTGATACGAAAATGGGATGGCCGTAAGTATGAACGCCAGATTACGCGTAACGCGCACCGCGTATACGAAGCCGAAACGATGAAGGGGAAAAGCTGAGTGACTGATACTTACTGATTGACCGACATGGTCAGTGACTGAATGTCGCGCCAGCAGGCTACTCTTCAGTCGCTCTACCCAGGTAGACAGCTCGTTGTGTGAAAGAGAGCGTGGATTGTAAAGCGGACAGAGCTGTTTTCTAACCGAGGATAGGCGCTTGGTAAGTATTCTTGATGATGACGACTACAACAACAACAATAAAAATGATAATAACAATAATAACAAACTCACTACACACGATGCCACCAGAGCGAGAGCATGTCAGGATAGATGGAGAGCACAAGAGAGAAAGAACAAGATGCAAAGCTTATAAAAGTACTCCCAGTTTATTTTGAATACTCGTGAGATATTCCATAAAAAGAAAAAACCGTTTTGGGCCGTTATAGCCGTTAGTAACGGCTATTCTGGTAAACGTCGGGCATCATCCGTGACCCATAATGAACATGCCTACAAATTTTCAGAAAGATCGGCCTAGTACTTTCTGAGATTTTCCATAAAGAAGAAAAACCCTTATGGGCCGTTATATCCGTTAGTAACAGCTATTCTGGTAAGCATAGGGCATCATCCATGACCCATAATGAACATACCTACAAATTTTCAGAGAGATCGGCTTAGAAGTTTTGTCTGGAGCGAGTGGAAACACATTTTGACCACAGACGGGGACACACACACACACACACACACACACACACACACACACACACACACACACACACACACACACACACACACCATTTCTTCGTTCCCATTCTAAAGTACTCCCTGTTCCATAAGAACTGGGAGTACAATGAAAGGCAGATCCTCTGTCTATGCTCACACAACCGCTGTTACAGTCTCCCTTCAAGAAATGTCCACCTTTCCTTCAGACAGGAGACTTGAGAAACTGTGTGAGGAGATGACAGTGGCAGGAACGGGAGAGAGAGAGAGAGAGAGAGAGAGAGAGAGAGAGAGAGAGAGAGAGAGGGATCAGACCTCCATCTGCCTCCTTCCTCAAAGACCGTCATTTCCCCTCAGTTATCCCCTCTTCCCTCCGCCCTTCTCCCCGTTCCATCTGTTTACCGTCAACCTGTGTGCACGCTTCCCTTGCTTTTAGCCCTGCTTCAACGAATTCCTTTTAGATCGAGACGGCGGAGCTCAACGAAGAGATCCTCCCATTTTCCCCCGGAATTCTGTGCTGGCTGAATGTAAGTGTGTCTTCCTGAGAGCAACAAAAAAGCTGATCAGCGCTAGTCTGTCTGTCTGTCTGTCTGCCTGCCTGCCTGCCTGCCTGCCTCTCTCTCTCTCTCTCTCTCTCTCTCTCTCCCTCTCTCTCTGTCTTGTCTGTCTCTCTCTGTCCCTGTGTCTGTCTCTCTCTGTCTCTCTCTCTCTCTCTCTCTGTCCCTGTCTCTCTCTCATGCTATGTCTCTCTGTCTGTCTGTCTGTCTGTCCCTCTGTCTGTCTCTCTCTGTCTGTCTCTCTGTCCTCTCTGTGTCTGTCTGTCTGTCCCTATCTCTGTCTCTCTCTGTCCCTGTGTCTGTCTGTCTGTCTCTCTCTCTCTGTCTGTCTCTGTCTGTGTCCCTCTGTCCGTCTCTCTCTGTCTGTCTCTCTCTTTCTCTGTCCCTGTGTTCTGTTTCTCTCTCTTTCTCTCTGTCTCTGTGTTTTGTTTTGTCTCTCTCTCTCTCTCTGTCCCTGTGTCTGTCTGTCTGTCTGTCTGTCTATCTCTGTCTGACTGTCTCTCTCTCTGTCCCTGTGTCTGTCTCTCTCTCTCTGTCTCTCTCTCTCTCTCACTCACTCTCTCTGTGTTCCTGTCTCTGTGTCTGTCTCTGTCCTTGTGTCTGTCTGTCTCTCTCTCTGTCCTGGTCTGTCTGTCCGTCTGTCTGTCTGTGTCTCTCTCTCTCTCTCTCTCTCTCTCTCTCTCTCTCTCTCTCTCTCTCTCTCTCTCTCTCTCTCTCATTCTCTCTCTCTTTTTTCCATTTCGCTCTTTTTTTCCCTTCCCTCCTCAAACCAAACACAAGCACTGTTACTTTGTTTTTCGTCCTCCTCTGTTTTGTGTTCCGTCACTTCCTGTCTGTACGAATTGCACAGAGAGGACAAGGCTCGCTTTTCCTTCCCCTGGCTGTTTGTGTTTGTGTCCAACATGTCTGGGAGATGGGGCACAGACGCAGGAATGAGTGAGGAGTGAAGGGGGGAGAGAGAGAGAGAGAGGAGAGAGAGAGAGAGAGACGGTGGGGAAGGGACAAAGGGAGAGAGGGTTAACTATTCAAGGCTAATTTTTTTTTTTCATGTGACAACCAGTGTCATTAACCTGATGTAGAAAATAAGCGAATTTTTTTGTGCGTGGAGAACATAAGCAATGGGGGGGGAGAATATGGAGAGAGAGAGAGAGAGAGAGAGAGAGAGAGAGAGAGAGAGAGAGAGAGTAGTTAATTACTAAAGGCTAATCTTATTTTTCTTGTGACGATCAGTGCCTCTGAACTGATGCAAAACGAAAGAAAAAGGATTATGCCTAGAGCAGAAATGGAAGAAGGAAAATGAGAGGGAGAGAGTGTGTGTGCGCGCGCGCGCGCGCGTGCGTGTATGTGTGTGTGTGTGTGTGTGTGTGTGTGTGTGTGTGTGTGTGTGTGTGTGTGTGTGTGTGTGTGTGTGTGAGAGAGAGAGACAGATCAACTCATTTTCGTCGAGAGAGAGAGAGAGAGAGAGAGAGAGAGAGTTAATTACTAAAGGCTAATCTTATTTTTCTTGTGACAATCGGTGCCTCTGAACTGATGCAAAACGAAAGAAAAAGGATTATGCTAGAGCAGAAATGGAAGAAGGAAAAAATGAGAGGGAGAGAGTGTGTGTACGCGCGCGCGCGCGTGCGTGTATGTGTGTGTGTGTGTGTGTGTGTGTGTGTGTGTGTGTGTGTGTGTGTGTGTGTGTGTGCGTGAGAGAGAGAGACAGATCTACTCATTTTCGTGAGAGAGAGAGAGAGAGAGAGAGAGAGAGAGAGAGAGAGATCACTTTATGTCTGTGTGTGTGTGTGTGTGTGTGTGTGTGTGTGTGTGAGAGAGAGAGAGAGGCTGACACGCACTGTCATACAAACAGTAAACTGAAAACAGGAAAGCGGAAAGCGACAACAACAATCCAACCGCGAGGTTACGCCTTCAGCAGCTCTCCAGCAGGGAGCCCATCTCCTGTCTAGTACGGTTCGAGCCATCACTGACCCTGATGACCACTTGGAACCAACCAACGTCTGACCCTTAATCAGTCTGACAGTACTCGTAGTTCAAAATCTGCAGGGCTGATTGACCGGAAAAGGGCCCCCCCCCCCCCCCCCCCCCCCCCCCCGGGAAGAGTATGCACCCCGGAGGTTTTCGTTCTACCGAAGCACGCCAGGCTTTTTTCTACCGAAGTCAGTCATGAGATAGATGGATGGATGAGTGAAAGTTGTGTCGATGCAATGAACCACCCTACCCTATAGAAAGCATACACATGAGATTATTTGTTTCCTGATCGATGACATCAAATGAACGTCACAGCTGCGACGATAGTTGCGTTGGTTTGTATCCTGATCCCGGATTGGGGGAGGGGAGAGGGCGAAGGGGTAAATGGCTAGAGACAGAAGAGTCCTGTCAATAGCTGTGAACGGCATAGTCCCGTGAGTAGACTGTTTGCGTCGTTTTTGGAATAAATCAAATCAAGTAAATCAACCGTAGCTAACGTCTACGCGCGAAATTGCGTCAGCTGGTGTCCGCTTCCTTGACAACATGCCCAGAAACATCATAGGGGAAAAAGAAAAACAGTGAGACAGCAGTTCATTCCAAGATATGCTGGTGAGCCAGGTTTAAAACCAATTCGTGTTAGAACCTGTTTTTTGCTCTGTCGTTACTATCCGGAAGAAGTCTTTGCAGAGTGATGGCATGTGAGTGATGGCATGTGATGACGAAACGAAACCCCCCCCCCCCCCCCCCCCCTCCCGTCGCACTTCTATATTTGGAATTTTGTACACACTCTTTGTGCAAACTACGCCCATTTTTTGTATTTGGAAAGTATAGTCATAGCAGTTGTAGGGTATACAGGTCTGCAAGTGTGCGAGAGGGGGGAGGCAGGGAAGGAGGGAACGCCCATTTTTTTTTGTGCTCTTTGTTGGCTTAAGCATTGTCAGACTACAAACCATTCTCCTCCACTCCCTCGACTACAAACCATTCTCCTCCCACTCCCCTCGACTACAACCAAATCCTCCCCCACCCTCGACTACAAACCAATATCCTCCACTCCCTTCACTCTTCAAAGAGGCGAAAGATGGCCTGGAATCTGTCTTTTACTAGGGGTGACGAGGGCGATGCGGGGGGGAAGGAGGGACAATGAAGGGCGGGAGAGACAGCTAGTTGAAGCTAGTGGAGAGAGGGTGACCAGGAGAGAGAGGGACTAGAGGTGAAGCTTAGGGGAGCGAGGTGAAGGTGGGGGACTAGAGGGTATAGAGGTGAAGCTTAGGGGAGAGAGGTGAAGGTGTGGGGAGAGAGGGTATAGAGGTGAAAGCTTAGTGGGGGAGACTAGAGGGAAGAAGGAGAGAGGTGAAGAGGGTAGGGTATAGAGGTGAAGCTTAGGGGAGAGAGGTGAAGGTGTGGGAGAGAGGGAGTGATAGAGGGAGCTTAGGGGGAGGAGAGGAGAGGTGAAGGTGTGGGAGAGAGGGTATAGAGGTGAAGCTTAGGGGAGAGAGGTGAAGGTGTGGGGAGAGAGGGTATAGAGGTGAAGCTTAGGGGAGAGAGGTGAAGGTGTGGGGTAGAGAGGGTGAGAGGTGAAGCTTAGGGGAGAGAGGTGAAGGTGTGGGGAGAGAGAGGGTATAGAGGTGAAGGTTAGGGGAGAGAGGGTATAGAGGTGAAGGTGAGGGGAGAGAGGGTATAGAGGTGAAGGTGAAGGGGAGAGAGGGTATAGAGGTGAAGGTGGGGGAGAGAGAGGGTGAATAGAGGGGAGAGAGGGTATAGAGGGTGAAGGGGAGGGGGAGAGGTGAAGGTGAAGGGAGAGAGGGTATAGAGGTGAAGGTGAGGGGAGAGAGGTGAAGGTGAGGGGAGAGAGGTGTAGAGGTGAAGGTGAAGGGGAGAGAGGTGAGAGTGTGGGGGAGAGAGGGTGTAGAGGTGAAGGTGAAGGTGAAGGGGAGGGGAGAGAGGTGAGGTGAGGTGAGGGGAGAGAGGGTGTAGAGGTGAAGGTGAGGGGAGAGAGGTGAAGGGAGGGAGAGAGTGTAGAGGTAGAGGTGAGGTGAAGAGAGGTGAGAGGTGAGGTGAGAGGTGAGAGAGGGTAGAGTGGGTGAGGTGAGGGGGAGGGAGAGAGGGTGTAGAGGTGAAGGTGAAGGGAGAGAGGGTAGAGAGGTGAAGGTGAAGGGAGAGAGGAGAGAGGTGAAGGTGAGAGGAGAGGGGTATAGAGGTGAGGTGAGAGAGAGGGTATAGAGGTGAAAGTGGAGGGGAGAGAGGTGAAGGTGAGGGGAGAGAGGGTGTAGAGGTGAAGTTGAAGGGAGAGAGGGTAGAGAGATGGAGGGAGAGGAGAGTAGAGAGGATGAAGAGAGAAGAGAGGGTATAGAGGTGAAAGAGAGGGAGAGGGTATAGAGGTGAAGGAGAGAGAGGTATAGAGGTGAAGGTGAGGGGAGAGAGAGGTATAGAGGTGAAGGTGGAGGAGAGAGGGGTATAGAGGTGAAGGTGAGGGGAGAGAGGGTATAGAGGTGAGGTGAGGGGAGAGAGGTGGAGGGTATAGAGGTGAAGGTGAGGGGAGAGAGAGGGTAGAAAGGTGAAAGTGAGTGGAGGGAGGGGGTGGGGGCGGGTGAAGGTATACAGGTGAAGGTGTAAGACAGTACTTGGGAATACACAAAGTGTGGTGGGAGACGGGATCGGGAAAAGAGTACAGAGGTAACATTTCAAAGTCCAAGGATTCGATTCTGTCCGCTGTTGTAGACTGTGTGTGCAGGAGAAGGGAAAACGGTCATTTGCGTCAGAGTGACGTCAAAAACAACCTGGGGTTAATCTGATAATAGAATGGCTGTAGTAAAGTCATTCAGTGACGTCACGCCCAGGAGGGTGACAAATCCGCTGTCTGTTATTTTACACTGGCTTTGCCAAGATAGACTGCAAATTGGGTCAGGCGGAAATGGTCTCTCCTCCAAGATAGGAGAGAGATCGTAGAGATTGTAACACGAATGTCATAGGATTTCAGGTATTATGGAATGTACAAAATTGGATGCTTATGGAAGACGCTTCCGAAAGAAAAGCGTGTGCTTTCAGTTTTTTGTAACATTTCATTCCCTCCCCTTTGCCAGTCTTCTTGTGGAAAATACCGGTGAGTGTTATTGAAGCTGGGCATGCCAGCATCAGCGATGCAAACTGAATTAAGCCTGCCTGGAAAGGGGAGGGACACAGTGCCACAAACAAGGTGATCAGTCAAGATATTAGGAACGCGAAGGAAAGATGGCTCGAACAGCGGTGTAAAGGCTTCAAGAAAAAAAAATGTAGACAACAACGTTACTGGAGAGCTTTCCAGATTGCAGAACACAACAAGAACAACATCAGCCGCATTCAGGACAAAGACGGTCGCTGTCTCACACAGGAGGAGACTTGTCATAAAACGATGGACAAAAGATTGCTCTGAACGTCTCTGAGAGGGAGCCAAAGCGATCCAAATGTCCTTAACTGAGTATCCCTTGCGAAAAACACTTGCAGGCACCAGAGGGAGCTCTGCAATGTCTTCATAGACTTCAAGAAGGCGTTCAGCAGAATGTGGGGCAGCAGGAGGCGCTGTGGACCACACTGAAGAAATTAAACATATGGCAAAAGCTAGTCATCATCATGCAGGAACTATACTCCAAAGCGGTCTGTGCTACACTCAGACAGGATGGAGTAAGACAGTGGTTCCATGCTTCTGTTGGAGCTCATCAAACCTGCCTTCTCTCTCCATACAGAGAGAGAGAGAGAGGGGGGAGGGGGGGGGGTGCAAAAAGTACAAGATGGTAAAGGCTGGAAGTAAAACAAAACCCCGGCGGTGCTTTCTGTCCACACCAGGTGTGTCTGAGACACACGTCAGTCCCAGGGGAGGTTACCGCGGCGGTTGATCTGACTTCAGCTCATTTGGTAACAACAGTGAGGTTTTATATAGACGAAGGCGAAGAAGCAATCGTCTGTTTGAAGACAGACCCCCCCCCCCCCCCCCCTTTTTTTTTTTTTTTTTTTTTTTTTTTTTTTTTTTTAAGACTTTTCTTAGTGCCCTAATTTAGACTTGTATCAATTTCATGCCACGTTTGTCGCGGCACTAACTGACCCACCTAGTGCTGAATGGAATCGGTCACTAAATTCGTTGAAATGATTTCAAAGTATTAATACCACGATTTTATGTAACTGGTCACTAAATCCGTGTTGAAATGGTTTCAAAGCATTCAACACCATGATTTTATGTAATTTTATGTACCTTTTGTTTTCATTTTGATTTTGTTTGTTTTTTGTTTTTATTAAACGTTTTTAAAAACGAGCAAGTATTTTTACACATAAAAAAGTGCAAGTCGACGCATGTTTGTATTTGCTCAAAATATGGCGGGTCTGTATCATTTTCATTCGACTCATCAGTTTTCTTCTGCTGAGCATGAAATCATGGCGACGCTTCCATTTGCATTTCATGTCCCAGAGTATTATTTGTTAGGTACATGGAGCAGACGACCAAGTCAAGAGAGTTGTTTGGTCAAGCTTGTCAAGGAGCCGCCATTTATTGTGATTCTCTCAGTCCACTTAGTAGCAGGGCCCAGAGAGTGCCCCAACACACGTTTCAATATAAAAGGCTATTGACACTCAAAAGACACGTTTCAAAATCGAATGCTATAGACACCGAAAGGAAATCATCAGGATTTGTCGCTTGCGCTGGATGGCCATCAAATGAATGACGTTCATGTCGTTCGTGACGATAGATTTGTTTTGAAATTGAATGAAAACAACGGATCGTATTTCTGATTTTGTCTTGTTGTCAGTTTTTGACAGAGAAACATTGTATTATACTCTTTTGGTTATGGTCTCTTTTTTTTCTTTCCCACGCTGTTCAGCTCCCCACAATTACATAGCACGCCTTGAGAGAGACAGACAGACAGACAGACAGAGCGAACTAGAATGGCTATGAAAAATCTCAAAGATCTTCAAGTTTGAACGGATGCTGCATTCGCTCTGTCGTTCGGAATGACACCATGACACCAAAACGTCAAAGAAAACAAAAACGGGGGGGGGGGGGGGGGGGGGGTGTCACCGTAAAGGTGGCAAGTAAAAAGAACAAGTAGGATCAACAGGTAATTGTTATCCTCTACTTTTTTTTTCAAATTCTGTGGGCAAATCAGTTCATGAATGGAGACATTTTTCGTCCACCAGGGGAAGAATTATCTTGTGCAGACGGAAAGAGTTGCTTCCAATGAATGTTTTTGCTTTGATTTGTTTTTGTTATGGGATACGAAAACTACGAAATATCAACTTTTGTATTGGTAGAAAGCTTTAGTATTCCATGAAAATGTATTGCTTCACACATAGTTTATCAATTTGTAATCGTTATCTTTGCCCTTTTCATGTTCAGTGGAGAAGTTGTTATCATACTGAACGGATCCTGTGGATCCGGACCCCCTCACTGATCCACACCAGATTTAAACAGTAGCTTTCATCGCCCACATTCCACTTGTCCTCCAAGTTTCTTGAAAATCGTTTCCGTGGTTTTTAATGTAATCTCGCTGACAGATAAATGGACCCGGATACAACCATAAACTTCATGGCGAAGGTAATGCGGTTATTTTCAGGCAGCAAAGAAGTCTTCTTCTTCTTCTTCTTTCTTCTTCTACACATTCGGCATCCACGTCTTGTTCTTTTCTCCTCCTTCTGATTCATCTACTTCTGGTTCTTCTTGTTCCTATTTTCTTCTGATTTTCTTATTCTCCTACTTCCTGGGTCTTCTTTTTATTTCTTTCTTGCTTTTTTTCTCTTCTTCTTCTGTCATTCTTCTTCTTCGGTTTTCTGCCTCTCTTCTTCTTCTTCTCCTTCTTCTCCTTTTCCTTCTTCTCTACATCCTCCTTTCTTTCCACCTTCTTCTGCTTTCTGCCTTTCTTTTTCTTCTTCTTCTTCTCCTTCTTCTTCTTTCCTTCTTCTTCTTCTTACATCCTCCTTTCTTTCCACCTTCTGCTTTCTGCCTTTCTTTTTCTTTTCTTCTTCTCCTTCTTCTTTTTCTTCCTCTTCCTTTCTTTCTTTTTTTTCTTTTTGCTTCCTAGATCCTGTCCTCCCTTCTCATCCTCTTCTTTCTCTCTCTCCTCTCCCCTTCTATTACTACCACTACTACTAGTGCTGCTGCTGCTGCTACTCCCACTACCACCATCACCACCGCCACCGCCGCCACCACTGCTGCTGCTACTGCTACTGCTGCTGCTACTACAATAAGAGAAAACAACTACTATTACTATACTACTACTACTACTACTAGTGCTGCTGCTGCTACTACTCACCACCACCACCACCACCACCACCACCATTGCTTCTATTGCTACTACTGCTACTACAATAAGAGAAACGCCTACTATTACTTCATACTAGTACTACTACTCCTACTACCACCACCACCACAACAACAACAACTACTACTAACACCGCCACCACATCTATCTGTTCGTCTTTTTCTTCTTTTTGTGCGTCTTTTTTTTCAGATTTCTTCTTCTTCTTCTGCCACCACTTGTTTCGCTTCACTCTCTCTTGCTCTGTTTTTCCCCTCTGTATTTTCATTGTCTTCCTCGCCTTATCTTCCTTGAATTCTGGGAGTCATGGGGGGGGGGGGGGGGGGGGGGGGGGGGGGGGGGGGGGCATCACACTGAAGAACCCTTCACCAGTTTCGTCCAGTTCTGTCGGTTGTCTGTGAGAAGGCCTGGGTCTCTGCAAAATCTAAAGTACTGTCAGACTTTTTGTACCCCAGTTCTTATAGAACAGGGAGTATTTTACAATGGGAACGAAGAAATGCTGTCTGTGTGCGTGTCTGTCCGTCCGTGGTCAAAATGTGTTCCACTCGCTCCAGACAAAGCTATGGAATCGATCTTTCCGAAAATTTGTAGGTGTGTTCATTATGGGTTACGGATGATTTCCGATGTGTTGTTTTAAACGTTATATCCGTTACTAACGACTGTAACGGCCCATAACGGTTTTTCTTTCTTAGGGAATATCTCAGAAAGCAGTTGGCCAATCTCTCTGAAAATTTGTAGGTATGTTCATTATGGGTCGTGAATGATGCCCGATGTTTTATTTACCATTATATCCGTTAATAACGGCTATAACGGCCCATAACGGTTTTCTTCTTTATGGAAAATCTCAGTTAAGTATTTGTCCGATCTTTCTGAAAATATGTAGGTATGTTCATTGTGGGTCACCGATGATGGCCGATGTTTACCAGAGTAGCCGTTACTAATGGCCATAACGTCCCAAAACGGTTTTTCCTCTTTATGGAATATCTCACGCGTATTCCAGATAAGCTGGGAGTACGTTTATATGCTTTGCATTTTTTTTTTTTTTTTTTTTTTTTTTTTTTTTTTTTTTTGCCTTCCCCTCAGTCTACCTCCTTCAACAGTTTCCTGGCGGATTGTTTGTTTTAGGGAAGCCGTTGGACCTTGTTGCTTGACCATACCAATGTAAGTGTGACTATGAAATGAGGCAAGGAACAGTAAACAATAAACAACAAACAAGTGGGGGGAGCCAGGGTTACCCTGCATGCCAATGTACCTTACTGTTCTAAAGTGATGTCGGGTTACAAAGTGAAGTGAATGACTGCAGGCGGAAACTGAAACAAGAGCAAACATCAAAATACTGGCCGCCAAATGAAAAAAAAAGAAAAGAAAAAAAGAAAAAACAAACACAGTGAGTTTTTGACCTATTGAGTCTTCTTCAGAAAGGATGAATAATATTTTGAAAGATTGAACAAGGAAGACGAACAGTCACTTGCCTCCCTCCTCCTCTCCCTCTCCTCCCGTCCCTCCCTCCCTCTCCCTCCCCTTCCGTCCCTCTTTCCCTTCTTCCCTCCCTCCCTCTCTCATTTTTTCATTCTACTTTTCCTAGGTCCACTTCGGAACTGATGTCACAGTTTAATTGCCTACTTTTTGCTGACAGGATAAATTGACTGGAACATTGACCAGGGTCTGGGGTTCTGAAACATTGACCAGGGTCTGGGGTTCTGACAGGACAAATTGACAGAAACATTGACCAGGGTCTGGGTTCTGACAGGACAAATTGACAGAAACATTGACCAGGGTCTGGGGTTCTGAAACATTGACCAGGGTCTGGGTTCTGACAGGACAAATTGACAGAAACATTGACCAGGGTCTGGGGTTCTGAAACATTGACCAGGGTCTGGGGGTCTGCCGCTTTGCATTAGCAGCCAAGGTCTGCCGATGTCTGGTCTGGTTTGGTTGTTGTTGCTGTCGTTGATGTTGTTGCTGATTTGTGGTTTCTTGGTGACCTGGTGTCCGGGGGCTTGGTAGTGTTCTAGTGGTCACAGACGTCTGTGTTTGGTGTAGTTCGGAGTGTGTATGGGTGCGTTGCAGGGGGTTATAGGCATATGTTCTGAATTTCCCCGCGTCTTGAGAACGCAGTACACTATAGAACGCAGTACGCTATAGAACGCAGTTCACTATAGAACGCAGGACAATATAGACCGCAGGACACTATAGAACGCAGTTCACTATAGAACGCAGTACACTATAGACCGCAGGACACTATAGAACGCAGTACACTATAGAACGCAGTACACTGTAGAACGCAGTTCACTATAGCACGCAGTACACTATAGACCACAGGACACTATAGACCGCAGGACATAGAATGCAGTTCACTATAGAACGCAGGACACTATAGAACGCAGGACACTATAGAACGCAGGACACTATAGAACGCAGAACGCAGGACACTATAGAACGCAGGACACTATAGAACGCAGTACACTATAGAACGCAGTACACTAGTACACTATAGACCGCAGTACACTATAGACCGCAGTACACTATAGAACGCAGTACACTATAGACCGCAGGACACTATAGAACGCAGTACATTATAGAATGCAGTACACTATAGAATGAAACGAAGCGACGAACGCATCAGCCGATTTATACATATAAAGATGGTAGAGGTATTGAGAAAGTGTGTGTGTGTGTGTGTGTGTGTGTGTGTGTGTGTGAAAGTGTGCGCGCGCTCTTATATGGACGTGTGTGACTTGTGTATGTGTGACGTGTGTGTGTTGTGTGTGTGTGTGTGTGTGTGTGTGTGTCAAGAGGCAACCCCCGGAGGAGACACTGCACTGCTGCCGAGTCACTTCGGTGGTGTTCAGTGGCGCCTGTTTCTGATCTAACATACGCAGGACACCACCTACTAAGCCCCCTACTGACGACAATAATTGCTTAGTCGCGGAGCCGGCGTGAGTGAGCTCTCCCTCCGGAGGGCGCCACCACGTCCGTCCAACGACAGCCCCATGGACTCGCCGATACCGGTGACCCCGACGGAACCAAACCAAGGCCACAGACGTGGAGAGGACATCGAAATTGAGGTCACCATGAGAGCAGGGCATGAAGGGCCACAGAATTTGAGACTTTTTTTTTTTTTAATGCTGATCGATGAGAATGAGGATGATTAAGATGATGCTACGGATTTCCATTTCGGTCTGAGACTACATGACAGGGCTGTACTCTACGCTTCCTTTCATAATATATCCCGGCGTCAACCAGGCCCGAGAGATACAGGCACCTGCAGTGTTGGTCAGGAAATTTGAGCAACACCTATTAAATATATAAACTTTATTACACTACCTTCCAAATTTCATTCATGAAAAAAACACACACAAAAAAACAAACATTATCGGAATCATGGCTGCTTGTGCGTGCGCGTGCGTGCCTGCCTGCCTGTGCTCAAGGATGCGCGCGCATGCGTGTGTGTATGTGTGTGTGTGCGCGCGCGCGCACGTGTGTGTGTGTGTGTGTGTGTGTGTCTGTCTGTCTGTCTGTCTGTCTGTCTGTCTCTCTCTCTCTCTCTCTCTCTCTCTCTCTCTCTCTCTCTCTCTCTGGTGTGCTTTGACCGCCAGGAATACTATCGATCACTCTCCGCCAAAGATTTTTTTTTTTTTTTTTTAACTTTTTCACGTCGGACGTGACAGCCAAGCTAATTCAGATAAACCAGAGAAAATGTGCTTTCAAATCTATCACAAAACGAGTGTTTCTTCCTCTTCCAGCATCGTCCCAAACTCTCACTAGTTTCTCTCTGCAGCGCCAGATGGATGGCAGAGATGGGCCAAGGGTGTCGGGGCCAAGCTGTGGCTTCGTTTCCGGTCGGCGGTGGCTACGAAAGGGTTAAGGGGCTCTAAGTGCGAGATGATTAGGATCCCAAATTGCCCCCCAGTCTTTTGATGGCCATTTTCCATTTCCTTAGTCATTTCCCTTGTTCTTTGGTCTGTCTCTGACTCGGTTCATCTGCACCCCACCCCCCCCCCCCCCCCACCTCCCTCTCCTGCAGCACCCTCCTCGTTCCGCCGTATTCCTCACACCCCCTATCCTCCCATCACCCATAGGCACCCCCCCCCCACCCAACCTTTCCTTCCAGTTTTTTCCCCACATCTCTTCATTTTATTTCTCTACCTTCTGAGTTTCTTTCTTAGAAGGCTCTCTGTCATTCTGTCTGTCTGTCTGTCTGTCTGTCTGTCTCTCTCTCTCTCTCTCTCTCTCTCTCTCTCTCTCTCTCTCTCTCTCTCTCTCTCTCAACAAATCGATATGAAAACAAACTATTGATAAAGTCATAGACTGTAGTCTTTGGAGGAGACCTAGAGAGATAGGTAATGAATCAGACAAACGAAGTTCTGATGAAGATTGTGGCAAAGATTTTTATAATGGGATGTGTGAACGGCAGAGGCCATTCATCACAGAACAAGAGAAATCTGAATCAGCGGTGATTACGACGGGAAACTCTTGTAGTTCAGAAAGCAGTGGAGTTTCTGAAGTTTGTCTGGTTTCAATGATTCTGACACGGCTGACCCAAGCAATCCATGGATATACATTCTCGAATGTTTGCCAGAATCGACAGGAAAACAGTCATACAGACTTGTCTCGTGTTCGTCCGTCGTGTCGACGAGGACGACATCGGTCGTCTTGGGGTTGAGGGGGGGGGGGGTGTATGAAATGATGTGTGGTTACGCGGGTGGCTGCTCAAGCCAGTGCGTGCACGGAATGTGCGGTGGCAGCTTGGACAGGGAATGTGGGAGACCTGCTCTTGATGGCTGGCGCGGTCTTGCCTTCATCCAGACTTGCAGTGAGGACATGAAAGAGAACTCCTAGCGGTAGCGGTAGCTGACGATGGGAGTGGTGAAGACACCTCATTGCTGTGTACACTGTGCTCATGATGACTCTGAGTCACTATAAGACAGGAATTTAAAAACAACAACAAACAGTGTTGTTTGATGCGTTGTGTTTCAGGCCTCACTTCCGTGTTTTGGATTCCAAATCGGGATATTCGATTCTAAAAGAATCGATGGAGCGAGAGAATATCCGG
>JADBJO010000729.1:110000-112500 GCA_016801955.1 Conus betulinus
ATGAAAGAAGGGTCTTGGTTTTCGGTTTGGATTTTGATCAAAAGATGTTATCCGGTTTTCTGATCTTTGATTTGTCAGTGAAGCTGATTTCGATTTGTTTCTCTCTCTCTCTCTCTCTCTCTCTCTCTCTCTCTCTCTCTCCTCTCTCTCTCTCTCTCTCTCTCTCTCTCTCCTCTCTCTCTCTCTCTGTTTTTCTTGTTTTCTTTCCTTTCTTTCCTTTCTTCCCATTTTCTTGTCATTCTTTCTTTGTTTCTTTGCTTGGTTTTCTCTCTCTTTTTTTTTCTTTCTTTCTTCCTTTATTTCTCTTTTCTGTATTTTTTTTTTCTCTTTGTCATATTCATTTTACTGTCTGTTTTCATACATGTTAATCTTGTACGTTTGTAGTACATTTATACATATTTTATATATATATATATATATATTCCCCCAGCCCACTCACTCCCTACCCCCACTCTCTCCTTCCTCTTCATTATTGTTATTCTCATTTTTTTTATTTCTATTTTTTGTTTGTTAATTATTATTATTTTATTTTTTTTTTTTTTTTTGTTTTCATTTCTCTTCTATTTTATTTGATGTTCCTTTATGATTACATGACCGCTTTGCTTGCTTCTTTTTTTTTTTCTTACATTAATTGATTTCACTGCATGTTGTAGTCCCTACTCAGGGCGAGGACTGGATGTAAAATGGTGAATCTGACTCTGTTTCTTTCAGCAAGAAATATGTGATGTAGTCAACAGTGGTGAATCTGACTCTGTTTCTTTCAGAAAGAAATATGTGATGTAGTCCACAATGGTGACCCTGACTCTTGTTTCTTTCAGAAAGAATATGTGATGTGGTAAACAATGGTGAATCTGACCACTGTTTCTTTCGAGGAACATCCACACATGGACATCATGACGAAGTAGTGCAGTTGTAATGGCGCCCCCCCCCCCCCCCCCACCCCCCCCCCCCCATGGCCCGCCCCCCCCCCCCCCCCCCCCCCCCCCCCCCCCCCCCCCCCCCCGTTTTTTTTTTTTTTTTTTTTTTTTTTTTTTTTCAGAAAGAAATATGTGATGTGGTAAACAATGGTGAATCTGACACTGTTTCTTTCGAGGGAACATTGAACATGGACATCATCAACGAAGTAGTGCAGTTGTAATGGCGCCCCCCCCCCCCCCCCCCCCCCCCCCCCGCCCTTTTTTTTTTTTTTTTTTTTTTTTTTAGATACGACACAAGAGACGCAGTGGGCTATTAAGAAGCCCTTTAAAATAGTTTCATTACGACTTTTTGATTAATGGTTGAAAACAAAACTGAAACAGACGGCAGTGTTGAGTCAAAACAAAGCAAAATTCAAATACAAAACGAAAAAACAAAACATACAAATACAGACAGACAAACGAAAATGCAAAATGTCACAAATTTATGTAAAACAGTCACGTGGATGTTTGACCAAATTGTCTTATTTAGATGTCACAAATACAACACTAAAGCAAAACAGTGTTCGTCTAATGGCTGTCAGGAGCAGAAGAGGTGGGTTTGGAGACCACACTGCGCATGATTTAAAGCTGATGGATAAACGAATCAATGACTGAGATGAGAGACGTTAAAAGAGGATCTTGTGGCAAACGACGAAGCAGATGTCCAAAATGCTGGCCAGATCCTGGAACCCAGAAACGAATGAATGCCCCAAAAAAAAAAAAACCTGCTTTAAGCGCCTTACAGGCTAAGGGGCCAAGCAGAATGGACATGGAGTGGCCAAGCTGGACAGTGTTCACACCACTTCTTCCAATGCCACATCTCCAGATCTCAACAATAAGCTGGTGTGTTACAAAGAGAATGAGCAGAAAGAAAATGCCCATGACGAACACTGGATGACGGTTAAGGAAAACAGAGAAAGACAGAGTCAGAAGGAGAGAGATGCAGAAAGGCAGAGTGAGAAAGGAGAGAGATGCAGAAAGGCAGAGTCAGAAGGAGAGAGATGCAAAAAGGTAGAGTGAGAAGGAGGGAGATGAAGAAAGGTAGAGTCAGAAGGAGAGAGATGCAGAAAGTAGAGAGAGATGCAAAGGTAGAGTGAGAAGGAGAGAGATGCCCAAAAGGTAGAATCAGGAGAGAGATGCAAAAAGGCAGAGTCAGAAGGAGAGAGAGTTGAAAAAAGGCAGAGTGAGAAGAAGAGAGATGCAAAAAGATAGTCAGAGGGAGAGAGATGAAGAAAGATATATCAGAGGGAGAGAGATGCAGAAAGGTAGAGTTAGAGGGAGATAGATGAAAAAAGGTAGAATCAGAAGGAGAGAGTTGAAAAAAGGTAGAAGTCAGAAGGAGGAGATGCATAAAGGCAGAGTCGGAAGGAGAGAGATACGAAAAGGTAGAGTCAGCAGGAGAGAGATGCAAAAAGGCAGAGTCCAGAAGACTGCTCAGACTTGCTTACTTACCAGAAGAGAGAGATACAAAAAAGGTAGAGATCAAAAAGTAGAGTCAGGAAAGAAAGATACAAAAAGGTAGAGTCCAGAAGAGATATGCAAAA
>JADBJO010000729.1:117500-127500 GCA_016801955.1 Conus betulinus
CCTTCCGCCAACTCTTGCACCAGTCCTGCCATCCTTTTTGTCACAGGTCCTTTGGCTAGTCCTCTCATCCTCTGTCACAGACCCTTTGGCTAGTCCTTTCCTCTTCTGTCACAGACCCTTTGGCTAGTCCTGTATCCTCGGTCACAGACCCTTTGGCTAGTCCTGTATCCTCGGTCACAGACCCTTTGGCTAGTCCTGTATCCTCTATCACAGACCAAAAGGCTAGTCCTTTCATCCTCTGTCATAGACCTTTCGCTAGTCTTTTCATCCTCTGTCACAGACCCTTTGGCTAGTCCTGTATCCTCGGTCACAGACCCTTTGGCTAGTCCTGTATCCTCGGTCACAGAACCTTTGGCTAGTCTGTATCCTCGGTCACAGACCCTTTGGCTAGTCCTGTATCCTCTATCACAGACCAAAAGGCTAGTCCTTCATCCTCTGTCATAGACCCTTCGCTAGTCTTTTCATCCTCTGTCACAGACCATTTGGCTAGTCTGTTATCCTCTGTCACAGACCCTTTGGCTAGTCCTTTCTTCCTCTGTCACAGACCCTTTGGCTAGTCCTTTCTTCCTCTGTCACAGACCCTTTGGCTAGTCCTTTTCTTCCTCTGTCACAGACCCTTTGGCTAGACCCCTCCTTTCATCCTCTGTCACAGACCCTTTGGCTAGTCCTTTCTTCCTCTGTCACAGACCCTTTGGCTAGTCCTTTCATCCTCTGTCACAGACCCTTTGGCTTGTCCTCCTTTCATCCTCTGTCACAGACCCTTTGGCTAGTCCTTTCTTCGTCACAGACCCTTTGGCTAGTCCTTTCATCCTCTGTCACAGTCCCTTGGCTAGTCCTTTATCCTCTGTCACGGGCCCCTTTAGCTATTCTTTCATATTAAGATGTGCCATCGATAACCTGCTGTTTGAGAATGCCATCTGACGTGTTTTCTCTGACGATTGCTGTGGGTGGTGACTGTTGGAGGGTTGCTGTCTTTAGCTTACGTCTTTCTGATGGTGACTGTTGGAGGGTTGCTGTGTTTAGCTGGCGTCTTTCTGATGGTGACTGTTGGAGGGTTGCTGTGTTTGACTGACGTCTTTCTTTGATGGTGACTGTTGTAGGGTTGTTCTGTTTAGCTGACGTCTTTCTGATGGTGACTGTTGGAGGGTTCTGTTTAGCTGACGTCTCTCTGAATGTGTCTGTTGTAGGGTTGTTCAGTTTAGCTGACGTCTTTCTGATGGTGACTGTTGGAGGGTTCTGTTTAGCTGAAGTCTTTCTGAATGTGACTGCTGAAGGGTTTTTCTTCTGTTTAGTTTGACGTCTTTCTGATGGTGACTGTTGGAGGGTTGCTCTGCATAGCTGACGTCTTTCTGATGGTGACTGTTGGAGGGTTGCTCTGTATAGCTGACGTCTTTCTGATGGTGACTGTTGGAGGGTTGCTCTGCATAGCTGACGTCTTTCTGATGGTGACTGTACGGGGCTCGGGTGGTGGTGGGGTGGTGGTGGTGGTGGTGGTGGTGCCCTGTCTCTGTGAGATCAAAAACAGGCACCGGCGAAAGAGTACCTCACTGAAGTGCCTTCGGCAGCACTTCGGTATGGGAGCACTGAAGTACTGGCACCATAAGTGGGATAATAGCTCCCAGGGGGGGGGGGGGGGGGGGGGGGGGTCTGCAGGAGCAAGGTTTATCCTTCAGGAAAAAAGGATGAGGCTGTTAGTTCTGAGGATCGCAGCTTTAATCCTTTGGATAATAGCTGGTTTCCCTAACGACCACAGTTTGTTTTCCCTAACGACCACAGTTTGTTTTCCCTAACGATCACAGTTTGTTTTCCCTAACGACCACAGTTTGTTTTTCCTAACGATCACAGTTTGTTTTCCTTAACGACCACAGTTTGTTTTCCCAAACGATCACAGTTTGTTTTCCCAAACGATCACAATTGTTTCCCCCTAACGATCACAATTGTTTCCCCCCTAACGAACACAGTCCCTCCCCCCACCCCCCCCCCCCCCCCCCCCCCCCCGTTGTTTTCCCTAGCAATCACAGTCGTTTTTGCTAACGGTCACAGTTGTTTTCTCTAGCGATCGCAGTTGTTTGGTTTGGTTTCCCCCCTCTAATGATCACAGTTATTTTCCCTAACGATCGCAGTTATTTTCCCTAACGATCACATTGTTTTCCATAGCGATCACAGTTATTTTTCCCTACGATCACAGTTATTTCCCCAACGATCACAGTTATTTCCCCAACGATCACAGTTGTTTTACTAACGATCGCAATTGCAAACCACCACCACCCCACCCCCCCCCCCCCGACCACAATTATTTCCACTTTTTTCCCTGACGATCACAATTGTTTCCCTAACGACTACAATTCCTCCACCCCCTTTCCCCCTTTTCCCCTGACGACCACAATTGTTTCCCCTGTTTTCCTTGACGACCACAATGTTTCCCATGTTTTGCTTGACGACCACAATTGTTTCCCATGTTTTGCTTGACGACCACAATTGTTTCCCATGTTTTGCTTGACGACCACAATTGTTTCCCATGTTTTGCTTGACGACCACAATTGCCACCCATGTTTTCCCTGACGACCACAAATTGTTTCCCATGTTTTGCTTGACGAACACAATTGTTTCCCTTCTTTTCTTTGACAGCCACACTTGTTTTCCCTAACGACCACAATTGTTTCCCCTGTTTTCCTTGACGACAACAATTGTTTTCCCAAACGACCACAATTATTTCCTTTGTTTTCATTAACGACCACAGTTGTTTCCCCTGTTTTTCCAAACGATCACAATTGTTTCCCCCTGTTTTCCCTAATGATCACAGTAGTTTCCCCTGTTTTCCATAACGATCACAGTTGTTTTCCCCTGTTTTCCCTAATGATCACAAATGTCTTCCCCTGTGTTTACCAAATGATGACACTAACTTTCCTGTTTTCCCTGACGACCACAATTGTTTCCCCCTGTTTTCCCTAACGATCATCATTGTTTTCCTAACGGTCGCAGTTTGTTTTCCCTGATGACCACAACTGTTTCCCCTGTCTTCCCTGACGATCACAATTATTTCCCTGACGACCAAAATTGTTTCTCCGGTTTTCCCTGACGATCACAATTATTTCCCTGACGACCAAAATTGTTTCTCCGGTTTTCCCTGACACTCACATTGGTTCCCCTGGTTTTCCCTGACGACCACAATTGTTTTCCCCAAGAAGAAAAAAAATACACACTTACTGTCGATGTTATTGCCATGGATCACAACTCTTGTCCTCACGTTGCCGGAGAAGACGGTCACTGTCTTCAACAAAAAAAAACCGACGGCAATAGGAAATCAGTGAATGATCCTCGGGGTCACAGCCGTGTTGCCTGTTTTGCCGGCCCCTAGTTGATTGACCTGGTCATGGTAGACAGCGATCGTAGCTGCTTTCCCTGGGAACGACGTTTTCCTCACCATGATACGTGTTTTCCCCAGGGAATTCAGGACAACAGTTAGCGTTACAAGGCAGACATTCAGGAATCAAACGTGAAGCTCAGGGCAGGTAGTTTCTATTCCCAGGAAAAACAGGGGAAATGGGCGTGTTCCACAGGATACCAGTTTTCCCTTCATCTGCTATGGTCCTGGAGGATCATCGTCCTTTTCCTGCAGAAAACGGCTTAAGACCCTAGTCTGCTCCCGTGGTGCAGCGTCTCCTCCGGTGGGTTTGATGCTGGTCGTTCCCTGTGGGTTGGCGGTGCTGGCCACGGCTGTAACAGGACGAGCATGGAATAGGTTGTGCAGGGAGGAGGGGGAGGAGGAGGAGCCGGATAGCGCGGCGCGTGAGTAATGGCGCTGGGATGGCTCAGAGGAGGAAGCAACCAAGACAAGCCGACGCCGGGAAATACCGAAGCTCCGTCCTGTTAGGGGCCACAGGGATTAACACTGCTGCCATCTCATTGCCTCCAGAAATGGAGCAAGAGAAGCCAGGGAGAGCAGGGAGGAAATCAAGGAAGATGCTCGATGACTAGGAAAGAGCAATAGAAGCTGGTGGATGTGCGGGGGCGTTGTGGCGTCAAAAGCCGATAATGGCTGCGAGTGAACCGAGTCATTATCCTGCAGGAAAGAACTGTCGTCTTTGGGGAAATCAGTCATTGTCGCACCTATTCCTCAGGATCAGGACGATTCCCCCTGCTTTCCTGAAGCTAAGAATTGTATTCCGTCAGAATCACACTTGTTTATGCACGTTTCCTAAAGGTTTGCAACTGTTTCTGGGCCCAAATGCGAACAAGCCCACAAAACAAAAGTGTACAGTGACAGCAGATTTTATATACGATTCAAAACAGTTTCGTGTTTGTATATAGAGTCTTCGTTACTTGGAGTGTACAGTGACAGCTGATTTTATATACAAAATCAAAAACAGTTTCGTGTTTGTATATAGAGTCTTCTTTACTTAGAGTGTACAGTGACAGCTGATTTTATATACAAAATCAAAACACAGTTTCGTGTTTGTATGTAGAGTCTTCGTTACTTGGAGTGTACAGTGACAGCTGATTTTATATACAAAATCAAAAACAGTTTCGTGTTTGTATATATAGAGTCTTCGTTACTTGGAGTGTACAGTGACAGCTGATTTTATATACAAAATCAAAAACAGTTTCGTGTTTGTATATAGAGTCTTCGTTACTTGGAGTGTACAGTGACAGCTGATTTTATATACAAAATCAAAAACAGTTTCGTGTTTTGTATATAGAGTCTTCGTTACTGGACGTTTTGTCGCGTACTTAGTTGTATTTTTTGGCATGTTTTCCACTAACGTTACAGCCCGTTTCAAAATTACTGGTTTTTCTGAGCGTTACAACTTTTTCCAAGTTTCCCTCAGTATAGTAACTGTTGTTGTTGTTATTATTATTATTATTATTCATCAATACTTATATAGCGCCTATCCTCGGCTAGATACCAAACCCTAAGCACTTTACAATCCATCCACACCCGTTTACATATCGGGCTGCCTACCTGGGTAGTGCCGACTGAAGAGCTGCCAGCTGGCGCTTGATTCAGTCGTTTCCCGTGTCATCCAGTCAATATCGTTCAATATTGTTCACTCAGTTTCCTTACTTTCTTCATTCATTCTTTCCATTTCTCACGCAGGGTGCATGCTATGTGTAACGTGTCATCCCTACCAACGGCCAAACTGGCCTCCTCTACCGAAAGTTGGTGAAGGGATTTTACATGTGTGCAGATTGTTATGTATGCGTTAACACACGGACACTCGCTTTACAGTCTCATTCCAACTGTTGCCTCTGTTCGCTGAGGATCACGATTGTTGTCTGTTTGTTTTTCTTCCTTAGGATAACCGTTCAGTGATTTCTCCGTGGATGACAGCTATGGTCCCTGTTTTCCTTAGAATAATGACTTATGTTTCGCCGTTTTTCTTGAGGAGTCATAACACTTTTCCTCGTGTTTGTTTTGTTTGGATTTGTTTTGTTTTATAGGATTACTGCTGCCTCTGTTTACATTTTATCTTGTTTACGTCATCTTTGTGTGTGTGTGTGTGTGTGTGTGTGTGTGTGGTGTGTGTGTGTGTGTGTGTGTGTGTCCTTCATTTAACGTCTATCCACTATTCGTGATATTAGACAAGTGTGTGTGTGTGTGTGTGTGTGTGTGTGTGTGTGTGTGTGTGTGTGTGTTTCGCATTTCCTATTGATATTGATCATTATCCGGTGAAAGAACAGCTGCACCAGTGAAATAAGTTTGTGTCGCTGTTTCCCTTGCTATCCCTGACATGCGCATGCGCACTGAAATTATTGTATGGGTCTGCCAGTAGTCGGAAATGAGAGTTAGGGAGAACGGATCTGATCCTCTGAAGTAACACCAGTCATTGCTGAGAGAGTTAGGGAGAACAGATCTGCTCCTCTGAAGAGTGAGGGAGAGCGGATCTGCTCCCCTGGGCTACTCCTTCGTCAGCTGTCTATCTGCTGCCTCATGTCGCACATGAACACAGGACCATGCTGTATGGTAAATACCTGAAGCAGATACACATGAACACAGGGCCATGCTGTCTGTTACAATGCCTGCAGCAGATACACATGAACACAGGGCCATGCTGTCTGTACAATACCTGTTACAATGCCTGCTGCAGACACACATGCTGTCTGTACAACACAGGGCCATGCTGTCTGTACAATACCTGAAACAGATACACATGAACACAGGGCCATGCTGTCTGTACATGAACACAGGGCCATGCTGTCTGTACATGAACACAGGGCCATGCTGTCTGTACATGAACACAGGGCCATGCTGTCTGGTATAATACCTGAAACAGATACACATGAACACAGGGCCATGCTGTCTGTAATACCTGTACATGAACACAGGGCCATGCTGTCTGTACATGAACACAGGCCATGCTGTCTGTACATGAACACAGGGCCATGCTGTCTGTACTGAAACAGATACACATGAACACAGGGCCATGCTGTCTGGTGTATACCTGAAACAGATACACATGAACACAGGGCCATGCTGTCTGGTGTAATACCTGAACACAGATACACATGCACAGGGCCATGCTGTCTACATGAACACAGGGCCATGCTGTCTGTACATGAACACAGGGCCATGCTGTGTGGTATAATACCTGAAACAGATACACATGAACACAGGGCCATGCTGTCTGGTGTAATACCTGAAACAGATACACATGAACACAGGGCCATGCTGTCTGTACATGAACACAGGGCCATGCTACCTGAAACAGATACAGGATTTGACCTGGTAACTTGTAGGTGAAAGGCGCTGCCGTCTGTCTGGCTGGCGGGCTGGCTGGCTGGCTCTCTCTCTCTCTCTCTCTCTCTCTCTGTGTGTGTGTGTGTGTGTGTGTGTGTGTGTGTGTGTGTGTGTGTGTGTGTGTGTGTGATACTACTGTCTGCCTTCTTGGCATGTCATTATGCTTATGTTCTTACGCGAAGCTCGTTCTCTCTCTCTCTCTCTCTCTCTCTGCTCTGCCTCTCTGTCTCTCTGTCTCTGTCTGTCTGTCTGTCTGTCTCTCTCTCTCTCTCTCTCACTCACTCACTGTCTCTCTCTCTCTCTCTCTCTCTCTCTCTCTCCTCCCTCCCTCTCCCTCCCTCCCTCCTCTCTCTCTCTCTCTCTCTCTCTCTCTCTCTCTCTCTCTCTCTCTGTTCTGCTGAAATGACTTGGTTTATTATCTATATGACAGACCCCCCCCCCACCCCCACCCCCCCCCACCCCACCCCCCACCCCCGCACTACCCGTGGTGACTGGGCTATCATTATGCATTTTTCTCCATTTGTGTTTTATTTTCTTTTTTTTTTCTGGATTTTCGAAATCGATTGCCGTGTATCTCCTTGGCATTTTTTGTTTGTTCTTCTTCTAAACGTGCTCGTACCCGCACCCAACCCTCGCCTCTCTCTCCCTCTCCTTCCCTCCCCACCTCCCCCCCCTCTCTCCCCTCTCTCTCTCTCTCTCTCTCTCTCTCTCGCTGGCACTCGCCCTTCGCTCCTTCGTCTCTCTCCTCTCTCCCTCATCTCTCCTCTCTCTCTCTCTCTCTCTCTCTCTCACTCTCTCTCTCTCTCATTTTACTTTTTCTTGTCATTTTTGTTTTATTCAGTATCTTATTTTAGTTCTAGCCACTTTTTTTTTCATGCTTCTTTTTGTTGCCGTGTCTTATTTATTTTGCATCGTCGATCCTGCTCAGGGCGAGGACTGGATGTAAAAAAGCACATCAGTGCTTATCTATTATCCTCGTAAATAAAGAACTTTGTCCTTGTCTTCCTCTCTCTCTCTCTCTCTTCTCTCTCCTCTCCTCTCTCTCTCTCTCTCTCTCTCTCTCTCTCTCTCTGAATTTCTTTTTCTCAATCACCCCACATGCTTCTCTTGCTCTCTGTCTCTGTCCTGTCCCTCCCTGTCTTCTGTTTCTCACCTACCTCTCTCTCCCCTCTCACTCTCTCTCCTCTCCACCTTTCTCTCTCTCTCTCCGCCCTCTCTCTCTCCTCTCCCCTCCTCTCTCTCTCTCGCTCCTCTTTCCGCCTTCGTCTCTCTCTCGCCAACTGTCCCGTTTGTGTTCAGCCGTGTGTTCCCCTGGCAACGCACACTATCCTCTTTTCATTGGTTCCGCTTTTTTTTGCAATTTTTCATCAGAATAATCTGCCTCTGGAGAGAGAGAGAGAGAGAGGAGAGATTTTTGGATTAGATTGAGAGGAGAGAGATGATATTTCTGGCCTTATCATTGATTCTTTCATGGGGTTCTTGGCATGTCTAGGTTTCATGTTACTTAATTACACTTATAACCCTTTTCCTTGCCGTTGTTTTTGTACTTGTGCCTTTACACTGAAACTGACTTTTTCATCGATGTTTTTGCTTATGCTTGTCTTTGATTGAAATTAACGAACGCGTTTTCTGTTGTGTCTTTATCGTTCTGCAATAATGTTTATAATGTTTTGTTTGTATGGTTTGTTTTCTTGTTTTTCCCCCTACGTTTGGTTTTCTTCTCCCTCTCTCGATTTTTTTATGAGAACGGGCTGTTCATTTGCAAAACTGTTGCTAACAATTTTTGAAAACAAAACTGTTCGTCGGTTATTTTGATGTTTTTCGATTCTCTCTTGCCAGGGTTACCTTTTTCCTTTCCCTTCCCTTTGTCCTTCCTTTTCCTTCTTTTTCGAGTAGTTGCCAATCAATGGTAAAAGCAAACAAGATATTAATTAATCATCTCTAATTCTCTTTTAGATAGATTGTACATTTTTTTTTTTTACCTTTTTTTCCTTTTTTCGCCTTCCTTTGTTATGCTTTTCACTCTCTCTATTTTTGTTATCTCATTAACTGTCTTCTTTTACATTTTCTTTCAAAGACTTTCCTGTCTTTCTCCTTCCTTTCCTTTCGCCATCCTTTTTTGTTGTTGCTGGTTGTTGATGTTATTCCTTGATCGTTTTGTCCCTTTTCCTACTTTTCCATCTCTTCACCCTGTCTTCTCATTCATTTCCACAGACAACCAACATCGTCACTGGCTGACTACCGTAAGCAAATCCTGTCTATCTTTCTTTCTGTAGTTCCTGCTCTTTGATTACGAACTCTCTTCCTACTGCGGGCGGGGGTTCTTAAATGCCTAAATTATCTCCTATGCCTTCCTTTCCCTCTCTCTCTCTCACTGTTTGCTAACTTCCTTCACAGAAAAAAATTAACTCTCCCGGTTGACTTCTCCCTCTTCCCTCTCTTTCTCTCTCCTCTCGAGTTATTTTTCTCCTCTCAAATTTCTCCTCTTCACTGGAGTCTCCCTGCTTTTCCTTCCTGTGGGGGTCGATGCCCCTGTCTTCTCCTTCCTTTGCCCTTTTTCTCTACCTAGTTCAAATCCTTCCGTTTCCCTCCATCTCTCTCCCTGTCTTTCTCCTTCCTTCCCTCTTTCCCTCTCTTTCCCTTCCTTCTTCTACTTCCATTTCCCTCTCTTCTCTCTCTCCCTGTCTCCCTCCTTTCCTTTACCCCTCTCTCTCACCCTGTCTTTTCCTTTCCCCCTCTCACTGTCCTCTCCCCTTCCCTCTTCTCCTCCCCCCTGTCTTCTCCTTCCTTTCCCTCTCCCTCTCTTCTAACCCTGTCTCTTCCTGTCTTATTCCTCCCCCCTCTCTTCCCTCTCCTTTCCTTTCCCTGTCTCTCTCTCCCCGTCTCTCTTCCTTCCCTCTATCTCTCTCACCCTGGTCTTCTCCTTACTTTCCCTCTCTCTCTCTCCGACTCCCTTTCTCCTTACTACTTTCCCTCTCTACTCTCTCTCACTGTCTTTCTCCTGTCTTCTCCTCCTTTCCTTCTCTATCCTCCTCTCCATCGCCTCTCCTCCTTCCTTTTTCCTCTCTCTCCCGTCTCCCTTCTTTTCCCCCTCTCTCTCCCTGTCTCTCTCCCCTCTTCTCCTGGTCTCTCTCTTTTCTTATTATCCTCCTCCTCTCTCTCCCCCTCTCTCTCCTTCTGTACCCTGTCTCTCCTTCCTTTCCCCCCTCTCTCTCTCCCTGTCTCCTCCTTCTTTTCCCTCTCTTCCTGTCTCCTCCTTTC
>JADBJO010000729.1:132500-135000 GCA_016801955.1 Conus betulinus
CTGTCTGCCTTGTTCATCTCATCTAAGTTTCCTTTCTGTCAATTTTGGACAGTGGTTGTTTTCAGAATGTACACAAATGCTGCCATGTCCTTTTCTTTTTTTCTTCTCGTTCTCCTCCTTTCAAACTCTGCGTCAGATCAAATCAAGGATGGAAGCAGCGAGAAACTCATCGGGGAGACCAGATGTTTTGCTGCTGGGTTATATAGCATGGCGCGCCCTCTGCTGAGACACGTTCCGTACACGTGGGGATGGGTTGGAGAAGACGAGAGGTGTCTGTTCATACTGTGATGAGGGCTTTCTTTACTGTGATGAGGACTTTCTTTACCGTGTGAAATGGGCTTTCTTTACTAAGATGAGGGCTTTCTTGACTAAGATGAGGGCTTTCTTTACTGTGATGAGGGCTTTCTTTACTGTGATGAGGACTTCCTATCTTTACTGTGATTAGGGCTTTTTTCCTTACTGTGATGAGGGCTTTTTTCCTTTACTGTGATGAGGGCTTTCTTTCTTTACTGTGATGAGGGCTTTCTTTACTGTGATGAGGACTTTCTTTCTTTACTGTGATGAGGGCTTTCTTTACTGTGATGAGGACTTCCTAACTTTACTGTGATGAGGGCTTTTTCCTTTACCGTGATGAGGGGCTTTCTTTTTACTGTGATGAGGGCTTTCTTTATTGTGATGAGGACTTCCTATCTTTACTGTGATGAGGGCTTTTTTTTTTTCCTTTACTGTGATGAGGGCTTTTTTCCTTACTGTGATGAGGGCTTTCTTTCTTTATTGTGATGAGGACTTTCCTTCTTTACTGTGATGAGTGCTTTCTTTACTGTGATGAGGGTTTTCTTTACTGTGATGAGGGCTTTCTTTCTTTACTGTGATGAGGGCTTTCTTTCTTTACTGTGGTGAGGGCTTTCCTTACTGTGATGAGGACTTTCTTTACTGTGATGAGGGCTTTCTTTCTTTACTGTGATGAGGGCTTTCTTTCTTTACTGTGATGAGGGGCTGGCTTTCTTTACTGTGATGAGGGCTTTCTTTCTTTACTGTGATGAGGGCTTTCTTTACTGTGGTGAGGGCTTTCTTTACTGTGGTGAGGGCTTTCTTTACTGTGGTGAGGGCTTTCTTTGTTTACTGTGATGATGGCTTTCTTTTTACTGTGATGAGGGCTTTCTTTCTTTACTGTGATAAGGGCTTTCTTTACTGTGATGAGGGCTTTCTTTACTGTGGTTAGGGCTTTCTTTGTTTACTGTGATGAGGGCTTTCTTTCTTTACTGTGGTGAGGGCTTTCCTTACTGTGATGAGGGCTTTCTTTCTTTACTGTGATAAGGGCTTTCTTTACTGTGATGAGGGCTTTTTAAATAACAATAATAATAATGAATACTTATATAGCTCCTATTCTCGGCTAGAGAGCAAGCTCTAAGCGCTTTACAATCAACACTCGTTTACACCACGGGCTGCCTACCTGGGTAGTGCCGACTGAAGAGCTGCCACCTGCCGCTTCATTCAGTCGTTTCCCGTGTCATCCAGTCAGTATCGTTCAATATCGGTCACTCGTTTTCTTACCTTCCTTCCTTCATTTTTTCCATTTCTCACGCAGGGTGCATGTTATGTGTAACGTGTCATCCATACCAACGGCCAAACTGGCCTTTATCTCTTCCGAAAGTTGGTGATGGGATTTTACGTGTGTGCAAGATGCTATGCGTGCATTGACACACGGAACCTCGGTTTATAGTCTCATTCGAAGGACTGTATGGGAAACGGAGTCAGAAACCAGTGTTAACTCCGAGGGAAAATCCCCCTGTGCCGAAACGCCCCGGCTGAGGTTCGAACCCGCAACCCCAGGATCACCAAGATTACGAGTCCGGCGCTCTACCAACTGAGCTATTCCGGCTCCATTTCTTAACTATGATGAGAGCTTTCTTTACTGTGATGAGAGCTTTCTTTACTGTGATGAGGGTTTTCTTTACTGTGATAAGGGCTTTCTTTGCTGTGATGAGGGTTTTCTTTACTGTGATAAGGGCTTTCTTTACTGTGATGAAGGTTTCTTTACTGTGATAGGGGTTTTTGTTCACTGTCATGACGGCTTTCTTTCACTGTGATAAGGGTTTTCGTTACTGTGATACGGGCTTTCTTTACTGTGATGAGGGCTTTCCTTATTGTGATAAGGGATTTCCTTCCTGTGATAAGGGCTTTTTACTGTGGTTAGGGCTTTCTTTACTGTAATGAGGGCTTTCTTTACTATGATGAAGGCTTTCTTTACTGTGATGAGGGCTTTCCTTACTTGATAAAGGCTTTCCTTCCTGTGATAAGGGCTTTCTTTACTGTGATGAGGACTTTCTTTACCGTGATAATGGCTTTCTTCACTGTGATGAGGGTTTTCTTCACTGTGATGAGGGCTTTCTTCACTGCGATAAGGGCTTTCTTTACGTGGCAAGGGCTTTCTTTACTGTGATGAGGGCTTTCTTTACTGTGATGAAGGCTTTCCTTACTGTGATGAGGGCTTTCCTTC
>JADBJO010000729.1:140000-145000 GCA_016801955.1 Conus betulinus
AGAAAAGACACAAACGTCAGAACCAAGCCGCATGCATGCCCCAAGGGAGATAACAGTAGAGCGCTTGCATCAGAGAGGACCAGAAAGTGTCAAAAGCACGGAAATGGACTCTGAACTCCCTTGCTCAGGCCATCGTCCACTGCAAAGAGGAATATTTGCCAGGATTCCCAGAGATTGGGCAACAGCACAAAGCAGTCGCTGTTCCTGCCTGAAATGATGGAATCATCTATTATGGATGTCGTTGCAAAGAGTTGGGGGGTCCTTTTACGTGTGATTTGATTTGAGAACAACAAAGTTCGAATACTCGTCACGATGTGTTTTTCTTTGAAAATAGCTTCTGCATCATCCCACCCTACCCCTCTCCATATCTCTCTCTCTCTCTCTCTCTCTCTCTCTCTCTCTCTCTCTCTCTCTCTCTCTCTCTCTCTCTCTCTCCATGCACACACCACACAAATATACAACCATATCCATACATTTCTCTCTCTCTCTCTCTCCCTCCCTTCTCTCTCCTCTTTCTCTCTCTCTCTCTCTCTCTCTCTCACCAACACGCACACACCACGCACATCTCTCTCCCCCCTCCTCTCTCTCTCTCTCTCTCTCTCTCTCTCTCTCTCTCCCCTCCCTCCCCCCTCCGTCTCTCCTATCCCCTCCGTCCTCCCCCCGTCTCCTCTCTCTCTCTCTCTCTCTCCCACTCTCTTGCCTTCTCTCTCTCTCTCTCTCTCTCTCTCTCTCTCTCTCTCTCTCTCTCTCTCTCTCAATATCTCTCCATCTCTCTCCTCAACTTCTGCCAACCGACAATGACGCCGACTGCGCCTCATGAGACAGATAGGGGGAGGAACTCATCAGACAGACAGACAGACAGGGGAGGGAACTCATCAGACAGACAGGGGGAGGAACTCATCAGACAGACAGACAGGGGGGAGGAACTCCTCAGACAGACAGGGGGACAGGGGGAGGAACTCATCAGACAGACAGACAAGGGAAGGAACTCATCAGACAGACAAGGGGAGGAGCTCCTGAAAACGGCGACATCAGCAGCACAGGGGGGCGATGAGAGATCACAGAAACACAGGGACCCATGCAGTCGGCGGCTAACAGGATGGCACTGGCACCGCACGGAGTCTTGGACCGGTCAGGATTCAATTTGTAGACGAGCGTTTTCATGACATGGGTCTGTGTGTGTGTGTGTGTGTGTGATGGCATGTTAACCAGACAACGCGTGTCGCATCTGTTCCGCTGTGTCCCGGATTTTGACCTTGCATGCGTTTCTCAATACCGGGTTTCTTCCCTTTTATTTCTTTTTTTTCGGCTTTTCACGAAAAGCGGGGTTGTTGAATCAATTATACGATAGTTTTGATCATTCTCCGGTCAGTCTGTGTGGTTCACAGCCCAGACGGGCATGAAGACTACCCTGGCATCATCATTATCAGCTTATAACATGAATCATAATAAACATACAAGCCAAGAGATTCGTTCGTAAACCAGAAAGAAAGAAAAAGGGGAAAAAAAAATAATAATAGCGCCACGCCCTTCATCTCTTTCGCCATCCTCAACCTCCCCAAAGAAATATGAGCTCGTTGCTGTTGTATCTACTCGGACGAGAGATTGGGGGAGTGGGGTGGGGAAGAAGAAGGAGAAGCCGTGGTGAAGAGAAGGAGGTGTTCAGCAAAGAACAACGTTAAGTGGTTTCTTCAGAATAGGTAACGTTTGACAATAGATCAAAAATAGGTCCTGTTTATTAGTGTGTTGAGTAGGTACGGTCCGTCAATGTGTCGAATAGGTACCCTTTGTCAGTGTATTGAACAGGTACTGTTTGTCAATGTGTCGAATGGGTACCCTTTATCAGTATATTAAACAGGCACTGTTTGTCACTGCGTCGAATAGGTGCCCTTTATCAATGTATTGAACAGGTACTGTTTGTCAGTGTGTCGAATAGGTACCCTTTATCAATGTATTGAACAGGTACTGTTTGTCAATGTGTCGAATAGGTACCCTTTATCAATGTCTGTTTGTTAAGGCAGCGAATAGGTACTGTTTGACAATGTATTAAAATGGGCACTGTTTGACAGTGTATTGAATGGGTACTGTTTGACAATGTATAGAATAGGTACTGTTTGACAGTGTATTGAATAGGCACTGTTTGGCAATGTATTGAATAGGTACTGTTTGAGAATGTATTGAATGGGTACTGTTGGACAATGTATTGAATGGGTACTGTTGGACAATGTATTGAATGGGTACTGTTTGACAATGTATTAGATGGGTACTGTTTGACAGTGTATTCAATGGGTACTGTTTGACAATGTATTGCATGGGTACTGTTTGACAATGTATTGAATGGGTAATGTTTAATGTATTGAATGGGTACTGTTTGACAGTGTATGGAATGGGTACTGTTTGACAATGTATGGATGGGTACTGTTTGACAATGTATTAAATGGGTACTGTTTGACAACGTATGGAATGGGTACTGTTTGGCAATGTATTCAATGGGTACTGTTTGACAAATGTATTGAATGGGTACTGTTTGACAATGTATTCAATGGGTACTGTTTGACACTGTATTGAATGGGTACTGTTTGACAGTGTATTGAATGGGTACTGTTTGACACTGTATTGAATGGGTACTGTTTAAAAGTGTATTGAATGGGTACTGTTTGTCAGTGTATTGAGTGGGTACTGTTTGTCAGTGTATTGAATGGGTACTGTTTAACAGTGTATTGAATGGGTACTGTTTGTCAGTGTATTGAATGGGTACTGTTTGTCAATGTATGGAATGGGTACTGTTTGACATATACTGAATGGGTACTGTTTGACAATGGATTAAATAGGTACTGTTTGTCAGTGTATTGAATGTGTATTGTTTGACAATGTACTGAATGGGTACTGTTTGTCAATGTATTGAATGAGTACTCTTTGACAGTGTATTGAATGGGTGCTGTTTGTCAATGTATTAATGGGTACTGTTTTGACAATATATGGAATGAGCGCTTTTTGTCAATGTATTGAATGGGTACTGGTTGACAATGTATGGAATGGGTACTGTTTGACAATGTATTGAATGGGTACTGTTTGACAATGTATTGAATGGGTACTGTTTGTCAGTGTATAAATGGGTACTGTTTGTCAGTGTATTGAATGGGTACTGTTTGACAATGAATGGAATGGGTACTGTTTGTAAATGTATGGAATGGGTACTGTTTGACAATGTATGGAATGGGTACTGTTTGCAATGTATTGAATGGGTACTGTTTGACAATGTATGGAATGGGTACTGTTTGTCAATGTATGGAATGGGTACTGTTGGACAATGTATGGAATGGGTACTGTTTGTCAATGTACATGGGTACCGTTTGTCTATGTATTAAATGGGTACTGTTTGTCAGTGTATGGAATGGGTACTGTTTGACAATGTATTAAATAGGTACTGTTTGACAACGTATTGTATGGGTACTGCTTGGCAATGTATTGAATGAGTACTGTTTGATAATGTATTGAATGGGTACTGTTTGACAGTGTATTTGAATGGGTACTGTTTGACAGTGCATTGAATGGGTACTGTTTGACAGTGTATTGAATGGGTACTGTTTAACAGTGTATTGAATGGGTACTGTTTGTCAGTGTATGGAATGGGTACTGTTTGACAATATATTGAATGGATATTGTTTGACAAAGGATTGAATAGGTACTGTTTGTCAGTGTATTGAATGGGTACTGTTTGACAATGTATTGAATGAGTACTGTTTGTCAATGTATTGAATGGGTAATGTTTCACAGTGTATTGAATGGGTACCGTTTAACAATGCATTGTATGGGTACCGTTTGACAATGTTTGCAATGGGTACTGTTTGACAATGCATGGAACAGGTACTGTTTGTCAATGTACTGAATGAGTACTGTTTGTCAGTGTATTGAATGGGTACTGTTTTGTCAGTGTATGGAATGGGTACTGTTTGACAATGTATTGAATGGGAACTGTTTCACAATGTGCTGAATGGGTACTGTTTAACTATGTGGCTGAAAGGTACTGTTTCATGATGTATTGAATGGGTACTGTTTGACATTGTGTTGAACGGGTCCTGTTTGACGATATATTGAATGGGTACTATTTGTCATGGCGTATGCTTGACAATTTGTCAGAGAGGTGCCGTTTGACAATGTAAAGAGGTGCCGTTTGACAATGTATCGAATAGGTGTTGTTTGGCGTTTTTGTCGTTGTTGTTGTTGTTTTCCAAATAAGTACTGTTTTATAATGAATCAGATAGGTACTGTCGGAAAATGTATCCAAATAGATACTGTATCAGATACGGACTGTTCGACTGTCGTATCAAACAGGTGTTGTTTGACAGTTTGTGAAATAGTTACTGTTTGGTACTGTTTGAGAATGTACTAAACAGGAACTGCTTGAGAATGTATCAAATAGATGTTGACAACTTATCTTTTGGGTATTGCTCAGCGTTACATGCACTGTTTGTCGTGTATTACATGGGTATTGTTTGAAATTATAGGCACTGTTTGAGAGGGTACGCGATTAGGTACTGTTTGACAATATATAAAATAGGTAATTATGATTAACCGATAGTTATTTTTTCAGTCATATGTTACTGTTTACTGTTTGTCAATGTATCAAATAGGTACTGTTTGTTTACCCGATAGGTACTTTTACCCGATGTAAGTACTGTTTGACAATGTATCAAGTAGGTACTCGACGATTTATCCGTAGGTACTGTTTGACATTATAGAGTTTGTTTGACAGTGTACCACACGGACACTGTGTCATTTTGTGGCACTGTCTAACAATGTCTCAAACACACACTGTCTAACAATGTCTCAAACACACACTGTCTGACAATGTCTCAAACACGTGCTGTCTGACAATGTCTCAAAACACGTACTGTCTGTCTCAAACAATGTCTCAAACACGTGCTGTCTGACAATGTCTCAAACACACACACACTGTCTGACAATGTCTCAAACGCGTGCTGTCTGACAATGTCTCA
>JADBJO010000729.1:147500-162500 GCA_016801955.1 Conus betulinus
TTGCGAAAAACATGGGATTATCCCTGTAAACCAAGGAGGTTTAGAAAAGGCAGATCAACCATTGATCATTTAGTGAAATTAACAACTCAAATCAAACAACAATTTGCCAAAAGACAAAATGTTCTTGCCACATTCTTTGATATAAATAAGGCATACGATCAGGTTTGGCATGAAACGATTACTATACAAGTTAAAAACGGTAGGGCTTTCTGGTCATATCTATGACTATGTTAAAACATTCTTGGCCAACAGAAGTATCCAAACAAGAATTGGTCACATTTATTCCTCTCTAAAAGATTTCTTGATATGGTATCCCTCAAGGCTCTGTTATTGCTCCTATTCTATTTAATATCCTAACTTACGATTTACCAATATCTATCTCCAAAAAAAGTAACTTCATTCAGTATGCTGATGATATCTGTTTGTGGATGAATGTTACTTTAAAAAAGAAAACATCGAAAAAAAAGGTCTATAAATTTTATAAAAAGAGCATATCAATATGATCTAGATAATATTGCTATATATGTCTGAAAATGGTTTAAGCTTATCACCTCAAAAATCTCACATGATGCTATTCGATGCAAGTGGATGTGTTCACAATGCTCCAGAATTCAAAGTTAACAACATCACACTTAAATACGCTTCAAATATTAATTTCTTGGTGTTTATATAACGTCTAAGCTCTCTTGGAACCTGCATTTAGAACATGCTGTAAATCAAGCAAGAAAGTCATTGAACCTTCTAAAAGTCATAAGCAAACAAAGCTGGGGTCAAGACACAAATACATTAATTCATTTGTCCTCTACTTTAGTTAGATCTAAATTGTCGTATGCACAAGGGGTATTCTTTAGTGCTCCAAAATATCTATTGAAAAAACTGCAGAGCATAGATTGTAAAGCATATAGAATAGCCCTTGGCGTTCCATTTCATGGTTCCATCATAGGATCTTACCATGAAGCAGGTGTTTTGCCTCTTGATGATCAGCGAAAAGTTAGCCTGTGCTAAATACATTTTAAGATGCTCTACCATTCAAAATTCAAACCAAATGGAACTTGAAATTAGGTCCGATATTCATTTTTCCTAAGCGTGCAAAAATCGTATCGATCTAAAAAAAAAAACTATTCTTACATTTTCTTCTAAACTATTGACAAAATTAAACACTAATCAAAAGAAATTAGCTGTGCGTTTTCCAGTAAGTCCCATCCCAAACTGGGAGCTTTTTAAGGCAAAGTTTGATTATAACTATACACAATTGTCCAAATTGATAACATCAATGTTCTTGCATATGAAGCTAGATCCCATATGAATGATTTTTATCCCAATCATCTAAAAATCTTCACTTGATGGTTCTTTATTAGACAATCAGGCAGGCTGTGGTTTTGTCATCCCCACTTTAAAAATTGAGAAATCTTTTTACCTTGGTAAGGACTTTTCCATTTTCACAGCTGAATTAATAGCAATTTTAATGGTTATTCAATATGTCATTGATACACCATTCAATTTCTATGGTGCACTCTTTTGTGTAGACTCTAAATCAGTTCTCCAAGCTTTAGAATCAACAAATCCGAAAAACCGAGCTGAAATCATCACAGAAATTAAAGTACTTATTCATGTTCTTATATCAAGGGGTATCGCAGTTGATTTTTGTTGGATCCCATCTCATTGTTCAATATCTGGAAATGAATGGGCTGATCGTACAGCTCGGGAAGTGCAAAAAAATCTTTTCAATCCAAGGATATTCCCATTCTTTTAAGTTTACAAGAAGGTTACTCTCTATTACAAAAAGCTCTTTTGAAAATTTTTGAAAATATATATAAAGACTACATGCTTCCCAAAGTACATAAGCCTAATTCTTCAGTAAAGTGTTGTTTAAATGCTCGATCACATTTTTTTTCAAAAAAAGAATTCATTAATGAATTATACATTTTATCAAAAAAAATATCATCAAAACACCCAAAAACACCGCAAAAAAAAAAAATTGTTTCACTGTTTTACAGACTTAGGTTAAAAACGCTTTCAAAACCAAGTTCATAAAAAAACATCAATGTGTATGCGGGGCTGTTGATAGTTGTACAACAACACATATTTTGTACTTTTGTCCTTATTTTGAATCAGCTCTATCAAAATTCAGAAAAGATGAATCTAAATGCATTTTTCAAGAACCTGTATTCTTTTTGAACTTTGTTCAGACTTAATGGTAAGTCCAGTCGGCTCGTTTTTATGATTTCTGCATATTTTAGACTGTTTTGTTTTGACTATTGCACTTTGATTTGTTAATGTTGATTTTTGCTAAGGATTGTGCTTCACACACACACACACACACACACACACACACACACACACACACACACACACACGCAAGCACGCATGCATACTACACACTCATACACATATACAAGTAAACGCTCACTTCCTGTCTAATATCACTTTTTAAAGTGAAAAGACGTTAAATCGAAGAACACAACAACAACAACAACACACACACACACACACCTCCTTTCCTTTGTTCCTCTGCCTGTATATAACGCATAGCACTGTTCATCCGAACAATTTCGTCCATACTTTACGTACATGTTTGGCGAAAATACGAATGTGATGAACTGAGTGGGAAGGCAACATCGGAAAGGAAGTCTAGAAACGAAGCTTTTGAACGGTAAGTACACTTGCAGAGTGTAACCATAGCGTGGGGGGTCGACCGACCGAAAAATCAACTAGAGAAAGCAGTGACAACTCTGGCCAAACGTGGCGCGCGCAGTCGTTTGATACTGTACCTGGTTCTCCGGCATCATAGCCTCAAACAACGCGGGGGGGGGGGGGGGGGGGGGGGGGGGGGGGGGGGGGGGGGGGGGGGGGCTCGGGGGGGGGGGGGGGGGGGGGGGGGGGGAGAGCGGCTAGAGAACATTAGTTCGCTGGAAAGTATGCTGATGATTCAGGTTTGGCTGCTGTGTTAGAAGAACCTGTGTATATCATGGATACTGTAGGATCAGATGGATGTTGGAAAGTATGCTGACGATTCAGGTTTGGCTGTGTTAGAAGAACCTGTGTATATCACGGATACTGTAGGATCAGATGGATGTAGGAAAGTATGCTGACGATTCAGGTTTGACAGTAGATGTTCAAAGAACCTCAGGTTTATATCATGGATACTGTAGGATCAGATGGATGTTCGAAAGTATGCTGACGATTCAGGTTTGACAGTAGTCTGTGTTCAAAGAACCTGTTTATATCATGGATACTGTAGGATCAGATGGATGTCGAAAGTATGCTGACGATTCAGGTTTGACAGTGAGCAGTGTTAGAAGAGCCTGTTTATATCATGGACAGTGTCATATCAGGTGGATGCTACTCCCGTAAGAAGAAAACCTCTGGTGTGTGATGACAGGTATAAAATGGACTGAATGTCCCCCCCCCTCCTTCCCCCCCCCCCCCCCCCCCTTTGACCTCGTCCCCTCCCACCTCCAAAATAAACCTCATGCCCCCTGACAAAAGTTTTGAAGTCTGCTCATACTCCTTGCAAAAAATACGCTCATTTTGTTTTAAAGTATATTAAGAGCAGTTGACAGGTAACCAGGTAGAACTGCGCAGCGCAGTGACACACAGCCAGTCAACCTGAAACCGCGATGACATGAAGAAACAATCAGTGACGCTCCACTGCACCACGACAAAGACTTTACAACATACTCAGAGTCAGATTGCCAGAAAAATGTTGAACAATTAAGTAGTCGGGGGGGGGGGGGGGGGGGGGGGGGGGGGGGGGGGGGAACAAGTGCAGGTTAACAATTCTAACATCATTGTGTAATGACTTGGTAAATTTGAAAATTTAAAAAAATGAATGAAAATGAAAAAAAAATGTAAATGCATATTAAAATACGAAAACCCTTCACTGGCTGCATGAGGGAACCATCGCAATCCCCTCGAAGGCAGATCAATATGTATCGCCTGCTCCTAGGCCTTTCGTCCACTGGATCGGATTCATCAGGGAGACACGGCTGATTGTGTCTGTGCTCTTGGCGTCAAATAGAGACACCACCACAGTCCGTAATTCTGCGGTGTTCTCACCACCAAGGGTTCAAAAAAGAATCCGACAGCACCCCCAAGGCAGCCAGTGAAAGGTAGTAGAATAAAACAAAACGAAAGTGTGGAGAGGAAAAAAGTTCCTGAAAACCTAAAAACATTATGCAAACAGTATGAAATGTAGGGGGACAATCTTTGTGACTGCCAGAGAAAGCCGCGGATGCTGTGCATATAGGCGAGCTCGGCGCACGTGCGCCCCGTTCGAGAAGTGGGGCCCACACGCCACAGTTCGGATTTTGCACTAAACCACTACATCATCCATGTAAGCGTTTTGAGGTTAAGCATAGAATTGAGCCCAAAATTGATACCAAACTGATAATAGGTCAAATGGACAACCTACCTAACCACCCCCCACCACCACCACCACCAATCGTTTCACTTGGTTTAAGGGATTTTCCCATTGAAATTTTCCACAATCTAGAAATACGTAAGCTACCCCTTAGCTGACGTCACATACCAGGCCTTCGCACTTACCCGTGACCCCATCTTTGCGAAAGGTCGTTTTTCAAAAAAAAATAGTCCCATTCCTTTCGTTTCGGTCTGTTTGCACACATGGCATGTATCTTGATGGGCATATGAAAGAAAAGCATGTTGTATCAAACTTTCAGACATAATAAAAAAAATTTATCAAAACAATCTAATTGTGAATGTCAATAAATAAACAGTTCCTTAAGCAAGGCCTTGGCGCATTAATTTGTGGTGTGCAACCAGTTCACAAACGGGTCAAGTGAACAAGCAGACGAACTTCGGTAGTGCGACACGCAGGCTGATGGGAGGGCATATCTGCCAACGTAGTGATGTTTTAAGAGCGATGTTGTGCGGAGGGTGTTAGTGACAGACCAGCGCTAGAGCCTCCAGTTCAGAAGAGACGGGTCTCGCCATGGCACTATGACAGATCTGGACAGCCGTAGACGGGCCACAGCAGCATTGCATCGGTGCAGCTATTATATTCGAAGACTGATACTGACAGCGTGAGACTCGGACTAAGGCCTAGAAGTCGGTGCCTTTGGAGGGCTTGGCAGGAATCCGGACTAGACCCCCTAGCCAGTGTCTGGACTGACCCGGTAAGCTAGAGTGCAAGTGCGTGAATGTGCAAGTGCTTTAAGTGTACGAATGTAGTGACGCACGGTTCTGCACACATAGGCGAGCTCAGCGGAAGTGCACCTCGCGTGAAAAGTGTTCACTGACACTCAGGTAAACAAGCAGACGAACTCCGGTAGTACGACACGGAGAGCTGGAAGAGTGCGGTCCTGCTAACTTGTTAGCTTAGGCAGTTCACACACTCGGCCTTGAGGCGAGAGCGGACTGGCTAACTTGTAGTTAGCTAGGGAGCTCAACACTCGGCCTTGAGTGTACTACAGTGACAGTAACACTAGTGACAGACCAGTGTTAGGGCCTCCAGGTTATAGGAGACAGTTTTGCCCTAGCACTGCGACAGTACAGCCGTAGACGGTTACAACGGCTAGGACGGCTTTGACAGTACCACTGCTGGGGCCCAGAGGTGGACACTGACGGGAAAGACAGTGGCACCAACTGCAGACCCTCTGACGGAAGCCGAACGTGGACAGCTTGGACAGAGTGCGTCGCAGACTGCCCTTGAAGACAGTGACCTAGACTAGACCTTACTTGGTAGTTCATGCCAGTGAAGGGTTTGGGAAAGAATTCTGACGAAAACCCCCAGCCGGAGTCTGGACTGACCAGGTAAGGTAGAGTGCGTGTGTGTGTGAGTGCAGAAGTGCTAGGTATATAAACGAACTTCTCTTGAGTGTAGGGGAAAACACTTCACGAACAAACACTCCCAAGTGCAGGGTAAGCACTTGACGACTGAGCTGTTGAAAGCTGTCTAGGTACGGGATGTGAAAATGAAGTACAGGAAGGAGCGTCACGGGTTTGTTCATCGCGTGAAACAGGGGTGACCAGTACAGGGTGTTCTGTGTGTGACTTTGGCAGGGGGTGACGAACGGGATTCGCTGTCAGTCAAGCTAATCACAGGGTGCACACTCGGAAATCTGGCACAGGGACACTGTGTCAGGTCAGAACTGGTCAGGAAAATGGACAATGTCCACTGTTCATTCAGGAAGGATGTGCAGATTAATGAGAACAAGGAGCCTACATCTGTCGACAGCGGACATGGTGGTGACGTTTGATGATGACCCAGCTGTCATTATTGCATGTCAAGGTCTTTGCTGCAGATTCGTTCATCAAATTTCGTTGACCGTTGATCGGCATTGCTGTGTAAGAGGCATTTCCGCGATCGAGATTCCGTGTCGCGGTGCCATTCCATGGACGTAACTGGATCAGTTTGGTTTCAGTATATTTGTATACTGAAGTGCCTCAACCACCGATCTTGTCAAGTGTGGGCTGTGGAAACTGATCACGATAAAATTCATTCTCTGCCTCTGTCTGTCTGTGTCTGTCTCTCTCTCTCTCTCTCTCTCTCTCTCTCTCTCTCTCTCTCTCTCTCTCTCTCTCTCTCTCTCTCCACCGATCAGGGACATGGTCATGGTCTAACTTTTCTTCCTCAGTCAGCAACCAACCGTATCCCCGTGGTCACATGGCTGTCCGTCAACCCAGTACAGTCAGTCCTCCATGGATTACCATGTCACGTGGTTGTCCATCAACCCGGTACAGTCCTCCATGGATTGCCATGTCACGTGGTTGTCCATCAGGCCAGTACAGTCCTCCATGGATTACCATGTCACGTGGTTGTCCATCAGGCCAGTACAGTCCTCCATGGATTGCCATGTCACGTGGCTGTCCATCAACCCAGTACAGTCCTCCATGGATTGCCATGTGACGTGGTTGTCATTAACCCAATACAGTCCTCCATGGATTGCCATGTCACATGCTGTCCATCAGCTCAGTACAGTCATTCCTCCATGGATTGCCATGTCACATGGCTGTCCATCAACCCAGTACAGTCCTCCATGGATTGCCATGTCACGTGGCTGTCCATCAGGCCAGTACAGTCCTCCATGGATTGCCATGTCACGTGGTTGTCCATTAACCCAGTACAGTCCTCCATGGATTGCCATGTCACATGGCTGTCCATCAGGCCCGTACAGTCCTCCATGGATTGCCATGTCACATGGCTGTCCATCAGCCCAGTACAGTCCTCCATGGATTGCCATGTCACATGGCTGTCCATCAGCCCAGTACAGTCCATGGATTGCCATGTCAGGTGGCTGTCCATCACCCAGTACAGTCCTCCATGGATTGCCATGTCACATGGCTGTCCATCAGCCCAGTACAGTTTCTCCATGGACCGTTGTCACCAGCTAAGATCCAGGGTCGGCACGCTGTGATACGCCATCTGGAGTGTCTTGGGAAAACGTGAGACAGTCCCACACCGAGAGATTCCTCCATTCAACACCGTGCTCGCCTCTCCCTCCACCCCCACCCCCCTCCCCACCGCACCCCCTGTCCTCCCACTCCCTTCATCCATGGTCTGCCCGCTAGTTCTCTCAATCAGATGGTTGTCGCCGGGGAAAGTGTAACAAGATAGGAGCCCCCCCCCCCCCCCCCCTCTGTGTGTGTGTGTGTGTGTGGGGGGGGGGGGGGGGGCAGATTTGGATGGATGGAGAATGGTGGAGGGTGAGATGGGGTAGTTTTTTCAGATTTGTCTCCCCCTGGTGGTGAGCTGTGGCGTTTCTGGCTAGGTTCTCAATTTGCATGTCACCAACCGGTTTGATTGCAGACATCATTGGGTGAAGAACCTGGTAGGGGTGTGTGTGGGGGGGGGGGGGGGAGGATGAGAAGGGTGGTTGGGCAAGTATGGGCGTGGGAAGAATGAGCTTAATGCCAACGACCTCAACGTGAAATCGTCTGGGACATGGACGTGAGGAGGAATTGAAAACAAAGGGCGCTAAGAATGATGGCGTACTTGAGGCTTTTTTTGTGTGTGTGCTGATCGCGGAGGTGGAGGAAGAAGAAAATGCCGAGCAATTCCATTTTGGTCGGAGACTACGTGACAAGGCTCCTCAACACTTCCTTTGAAAATATATCCCGACGTCAGCCAGGTCCGCGCGAGGTACAGACACCTAACAGCGTTGCGGAGAAAATGTGGACAACGCTCAAAGACGCTTCCGTAAAATGGATGACACTCGACGACCTGGTTCCAGTTTTTCCAAGATAGCCAGAAACTGTGTGAAAAGGCTCTGTGCTCTTCAGTCCCCTTCATAATGCGTCCCATAGGGTTAACCAGGTCCGAGAAATACAGACACCTGTAGTGTTGGTCAGGAAATGTGAACAATTCGCTTAAAGACGTTTCCGTAAGAGGGATGAAACTCGACAGCGTGGTCCAGTCCCCTTCATAATGTATCCCAGTGTCAACCAGGTCCGAGAGATGGAGACATCTGTAGTGTTGGTCAATTGCCCGGTTTTTTTTTAACCCTGGCCAAAGTCAGCTGTGGGTGAGAGCTGATCAGGGCCGGAAAAAAAAATCCAAAAATGAATGGCACTGAAGGGAACCGAACCCAACACCTGCCCTAAGTCCGTGACGCTAAAGACGCCAGTGACATGCTGTGAGAGTGGACTTTTGACGAGGGAAAAGCCCCGCCATGTTGGTGGTTTGTGGAAAAATGACAACGAAGGAAAAAGCTGCGAGACCGATGGACTGACAAGACGGGCAGTTTGAGTCCAAGGTTTTCCCTGTGAAAGAAGTCGGTTGTCTCTCCCTTATAAGTCTGTATTTTTCCTCCAGACATTGTGTGTGTGTGTGTGTGTGTGTGTGTGTGTGCGCGCGCGCGCGCGCGTAGGTGCGTGCGTGCGTGAGTATGTGGGGCGCGCGCGCGTGTGTTTGTGTGTGTGTTTGTCCGTCCAAGCGCGTGTGTGTGTGCATATGTATTCGGGCACCTGTTTGTGTGGGTCTGTGTGTTCGGAGGAGGGGGAGAGGGGGAAGGAAATGGAGTGAGGAGTAGAAAGAGAAGAGAGAGAGAGAGAGAGAGAGAGAGAGAGAGAGAGAGAGAGAGAAGGGGAGTAATTTAGACAACTGAAGGAGCGAAGCACAAGGAAGTCTCTCTTTTTTCCCTGAAGGCTCCATTGTTCTTTCTTACTGTGCAGTTATCGATTTGCCAGGTGACAGCTTGGAAGAAGCCCAGGTATTATTTCTCTCAGTCAGTTTCTGGTTGGGGCGCGCGTGCGCGTGCAATTGTATACGTATGTGCACGTGCATGGTTACGGACAAAAACAGGGTGGTATACGTGCGTACACACATACGCACACACATGCATACACACACACACACACACACACACACACACACACATGCGTAGACACACACACACACACGTGCACGTATACGCACGTACGCACGCACACAAAATTTGTTTGCATACGCGTTTTCAATTATCAAGAACGCAAACGCAGTGACAACCTTACACACAGAGAGAGACACATTTAGGCCTACAGAGACAGTTCGAGAAATTTCCAAGAGATCTGGCACTGGAAATAAAATCCCCCTCCTCTATAACCCCCTCTCCTCACTCCCTCACATCCTTCCCCTTTCTGAGAAGGGGAGATGATATTCTGGGGTATCGGGTTTTCATCTGAAATTGAGGGAAAAAGAGGTAGAAAGAAAAAAAATGAGAGGGAAAAGAGGTAGAAGGAAATTGACGAGGGAAAAGAGGTAGAAAGAAAAGAAACTGACGAGGAAAAAGAGGTAGAAAGAAGAAATTGACGAGGGAAAAGAGGCAGAAAGAAATAGACGAGGAAAAGAGGTAGAAAGAAAAACTAGACGAGGGAAAAGAGGTAGAAAGAAAGAAAGAAGAAATTGAGGAGGGAAAGAGGTAGGAAGAAGAAAACTGACGAGGGAAAAGAGAAAAGAAGAAACTGACGAGGGAAAAAGAGGTAGGAAAGAGGTAGGAAGAAAAAGAGGTAGGAAGAAACTGACGAGGGAAAAGAGGTAGGAAGAAGAAACTGACGAGCGAAAAGAGGTAGAAAGAAGAAAACTGACGAGCGAAAAGAGGTAGAAAGAAGAAATTGATGAGGGGAAAAGACGTAGAAAGAAAATTTCAAAAAAAAAAAAAAAAAAAAGCGCAAGAACGAGGAGGTAAATAAAGTGGGTGACGAAGAAGGGTCAAAGAGACCAGGAGGGGGGGGGGGGGGGGGGGGGGGGGGGGGGGGTTGTCGGAGGGAAGGGGAATACAGTCTGGGAGGAGTAAAACAAGGGATGGGAGGGGAGAGGGCGGGGATGGTGACCGATCTTTGAACCGAAAAGCAACACAAAGACAGTATTATTCAATTCCTCTGGAATGTTAACACTGCATGCATTTTTTTTTTTTTATTTCGTGGCTGGCAACGTCTTACAAAATTCCGGTGAAAACTTGTTGCTGTCGCTGTTCAGTTGGGCGTTTTGACATAGAATTAGTCTGGAACTGTTGACGACGGGTCACAGTGGCCTGCGATGTCAACAGACGGTGTTATAGAGAAAATAACACAACATTTCCGTCAGCAGCACACACGCAGGTTGTCTCTGTCACACACCAAGCATGAACACACATACACCGTTACACACACGCGCGCGCGCGCGCGCGCGCGCGCACGCACACACGCACGCACGCACACACACACACACGCACACACACACACACAGGCATGCACACACACACACACACACACACACACACACACACACACACACACACACGAGACAACGTTTCAGAAAGTTACTCTTTGACATGGTGCTGTTTCACGTTGTATTAAATGGATGTTTGTTACAATACAGGTACTGTTTACACAGTGTACCCAAACGGACACATTTTGACAATGAAGGTACTGTTTGACAGTTTATCCAATAACAACTGTTACACAGTGTACTAAATAGGGGGCTGTTTGACAAGAAAGGTGCTGTTTGGCAATATATCCAGTAACAACTGTTACACAGTGTACAAAACAGGGGCTGTTTGACACGTAAAGGTACTGTTTGTGACCATTTATACGATACGAACTGTTACACAGTGTACTATACAGGGACTATTTCACAATAAAGATATTGTCTGACAGTTTATCCATTATCCCAAAAAAGCACTGTTTGGCAATTATTCGTGGTGTGTGTTGAGGGGAGAGGGTGTGGTGTTAGGGGATCTATATGTCTGCATGTGCGTGTGTGTGAGAGAGAGAGGAGGGGGGGGGGGTGGAGAAGGGAGAGAGAGAGAGAGAGTACGCGCACGTGTGAAGGGATGCCCGTGCATGTATGTGCCACACGCACACAGGTACGGAGAGAGGGGGGTGGTGAGATTGGGTGTTGGGGAAGGCTGAAGTGTGGATTTAGACGTCGATCTGTTGTACTGATGTTGTGTGAGAGAGAGAGAGAGAGAGAGAGAGGGGGGGGGGGGGGGGGGGGGGGGGGGGGACAACGACATTTGCAGCTCTTTTATCGCCTGGTTTTCAGGCAGCTTTTCCAGTGATGCCGTGTTGTTTGCTGGCAGTGCCACAGGCCATCTCCAGACTGGAATGGGCGACTTGTATTCCAAGACAACGCAGTCATTCTCGCCTGCACCATCGGAGCTCAGACTACCTCGAAACGCGCACGAAAGGAAAAAAAGCATTGCTGTTTCAAACATACACACGAGCACGTATATACGCGCGTGCGCGCCCACACACACACACACACACACGCACGCACACACACACACACACACACACACACACACACACACACACACACTCCTCCTCAATTAGCAGCCGTATCCCCTTGTCACATGGTTGTCCAGCCCAGTACAGTCCTCCATGGATTGCCATGTCACGTGGTTGTCCATCAGCCCAGTACAGTCCTCCATGGATTGTTATGTCACGTGGTTGTCCATCAGCCCAGTACAGTCCTCCATGGATTGCCATGTCACGTGGTTGTCCATCAGCCCAGTACAGTCCTCCATGGATTGTTATGTCACATGGCTCTTCATCAGCCCAGTACAGTCCTCCATGGATTGCATTATCACGTGGTTGTCCATCAGCCCAGTACAGTCCTCCATGGATTGCCATGTCACGTGGTTATCCATCAGCCCAATACAGTCCTCCATGGATTGCATTGTCACATGGATGTCCATCAGCCCAGTACAGTCCTCCATGGATCGTTATGTCACATGGCTCTTCATCAGCCCAGTACAGTCCTCCATGGATTGCCATGTCACGTGGCTCTTCATCAGCCCAGTACAGTCCTCCATGGATTGCCATGTCACGTGGCTCTTCATCAGCCCAGTACAGTCCTCCATGGATTGCCATGTCACATGGCTGTCCATCAGCCAAGTACAGTTCTCCATGGATTGCATTGTCACGTGGTTGTCCGTCAGCCCAGTACAGTCCTCCATGGATTGCATTGTCACGTGGTGTCCATCAGCCAGTACAGTCCTCCATGGATTGCCATGTCACGTGGTTGTCCATCAGCCCAGTACAGTCCTCCATGGATTGTTATGTCACATGGCTCTTCATCAGCCCAGTACAGTCCTCCATGGATTGCATTGTCACGTGGTTGTCCATCAGCCCAGTACAGTCCTCCATGGATTGCCATGTCACGTGGCTGTCCATCAACCCAGTACAGTCCTCCATGGATTGCATTGTCACGTGGTTGTCCATCAGCCCAGTACAGTCCTCCCTGGATTGCCATGTCACGTGGCTGTCCATCAGCCCAGTGCAATCCTCCATGGATTGCATTGTCACGTGGTTGTCCATCAGCCCAGTACAGTCCTCCATGGATTGCATTGTCACGTGGTTGTCCATCAGCCCAGTGCAGTCCTCCATGGATTGCATTGTCACGTGGTTGTCCTTCAGCCCAGTACAGTCCTCCATGGATTGCCATGTCACGTGGTTGTTCATCAGCCCAGTACAGTCCTCCATGGATTGCATTGCCACGTGGTTGTCCATCAGCCCAGTACAGTCCTCCTGGATTGCATTGTCACGTGGCTGTCCATCAGCCCAGTACAGTCCTCCATGGATTACCATGTCACGTGGCTGTCCATCAGCCCAGTACAGTCTACCATGGATTACCATGTCACGTGGCTGTCCATCAGCCCAGTACAGTCCTCCATGAATTGTTATGTCACATGGCTCTTCATCAGCCCAGTACAGTCCTCCATGGATTGCATTGTCACGTGGCTGTCCATCAGCCCAGTACAGTCCTCCATGGATTGCATTGTCACGTGGTTGTCCTTCCGCCCAGTAAGTCCTCCATGGATTGCATTGTCACGTGGTTGTCCATCAGCCCAGTACAGTCCTCCATGGATTACCATGTCACGTGGTTGTCCATCAGCCCTGTACAGTCCTCCATGGATTGCCATATCACGTGGCTGTCCATCAGCCCAGTACAGTCCATGGATTGTGTTCACCAGTCAAAGCTAGGACTGACACACTGGCAGACGCCATCCGGAATGACTGGGGGGGGGGGGGGGGGGGGGGGGGGGAAGACGGAATTTCTCCAGAGTTTTGCTGACGAGAGTTTGATTCGCATGTCAGTCACAGGTTGGATTAAAGGCGTCATTGCTTGGGGGGGGGGGGGGGGGGGGGGGGGGGGGGGGGGGGGGGGGGGGGGGGGGGGATGTCAGTCACAGGTTGGATTGAAGGCATCATTGGAGGTAGTGGGGGGTGGATATTAGTCACAGGTTGGATTAAGGGCGTCATTGGGTGGGGGGTGGAGGGGGGTGGAGAAGTAAGGTGGATGTCAGTCACTGGTTTGATTGAAGGCGTCAGGGGGGGGGGGGGGGGGGGGGGGGGGGATGTCGGTCACAGGTTGGATTGAAGGCGTCTTTGAGGGGGGGGTGGGTGGAGGTGGATGTCGGTCACAGGTTGGATTGAAGGCGTCATTGGGGAGGGGGGGGGGAGGAAGGTGGATCTCAGTCACAGGCGTGTGTGTGTGTGTCTGTCTGCCCTGTCTGTCTGTCTGTGTCTGTGAGCATGTGTGTGGGCATGTGTGTGTATGCGCGTGTTACCGTGTATATGCGGGGGCGCAAGGTTTGCGTGTGTGTGGTGGGGGGAGGGGGTGAGGGGGGTGAAGACAAGGGAGGGACGAAGGGGGGGGGGGGGGGGATGGGGGAGACGCAGAAAAGGATAATCGGAAAACTAAAGAGCAAAAGGACAACGAGGTCAGTAATTTTTTTTTTTCTTCAATGATTGACTTCTTGGGTTCTGTCGTGTGGAATTATCGATTTGCTGGGTGACAGTGTGGAGCAGCCTTGCTGTCGCCTGATTGTCTTCTTCGTCAGTTTCTGCAGCATGCTTGAAGCTGGGTTACGCGGACGTGCGACAGTATAGATGTACAAGTACATGCTCGAGTATAAGTACAGATGTGTACCCCCTCTCGCTTCCGCTTACGCACATGTGCGCACACGCATACACACGCGCGCTTGTGCACTCACTCTCACACACACACACACACACACACACACACACACACAACACACACGCACACGCACACGCACACACGCACGCACGCCTGTTACAAATATAACTCTCTCTCTCTCTCTCTCTCTCTCTCTCTCTCTCTCTCTCTCTCTCTCTCTTAGAGACACGTACACACACAGTCAAATGTATGCACACACACGCATGAGTGCAAGTACCTGGCAAAGTATTGAAGACGTGCCATGCACACTCTTGCGAGCGCCCGCGCACGCGTGCACGCACGCACGCACGCACGCACACACACACACACACACACACGCGTGCGCGCGCGCGCGCGCGCGCAAGTACACACACATACGCACGAGCGCACGCACTCGTACACGCCGTTCGTGTGTGCGCACGCAAGGAAGCACCTGGAACGCAGTCATGATAGCTCACACAAACACACTCACACACACCCAGAGAGAAAGAGAAACTGGGGAAGAGATTAGGCACTAAAAAAAAAAAAGTTCTCCTGCCCGCATGCCTGCCTGCCCCCCCCCCCCACCCCCCTCCTGCCCTTTCTCCCACTCACCCCCACCCCCTTCCTCTTACTGT
>JADBJO010000729.1:177500-182500 GCA_016801955.1 Conus betulinus
CCTCGTCTTGCCCTGCCTTGCCTCGTCATGCCCTGCCTTACCTTGCCTTGCCTCATCTTGCCCTATCTCGCCTCGTCTTGCCCTGCCTTGCCTTACCTTGCTTTGCCTCATCTTGCCCTATCTCGCCTCGTCTTGCCCTGCCTTGCCTCATCTTGCCTTGCCTTGGCTTGTTTTGTCTTGCCCTGCCTTGCCTTGACTCATCTTACCCTGCCTTGCCTTGTCTTGCCCTGCCTTGCCTCATCTTTCCCAACCTTGCCTCGGCTTGCCCAACCTTGCCTCATCTTGCTTCGTATTGCCCTGCCTTGCCTCATCTTGCCCAACCTTGCCTCGTCTTGCCCTGCCTCGCCTCGTCTTGCCCAGCCTTGCCTCACCTTGCCCTGCCTTGTCTCATCTTGCCCAGCATTGCCTCATCTTGCCTCGAATCGCCCTGTCTTGCCTCATCTTGCCCAGCATTGCCTCACCTTGCCCTGCCTTGCCTCATCTTCCCAGCCTTGCCTCATCTTGCCCAGCCTTGCCCCATCTTGCCCAGCCTTGCCTCGTCTTGTCCTGCCTTGCCTAAAGTTGCCCTGCCTTGCCTTATCTTGCCTTGCCCTGCCTTGCCTTCATCTTGCCTAGCCCTGCCTTGCCTCATCTTACTCTGCCTTGCCTCGTCTTGCCTTGCCCTGTCATGTCTTGCCTCAGCTTAACATGGCTCGACTTCCGTTGCCTCGATTTAACTTGCCTTTTCTCCCTCACCCTCGCCTCCCTTAGGAAAACACAGACATCTGTAAATGAACTGGTTCCGTCGATTTCTGCAACAAGAGAACGAAACTTGTTACAGGAGTTTTCGCCCTCTCTCCCCTCCGCCCCCTTCGCATCTCCTCTCTCCCTCCATTCCCCCCCTCTCTCTCTCTCTCTCTCTCTCTGTCTGTCTGTCTGTCTGTCTGTCTCTCTCTCTCTCTCTCTCTCTCTCTCTGTCTGTCTGTCTGTCTCTCTCTCTCTCTCTCTCTCTCTCTCTCTCTCTCTCTCTCTCTGTTCTCTCCCTCTCACCTCTCACTTTCTCTCTCTTGCTTTTCCTCCACTCTTCCCTCCTTCTCTCTCATTCTCTCTGTCTCTCCCACCCTCCCACCTCCCCACTCACCCCAGTATTCTTCCTCTTCATCCACGTGATATTTTTGCTCTGCTTTTCTTTTTCTTCTTCTTCTTCTCTTCTTCTTCTTCTCATCACCATCATCATCTACTTCTTCTTCTTCTTCTTCTTATTCTTCTTCTTCTTTCTTTTTCTTCTTCGTCTCCTCCTCCTCCTCCTTTTCCTCCTCCCTCCTCCTCCTTTCCTCCTCCTCTTCTCCTCTTCCTCGTACTTCTTTTCTCTTCTTTCTTCTTCTTCTTCTTCTCTTCTTCTCTTCTTCTTCTAATATCGCGTGATTCTTCTTCACCCATCTTTCTGCTTCTTCTCACCCTCATTCTCCTAATCCTCCTCCCGCCTGTACTTATCTGTTTGCTGCTGTATTCACTAAAGGAATTAACTTTATGGACATTTTTCTCCACATATAAACAACCTGAAAGTGGTAGCACGGTTTCCATTGACCCCACCCCCACCCCCCAACCCACCTTCTTTCTCGCCTTTTCAACAGTCATTTTCTTTTCTTTCGGTCTTTTCTAATCCCTCCCCCCCCCCCCCCCCCCCATCTCCTGCTTTTCCATCCTGCTCCCCCTCCCCCTCCCCTCCTGGCTTTAAACTACCAGTCATCAGGGAGCGGATTTTGTTAGGAGGCTGAAGAACGGACCGAAGGAGGGGGGGGGGGGGGGGGGGGGGGTACGTGGGAAAGGCCTGAAGCAGATCGCTGGACAGTGGGCGGCCCAAAGAAGTGCTGCGATTTGGCCTTGGCCATTCTGACGTGGCCGCCAATTACCGCCTAGTCTGTGGCATCAGCCGTTTCCAGCTGCCAGACCCTCTTCCCCCTTCTCCCTTCCGCCCCCCCTCCCTCCTTCTCCCAACTTCTCACCAACCCCACCCACCCACCCCTCCCCCTCCCCACTCGTTTGCCAATTGTCCGTCTTCCACCACCACTCCCCTCTTCCCCTGATCCCCCCCCCCCCCCTCCCCATCTTTCCAATTTTCGCCCTTTACAATATTTGCATTTGATTTCTCCAGTTTTCTTTCTTTCTTTTTTCATGTCTGTTTGTTACACTCTTCCTTAATCATCATCCTCGTCTTTCCTACTCGCGGTCATCAAACAGAAGAAACGACAGTCACAATTTAGACCAAGTTAATCAGTTCTGTTATTCAAATCTTGGTCACCAAAATATGAATGTTGACCTATTTCCCAGACATTCAACTCCCTTCTCCAGCCTGCCTCTCCCTTACTCAGCAGACTGTTTTCCCCCTCTGAAGCCCCACCCCCAAATTAATTCTCTTATTTAGTAGTGGTTCGGATTGCATGCTATCCACTCATTAGCAATCATCAGGGCTTCCCTACAACTTGTGTATCTATAGTGAGCCATGAGATGACCAATGCACTAGTTGGACTATAACTATTCTGAACTGATCGTTTCCGTATCCTTTCTATTTCACGTGGTAATTCTGTATATCTCCAGGTAGCGCTGCTTCCCTACTTTCACCAATGTCAACCAATGTGAATGTATCAGATTGGCCCGTCAATGACGGTCTGCGCATAGGTCACCTAAATATTTGTCATCTCATTAACAAAATGTCTGATGTATCAAAAATCATTCATAATAATCATAAACCTTTCCATGTCTTTGGATTTTCTGAGGCATGGACAAACAGCCGCGTTGGTGACAATTCAATATCCATTCCTGGTTATTCAATAGTCCGGAGAAATCCTGAAAATATTCTTGAAACAGGTATTGTTGTCTACGTCCAAAAAGATATCCCATTCAAAATTCGTAATGATCTCTGTCACAAAAATATTGAAATAACGTGGCTTGAAATTCAGTCAAAAAGTAAGACATTAGCGTCAATTCTTGTGTCGGATTTGTATACAGACATCCTAAAAGTAAGTCCAGCTGGGTATAACGATTTTTGTGAGATGATGGACACAGTATGGCTTTTGAAACAGAAAATACTATTATTGGGAGATTTCAATATAGATCTATTTCAGTCTTGTTCCCAATGGTCCAACATTGCTAATTCATATAATCTTCATCAGTGCATTTCGTTACCGACTAGAGTTACTTCAAAATCTAATACCCTTATAGACCACATATATTCGTCGAACATTGCTGCACTTACAGAAATATGTGTACCGCGTACTGGTGCAAGTGACCACAATGCTGTTTGCGTAACTTGGAACAAAAGGGTTTTTTAAAGTTCCAAAAGCAAGTCATTTGGTAATCACATTTCGTTCTTTCAAAAACTTCAACTTACACGCTTTTCAATCTGACCTCATTTCGTCGCCTTTTGCAAACATCTATAGCTACACCGATCCAGATGAAGCCCTTGCCTTTTGGACGAGAACCTTTCTGAATATTGTCGACAAACACATCCCATTGATCCAGAGGCGAGTCAAATCAGATATCCTGCCTGTCTGGCTCACTCAGGATATTCTGAATGCCATGGACGAGAGGGACAATTTTAAAAAGTGCAGGCTCTGACAAAGAGTATAAGAGAAAACGCAACATTGTGAAGTACATGATTAGAAAATCTAAATGTGATTCTTTCAGAAAATTGGTCCAAAACAAAAACAACGGAGCTTCTATTTGGAAAGCTATCAATAAACTTACAGGACCGTGTTCATCAAGACAGGAATGTTCCATTCCAGTAGAAAACACTAAATGATCATTTTGCGAATATTGGTAACAAGCTAAACATAGGGAAAGATTAAAAAACTAGCATTTTTGATACTGCGAATTTACAGAAATTTTGTGATGCAAAAAATATACACGCAAAGTTTTCTATCCCCTTATTATCTGTTAATGAAGTGTTTTTTATATTTATCAACCTTGAAAAATAAAAGTTCTTACAGCTTTGATGGAATCAGTCCCAAGATGTTAAAACTATCTGTACCATATATTGTAGATTCTCTTACATACCTCTTTAATCTATGTTTTATCTAAACAATACTTTCCAGAAGCATTCAAACATGCAAAAAATTATCCCTCTGCACAAAAAAGGGAATTTAGATGATCCAAATAACTACAGACCAATTTCGCTGCTATCGTCCGTCTCAAAGCCACTAGAACGTCATATCCATCACCATCTATCATCTTTTATTGAGAAACATAAACTGTTGTATATCAATCAGTCAGGATTTAGGAAACTACATTCATGTGAAACGGCTTTGTGTCGGATCACAAATTTGTGGCTAAAAGATATCAACAACAGGAAAGCAGTTGGTGTAGTGTTTATTGATTTACAAAGGCTTTTGATTTAATTAATCACAATATATTGCTAAAAAAGCTTAATGTTTACGGCGTTGACAACGATACGGAATCATTTTCAGATCTTATTTGTCAAACCGTACGCAATCCGTTTTTTCACGAGGTGTTATTTCTTCTAAAAGACAGTTGCCGAGAGGTGTGCCACAGGGATCAATCTTAGGTCCCCTGTTGTTTCTCTCTCTACATAAATGATCTGCCTTTATCAATTCAAAATGCAGTGTGTGATTTGTTCGCTGACGATACATCTTTTTACAATACTCTAGTCATAGCATCGATGAAATTAATTATCATTTAAATGCAAGCATGAAATCAGTGGAATACTGGTGTGATTCAAATGACATGCTTGTTCATCCTCATAAAACCGAGTCTATCTTAATATGTGCACGTCAAAAAAGACAAGTCATAAAAGAAGCAAAATTAAAAATAATGTACAAAGATAAAACAATAAAACAAGTTACAAAGCACAAATTATTAGGCATCGTCATCGATGAAAATCTTTCCTGGCACGATCAGATCCATAACCTAATCAAACAAGTCTCGTGTTGTGTGTTCCAGTTGTCACAGATTTAAAAACTTAAAACACTTTTCAACGAACATTCACGAAAAATGTACTTTTG
>JADBJO010000729.1:192500-197500 GCA_016801955.1 Conus betulinus
GCTGACGAAGGAGCTGTGATGCCGCTGTGTGTGTGCGAGCGATGATGATGATGATGAGGAGGAGGAGGATGATAATGATGATGATGATGATGAAGATGATGAAGGAGACGATGATGACAATGATGAAGACGATAATCATGATGATGATGATAATGGTGACGATGATGATGATCGTGTTGCCTGCTGTTGTCGTGGCCGTGGTGGTGAAGGTCTGTGACGGTGGTGGTTGCAGGTGGTGTCCCAAGCGGCCTTGCAGGACGCCAAACAGCTGATCCTCAGCGCCCTTTGACGAGAACAAAGATGGACGCATCGACATTGCCGAGGTGAGTGCCCACTGGTCCGACACAGGAGAGAACACACACACACACTTCGTACCACCTCTAGAGACACAGGAGAGAACAAACACACACTTTGTACCACCTCTAGAGACACAGGAGAGAACAAACACACGCTTCGTACCACCTCTGAGACAAAGGAGAGAGAACAAACACACACTTCGTACCACCTCTGAGACACAGGAGAGAACAAACACACGCTTCGTACCACCTCTGAGACACAGGAAAGAACAAACACACACTTCATACCACCTCTGAATACGAGACAGAACAGACATACGCTCCATACCACCTGAACACGAGAGAGAACCGACATACACTTCAGGTAACCGGACCACTGGATACGAGATAGAATAAACGAACATTTCTCCCTATCGCCTAGACACACAACAGGGAATAAGCAAACACGTCACACAATCGCGTAGATACAAGAGAGAACAAACGAATACTTCACGTCGTCGCTAAGACACAAAGAATACACAAACACTTTACGCCATCGCTGAGACGCAAAGAATACACAAACCTGTAGGACACAAGAGAGAATAAACAATGACTTCACAGATCTAGCTAAGTAAATGCACCCACGCACACGATCGCAGGTAGACATTGATAACACACGCAAATGCGTGCACGCACACACATGCAAATGCACACACATGCACGTGAGCGAGCGAGCGCGCACACTCTCTCTGTCTCTCCGTCTCTGTCTCTGTCTCTGTCTCTCTCACACACACACACACACACACACACACACACACACACACACACACACACACACACACACACACACACACACACGCACGCACACACACACACACACACACACACACACACACACACACACACACACACACACACACACACACGCACACACACGCACACACACACACACGCGCACACACACACACACACACACACACACACACACACACACACACACTAATTGACTGTGTGTGCGCCCGCGCGTGGGCGTGCGTGCACGATCATGTGTATTTGTTTAGGTATGTGTGTGGGGTATGGAGTTGCTTTCTGAACTTTGATTTTTCTCTGGCTTTCTTTTTCTTGTACTTGGATAATGCTGTGAACCTTTCCCTTCTAATGAATTCAGGTTGTAATGGTGTAGGATTTTCATGTTCAGTTTGTACATTTTTATTTTCGTTTTGCGCCTGCCCCTCTCTCTCTCTCTCTCTCTCTCTCTCTCTCTCTCTCTCTCTCTCTCTCTCTCTCTCTCTCTCTCTCTGTGAATACGCACATAGACAGAGAGCTGGATGTCACGATAGATAAAGGGGAAGAGGACGGGGGACAACAAGTGGTACTACTCATGCTTCTGCACACAAACAAATTGTAATTGAATGTGCACACACGCGCGCGCCAGCGTGCTTGTGTGGTAACAACCAAAGACCTATTTCATTGATGAATTTTCGAGGCCGTACGGCTCGGTGGTACATAAAAAACGCCTAGTTCTCAGTGTTCTGAGTTCGAATCACGTTGCAAAACATGCAAATTTAAACACGCACACGCGCGCGCGCGCACGCACATACACACACACACACACACACACACACACACACACACACACACACACACACACACACACACACACACACACACGCACGTACGCACGCACGCACGTACACACACACACACACACACACACACACACACGCACGTACACACACACACACACACACACACACACACACACACACACACAGATTTCAAAGATTTTAATCCTGCGACCCCTTTTGGGGCATAGAGGACTTGAAACAAATCAAACAAATAGAAATGAAACAAACCAAACATCAAAATTGTCCTTATAATTAACATACTGAATGTAATGTTACACAACTTTTCTAAGTTTCAAAAACTTCGCTAAGTTTAGCAACACTTTCTTACTACCACAAAACAAACGACAATAGTTAAATACGGACTTTTTATATGTAAAGTTTCTGGGTATAAACTGATTTCTAATGTCGTTATGTTTGTTACATTTCATTACGAAATGAAATTCAGCACCAAGGTCATTCTGGCCACAATCCCGACAGAAACGTTCATCGTGAGGTATTCCAAATCGTCTGCCAGTTTCTGTCATGAGTTTATGATTGCCACAGCGAAACCGAATCAGTGGGTACACACACACACACACACACACACACACACACACACCATTTTCGCGGCCCCTCTCGCCGTGTTGTCGCTATGTAGTATCAGTGTCACGTGTTAACCACCTTCCCCCCCGCTTCCCCACTATGCTGGGATGCATGTCTCCGTCTGTAGTGTGTTTGTGTTACCTGTAGCACTGTTCTTTCCCTGTGTAGTACGTTTGCTTGCTGTTCGTGTGGTTGACAGTTCTGGGTCCCCCCCCCCCCCCCCCCCCCCCCACCTCCACCCCCCCGCCGCCCCCGCCATCCCCTTACATGAAAAAGCGTGCAAACGGGCCTTGGCCAGTCTGCCAACTTGCCTCAGTTCATTGTTAGATTGTAGAAGACAGACGGATTCCAGTGCTCTTGAAAACGCGTCGAAATGCAGATCGCAGAAGGAAAAAAAAAAAAGAAAGAAAAGAAAGGAAAAAACAGGGTGAATTGCATTGCTTGTGTTATACATTCTGCACAACACAACTTGTGAATCCAATAAAAAAAAAATGTGCATGAAATGATACTGTCCAAATGACTGTCATTGGGAGAATCCCTTACTATCAGCCATCAGAGGAATGTAACTTTTTGTGTGTTTCATTATCTTAAAGCCTTAATCCACGCTTTCGTTTACTCAGCAAGACATTCTACCTGGGTAGAGCCAACTGAAGAGCTGCCTGTTGGCACTGCACACAGTCTTTTTCCGTTTTATTCATTCTGATAGCAGTCACTCAATTTTTCAGTTATTCTTCCTATTTTTTCCCTTCCATGAGGATTCATGATGTGTGTATACGCGTCATCAAAACTGACTTTCTTTTGCGAAAGTGGGTGATGGGATTTTACAAGAGTGCAAGATGTCACGCGTACATTCACACGCGCGGAGCCCGGGTTATAGTCTCCTAGAGGATGTTCTGAAATCTGCAAAGGAGGTAAACGGTGCTGGAGCTGGCGTTCAGTGACAGCTACCCCCGACGTTTTAAAAGGTCAAATGCCGCTGTGGTACACCCACAAAAGCAAAGTAGCTCTGTCAGTGTTAGCGTCATAGCTAAATCAGAAGGAGAGAATGCCGTGACATGGGCGCCAAACGGCGCGCCTGCAGTGCAGACAGTCCATATTCCGAGCGTTGTTCTGGCGTGCGCTTTGAATTCAATACTAGACCCTCCACATCGATTTGCTTGGTCTATAAATTGAGGCGAGGTAACTCTATTTGCGATGGAAAGACAAACGTTGTCTTTCCCGTTTTTTTTTTTTTTCCCGGAATAGGTCTACTAGCCCTCAATCAGTTTGACAGTTCAATGAGAGAATGAGCAAACAGAGATGTGAAAAGATGCGCCGGCAATACAGACAGCGTGCTACAAACGGACAGTGCGGTTTCACTTATTGTCACCATCACTCGATTCAGATCTGCATGTTTTGGGTTTGACGTTACGTTGGTTCACCAAACGACAGCGTCCACAAACTGCATAATGATCTTGACCCCGAAACTGAGAAAAGGTAACTCTGTTTGCAGCGGAAAGATAGGCGTTATCTTTGCCTGAATAGGAAGGAATAGGTAGGTCTCTTCGAAGGAATTGTCTGGAAATGGAAGTCAGAACTAATGTGAATACCGATGGAGAGAAAAAGAAAATTCCCTCGTGCCAAAACAGAGCTGCGGGGATTCGAACCCGCACGTCCGCTGGGTCTGTTAATTGTGACATAAGAAGAAGCCATAGTGTCGACCTGTCGGTGTGTTGTGGAGTGTTCTTTCTTTCTTTCTGCGTTGTGGGGTGTTCTTTCTTTCTTTCTTTCTTTCTGTGTACGCAGGCTGATACTCCTGCGGACACTGCCTGTATAGAAGGCAGTAGAGTTTCGTGTGTATGACCGTTTTTTTATCCCGCCATTAAGGCAGCCATACTCCATCTTCGGCGAAGGTGCATGTGATGTGTAACGTGTCATCCATACCAACGGCCAGACTGGCCTTCTCTTCCGAAAGTTGGTGATGGGATTTTTACGTGTTTGCAAGATGTTGTGCGTGCATTCACACACGGAACCTCGGTTTATAGTCTCATTCGAAGGACTGTATGGGGAATGGAGTCAGAACCAATGTTAACTCCGAGGGGGGGAAAAAAAAAACCCTGTACCGAAATTCGAACCCCCACAACCCCAGGATCACGAGTCCGGCGCTCTAGCAACCGAGCTATCCCCCCCCCCCCCCCCTCCCAGTGGAGTAATCAATAAAATAACCGGCACTTCGCACTGTTTTTAGTTATATTGCGGCTTCCTTTTTTTAGACCGTCCGGCAGCAGTTTTTTTTGTTTGTTTGTTTGTTTGTTGCTGTTGTTGTTTTAACCACTGGGGAACCCCTGGGAATGAGTGACAAAACGACAGGAAGGAGAGTGGAACAGTGCCAGCAAATTTTGGAGATTTGGGGGGGGGGGGGGGGGGGATTGTCTAGGACAGTAAAAAAAAAAGGGGGGGGGGGGGTGGGTGGGGGGGAGAGCGAGGCAGGGTGGAGGAGGGGGAGAGGACGGAGGAAAGGAAAGTTGCGGATTGC
>JADBJO010000729.1:200000-250000 GCA_016801955.1 Conus betulinus
GATTGAAGGGGGTGAGGAGGGAGGGAGGGAGGGGGGGCGATGGGAGGACTCAAAAACGCTATCTGACCTAGCCATGTCTCACGACGAGCAGGTTGTCATGTCTTTCTCTTGCTTGAACCGCTCCAAACCAACCTCCAGACCCTTTGTCCGATGCTATTCCAGTTGCCATGGAGGCACGAGCCGCGAGCGGGCAGGTTTGTCGTTTCCCGCCTGTCAGCGCACACAGTCTACAGTCACAACGAGGCCGTCAGTTTCAGAACTGCACATGCGAAAGTGATCGACAGAAAAACACAAACCAACCAACAAACAATCCTGCAACATCTTGTGGGTTGATGTAGATGTCTTAGCTAAGGAGGTCGTTTCTTTTGATCTGCCTTTTTTTTTTTTTTTTTTTTTTTTTTTTTTGTTGTATGGTTGGTCTTTTGTCTGTTTGCCTGTCGGCAACATTGGCAATCAGTATTCAACCAAAGTTAACCATTTTGGTATGGTTGGTCTTTTGTCAGTTTACCTGATGGCAATATTGTGCAATCAGTATTCAAACCCATGTTAACCATTTTGTTATGGTTGGTCTTTTGTCTGTTTGCCCGTCGGCAACATTGGCAATCAGTATTGAACCCATGTTAACCGTTTTGGTAATGGAATATGGCTCAGGGACTAAACATTAAATTTTACTGCGGATCCGGGTCGTAAAGTGAATCCATGATTCGTTTAGCAAGATCATTCTAGAGAAATTTTCACGGAACCTGAACACAGTTAAAGTGACTGATACGACCTGAAATCTACAACACAAAACTCACAACAGGCGTGGACTCGGAAAAGAAATAGAAACTTGAGGTCACTTGCTATAGCAGGGCGTGAGAGGAAGCCACTGAATTTTAATGCAGCTCTCTGGTACGGCGGATCCGGGAATCCTTCGAGCTTGACACAGGTCTTCGCTGACCCGTGTGCCCTTCAGCTAGAAAAGGAAATGACAGAAACAGATCTCCCCCAGCCCTTCGTGTGGACGTTCCCTCAGCCAAATGCAGGTTCCAAAGTGTACATGACTGGACTTGTTGTGTCGCTATCCGTTTTGGTCTGCCTCACAAAGTAGGCGGCAGCATCCCATCTTCCGAGGACTGCCGCTTCTGCCACCTCCTTGACCGCATCACTTCTTGTGGACACTGTGCAGGTGAATTGGATCACCCCGTCTTGGGATTAGGTCAACATGAGACGGAGACTGTCATAAATGATGATGACGGATTCTCCTGTCGTGTCCGACGGACGAGTAGGCAGGAAGGTCATCTGCTGATGTGGGTCCTCATGTGGGAATGAAGACCAACTCCTGAGGCACAAAGTCGTCAACAGATGCCTCATGGGATGGAGTCCTGCAAGGATGGACCCCATTTCCTCTTTTCCTGGATGGCGCTGCTCTGTTGCGCTTGAATGTCTTTGTGCCCCGAGTACACCGTTACTTCACTGTGTTCTGTTGAGGGCGACTTCTTCCCAGGGAGCAGTGTCGATGTTGCAGCTTCTGAGGTTGGCCTTCAAGGTGTCATTAAAGGCCTTCTTTGGTCATGTTGTCCTTCCTTCAGTTGTCCATGGAGCAGCATGTTGACTGTCAAAAACAGAGGTAAACAAACAACCCGAGTCGTGTTGTTTATGACCAGGGGGTTAAGACAAGGTTTAAAACATGGAAGTACATAACAGACAGAAAATAGAAAGAGATAAGCCAGTGAAAAGAGAGTGAGAAGGGGGGGGGGGGGGAGGTCAATTAGATATAAAAGAGTGTTACAAAACCGTAATGCTAGTTCTGCAACTCCCTTTTATTGCATAAGACACACACAGCATCAGATGTAGCACATCATAAGACACACAGTGTCAGATGTAGCATATCATAAGACACACAGCGTGAGATGCAGCACATCATAAGGCACACACAGCGTGAGATGTAGCGCATCATAAGACACACAGCGTGAGATGCAGCACATCATAAGACACACAGCGTGAGATGTAGCGCATCATAAGACACACAGCGTGAGATGTAGCACATCATAAGACACAGCGTGAGATGTAGCACATCATAAGACTCACAGCGTGAGATGTTGCACATCATAAGACACACAGCGTGAGATGTAGCACATTATAAGACACACAGCGTTAGATGTAGCACATCATAAGACACACAGCGTGACGTTGAACTTTTAGCAGTGTCACTGCGACCGCAATACCTGCCACGCGAGTTTGGACAGCTCTTCATGACTGTTGTTTACGTGCCCACCATCCGCAAATACTGCACGTGCAGCCGCAGAAATCACGGACTCTGTTCACGCTCTGCAGGCCATGTCACCCGACGCACCGTGCTTTATCCTCGGAGATTTTAATGACTGTGACCTCAATTCAAACCTGCCTTCTTTCAAACAGTATGTGTCATGTTTTACAAGAAAGGATAAAATACTTGATTCATGTCACTGTAATATACCATCTGCATGCAAATGTGTTCAGCTCCCCCCTGTTGGTCAGTCTGATCACAATGCCATTCATCTCTTGCCAGCTTACAGACCAAAAGTGAAAACACAACCTATCACTAAAAAGCAAGTGCAGTGTTGGACACAAGAACGTGTTGATGAATTACAGGCTTGTTTTGAATGTACAGTTTGGAATTTGTTTCTGAATTCTAGTTTTGACATTAGGAAGCCACTGATGTTATTTCCAACTACATTTCTTTCTGTGAACACATGATTGTACCTACTAAAACTATCAAAATATTTCCCAACAACAAACCTTGGGTTACAAAATCTCTGAGAGTAACTCTAAATGAGAAAAAAAAAAAAAGCTTTTCAATCAGGCAATAAAAGCAATCGTAAGGTTGTACAAAAGAAACTGCAAACAGAGATTGAAGAATCAAAGAGAGCTTACAAGAGAAAAGTCGAAAACATGTTCCAGAATGGAAATATGCGAGATGCATGGAAAGGAATAAAGGTTTTATCAGGTTCAGAAAAATGTTCAAACCAAAATATCAGTAACAAAAAAACAGCAAAAGAACAGAAGCAATTTGCAGAAAAGCTGAACGATTTTTACTGTAGATTTGATGATAAGATTTTAGTAAAGAATTAAAGGAAGTGAAGGAAGAACTCCAAAGCAATGTTAAGAACGATGTTGATGGAAGTGATTCTGTTGTGATTGAGGAAAATGATGTTCAGTCTTTTTTCAAACGTTTAAATGTGAGAAAGGCAATGTGCCCTGATAATATCTGTGGAAAATTGTTGAAGGTGTGTGCTTCTCAGCTCTCCTATGTTTACAGTCGTTTGTTTACGTGGTCACTTAGAGAATGTATAATTCCTGTTTTATGGAAAAATGCCACTGTATGTCCTGTTCCCAAAAAACGCAACCCAAGCTGTTTAAATGATTACCGACCAGTTGCCCTCACATCTGTTGCAATGAAATGTCTTGAAAGAATTGTCCTCTGTTCTGTTTTAAAAGATACTACACAGTACCAAGACCTGTTTCAGTTCGCATACCAACAGAACAGATCAACAGATGATGCCACACTCACACTTCTCCATCATGCGTTTTCACACCTCGAAAAACCCGCCTCCTTTGTACGCATTCTCTTTATATTATTGATTTCTCATCAGCATTCAACACCATACAACTACATCTGATGGCAAAGAAACTCATTAACATAAATGTGGGTAACAAGCTCATTCTTTGGATAATTGATTTTCTAACACAGAGGACACAGTCTGTTCGATATCAAAGTGTTGTTTCGTCTTCCAAAGTCATTTCAACTGGCGCGCCCCAGGGTACTGTTTTATCACCAGTGCTTTTTACTCTGTACACAAATGATTGTTCAGGAAGTGTTTCAACTTTGAACATTAAATATTCAGATGACTCAGCACTCGTGGATCTTTCCAACTCTGATTCTGTTTACTTCAAGGAGGTTCAAAGATTTGTTGACTGGTGCAATCATAACTATCTTGATCTGAATGTAACAAAAACGAAAGAAATGTTGATTGATTTTAGAAAGAATCCAAAAGCTGTACCACCGCTTTTTATCAAAGGTGCTGAAGTAGACGTGTTGAATCATACAAATATTTAGGAACTTTTATAGATAATAAGCTGAATTTTTAAATCCCATGTTGAGTATGTCCACAAAAAATGTCAAACCAGATTATATTGTCTTCGCAAGCTGCGATCATTTCAGGTGAATACTGACATTCTTCGGACATTTTATTCATGCTTCTTGGAATCTGTTTTAACTTTCTCATTTATGTGTTGGTATGGTGGGTTGACTGTGAAGAGTAGAAATGTGCTTGAGAAAGTGGTGAACGTGGGAGGAAAAATCGTTGGTGAGAGACAAAAAAGTCTGAGTGAGCTGTACAGGTGTCGTATTGTTTGTAAAGCGAAGAAGATTGCGTGTGACCAGACCCACGTTCTTGCAAATCAGTATGACCCTCTTCAGTCAGGACGAAGATATCGATCGGTTAAATGCAAAGGTGTCAGATTTAAACAAAGTTTTATTCCCCTGTCCATTGATTTTATGAACCGAGGAGATGTTTAATTGAAATCCCTTTATATGAATGCATGTCATATGTGAGAAAATGAGTAATGTGAAAAAATTATTGTTTACTTGCTGTGAATGTGTGCGACCACAATTTATTTTCTCAAATTGAGGTAATAAAGTTTACTTGACTTGACTTGACTTGACTTGATAAGACACACAGCGTGAGATGTAGCACATCATAAGACACACAGCGTGAGATGTTGCACATCATAAGACACACAGCGTGAGATGTGACACATCATAAGACACAGCGTGAGATGTGACACATCTTAAGACACACAGTGTGAGATGTTGCACATCATAAGACACACAGTGTGAGATGTTGCACATCATAAGACACACAGTGTGAGATGTTGCACATCTTAAGACAGCGGGAGATATGTTGCACATCATAAGACAGCGGGAGATGTTGCAACTCTTAAGACACACAGAGTGAGATGTGACACATCATAAGAGACACAGCGTGAGATGTTGCACATCATAAGACACGCAGCGTGAGATGTGACACATCATAAGACACAGCGTGAAATATTGCACATCATAAGACACACAGCGTGAGATGTTGCATATCATAAGACACACAGCCTGAGATGTTGCATATCATAAGACACACAGCCTGAGATGTTGCACATCATAAGACACACAGCGTGAGATGTTGCATATCATAAGACACACAGCGTGAGATGCTGCACATCATAAGACACACAGCGTGAGATGTTGCACATCATAAGACACACAGCGTGAGATGTGACACATCATAAGACACAGCATGAGATATTGCACATCATAAGACACACAGCGTGAGAGATGTTGCATATCATAAGACACACAGCCTGAGATTTTGCATATCATAAGACACACAGCGTGAGATGTTGCACATCATAAGACACACAGCGTGAGATGTTGCACATCATAAGACATACAGCGTGAGATGTTGGACATCATAAGACACAGCGTGAGATATTGCACATCACAACAGCGTGAGATGTTGCATATCATAAGACACACAGCCTGAGATGTGACACATCATAAGACACACAGCCTGAGAGATGTTGCACATCATAAGACACACAGCGTGAGATGTTGCATATCATAAGACACACAGCGTGAGATGTTGCACATTATAAGACACACAGCGTGAGATGTTGCACGTCATAAGACACAGCGTGAGATGTTGCACATCATAAGACACAGCGTAAGATGTTGCACATCATAAGACACACAGCGTGAGATGTTGCACATCAAAAGACACACAGCGTGAGATGTGACACATCATAAGACACAGCGTGAGATGTGACACATCATAAGACACACAGCGTGAGATGTTGCATATCATAAGAGACACACAGCCTGAGATTTTGCATATCATAAGACACACAGCGTAAGATTTTGCACATCAAAAGACATACAGCGTGAGATGTTGCTCATCATAAGACACAGCGTGAGATGTTGCTCATCATGACACAGCATGAGATGTTGCACATCATAAGACACACAGCGTGAGATGTTACACATCATAAGACACAGCGTGAGATGTTACACATAAGACACAAAAGGCGTGAGATGTTACACGTCATAAGACACACAGCGTGAGATGTTACACATGACACAGCCTGAGATATTACACATCATAAGACACACAGCGTGAGATGTGACACATCATAAGACACACAGCGTGAGATGTTACACATCGTTTGCTGTTCAAGTTTTTTCCCGCCATCCCATCTCTCTCCTCCATCCACCCACCCCCCACCCCTCATTCCCACCCATCCTCCTCTCTCCACTCAAACCCCGCCCCCTCAAAAAAGTCTGCAAAGTCTTAACTGCTGAAAGATCAAATCCCATGTCGTGTAATGAAACGTTTTAGCTCCGAGGGAATGCTTTTGGAAGGTATTTACTTTTTCTTAACTTTTAGTGCCTGTTTTTTTCCCCATCTCCTGCAATGAAGGTCGTCTTTTTGCTTAAAATGTTACATCGACATCAGAACACAGTTAATTTCAGAATGTACTAACATGTTCACACACACACACATTGGAATACAATTTAACCAGCAGTAGCATACCATAATGCATCAGACAATCAGGGCATATCAAACTGTCATGACACCGAGAGGCTGATTTGATATTTGAAAAAACAAACAAACAAACTTGTGCTTCATTCGCTTAACAATCCCTGCCAGGTTGTTTACAACTGTTTTTTTTTTTCTTCTTCTTCTTCTTCCACCAAGATTACGCAAAAAAAAACTCTTCTGGATGAATGTTTTACCAAACTTTGTCAAAAGACGGTACATAGCCTAAGGGTCGAACCTTGTACAGTTTGCGAATCCATGACGCTTTCTGGGGGCGCGTGAACAGCAGGAGCGTTCTGCGAGAGGGGAGGGGGGGGGGGGGGGGGCACAGATATCAGTAGATTGAAATAATCAAACCGATGGTATGGGAATATGGCGGAATGATGGAGTGGGGTTCCAGAACGAACCCATGATTTTTTTTTCAAACAGATCCATCATAGTGATCCGCATAACAGGTGGGATCCAGATTCGTTTCGTGAAGATTATGTTTAAAATTTCCCCTGGTCATGAAATGAAAACTGTGGAGGTACTGTTACGAATTGATGACTGTCTATGAAGTTACGTCTTCTTTTATGGAATATATTTAAACTTTCTAGCGATATAGACATTGACATTTTGTATTGCCCCTGTTGCATTAAAGGTTATTACATGGAAAGTTACTCTTTCGGTCTTCAGTAATTATTACTTCCCCTGACGGAGAAATTGTTTTGTTCCCCCCCCCCCCTTCCCCCCCTCGGAGTTTGGCTCCAGTTTCTTCTTGGTGTTCGGCTCAGTTTTGGTCTGTGGCTCCAGTTTCTTGGTGTGTGGCTCCAGTTTCTTGGTGTTCGGCTCCAGTTTTGGTGTGTGGCTCCAGGTTCTTCGTGTTTGGCTCCAGTTTCTTGGTGTTTGGCTCCAGTCTCTTGGTGTGTGGCTCCAGTTTCTTGGTGTTTGGCTCCAGTTTTGGTCTGTGGCTCCAATTTCTTGGTGTTTGGCTCCAGTCTCTTGGTGTGTGGCTCCAGTTTCTTGGTGTTTGGCTCCACGTTCTTGTTGTTCGGCTCCAGTTTCTTGGTGTTTGGCTCCAGTCTCTTGGTGTGTGGCTCCAGTTTCTTGGTGTTCGGCTCCAGTTTCTTAGTGTTCGGCTCCAGTTTCTTGGTGTGTGGCTCCAGTTTCTCCAGTTTCTTGGTGTTTGGCTCCAGTTTCTTGGTGTGTGCTCCAGTTTCTTGGTGTTTGGCTCCAGTTTCTTGTGTTTGGCTCCAGTTTCTTGGTGTTTGGCTCCAGTTTCTTGGTGTTTGGCTCCAGTTTCTTGGTGTTTGGCTCCAGTTTCTTGTGTTCGGCTCCAGTTTCTTGGTGTTTGGCTCCAGTTTCTTGGTGTTTCCAGTTTCTTGGTGTTTGGCTCCAGTTTCTTGGTGTTTGGCTCCAGTTTCTTGGTGTGTTTGGCTTCAGTTTGCTTTTTCTTGGTGTTTGGCTCCAGTTTCTTGGTGTCTGGCTCCAGCTTCTTGGTGTTTGGCTCCAGTTTCTTGGTGTTTGGCTCCAGATTCGTGGTGTGTAGCTCCAGGTTCTTGATGTATTGCTCCAGTTTCTTGGTGTTTGGCTCCAATTTCTTGGTGTGTGGCTCCAGTTTCATGGTGTGTGGCTCCAGTTTCTTGGTGTTTGGCTCCAGTTTCTTGGTGTTTGGCTCCAGTTTCTTGGTGTGTGGCTCCAGTTTCTTGGTGTTTGGTTCCAGTTTCTTGGTGTGTGGCTCCAGGTTATTGATGTATTGCTCCAGTTTCTTGGTGTTTGTTCCAGTCTCTTGGTGTGTGGCTCCAGTTTCTTGGTGTTTGGCTCCAGGCTCTTGGTGTTTGGCTCCAGTTTCTTGGTCTGTGGCTCCAGTTTCTTGGTGGTTGGCTCCAGTTTCTTGGTGTTCGGCTCCAGTCTCTTGGTGTTTGGCTCCAGTTTCTTGGTGTTTGGCTCCAGTTTCTTGGTGTTCAGCTCCAGTTTCTTGGTGTTTGGCTCCAGTTCATATGTTTGACTTCAGGTTAAGGGATGGGCATACGTCTTTGTGTATGGCACCAGTTTTCGACGTTTCGCTCGGCGCTTTGTGTTTGGAGCACCTTTTATGGTGTTTGGCTCCAGTAGTATTTGGCGTCAGACTGTTTATTCAGCTTCAGTGTATAGATAGATAGGTGGATGGACACATAGAGACAGACAGACACACATAGATAGATCGATACCGAGAGATGTGGCTTCAGCCGTTGTGTGTGACTTCAGTTTGGCTCGAGTCTTTTGTGTTTTGCTTCAGTCTTGGCTTCAGTTGTGGTATTCACCTCCAGTTTACGTGTTAGACTCCATTTTCGTGTTCACCTCCAGTTCACGTGTTCCACTGCATGTTGGTGTTCACCTCCAGTTCACGAGTTTGACTCCATGTTGGTGTTCACCTCCAGTTCACGTGTTTGACTCCATGTTGGTGTTCACCTCCATTTCACGAGTTTGACTCCATGTTGGTGTTCACCTCCATTTCACGAGTTTGACTCCATGTTGGTGTTCACCTCCAGTTCATGAGTTTGACTCCATGTTGGTGTTCACCTCCAGTTCACGTGTTTGACTCCATGTTGCTGTTCACCTCCAGTTCACGAGTTTGACTCCATGTTGGTGTTCACCTCCAGTTCACGAGTTTGACTCCATGTTGGTGTTCACCTCAGTTCACGTGTTTGACTCCATGTTGATGTTCACCTCCAGTTCACGAGTTTGACTCCATGTTGGTGTTCACCTCCAGTTCACGAGTTTGACTCCATGTTGATGCTCACATCCAGTTCACGTGTTTGACTCCATTTCGGTGTTCGTCTCCAACCTGTGTGTTTGTCTGTCGTTTCGGCGCCCATATGTAGTCTCTGTGTTTGGCTCCAGTTCTTGGTGTTTTGGTTCCTGTGTTAGGCTGCGGTTTGGTGCATGACTTCGGTTTGCCAGGCTGTGTTTGGCACCAGCTTTGGTGTTTTGGTTCCATTCTTTTCTGTCGGGCTCCTGTGTAGGTGCCTGCTTCCTGTGTTGGTATTTGGCTCCTGTTCAGGGGGTTTTGGGGCTCCAGTCTTTGTGTCTGGCTCTAGGTTTGGTGCTTTTCTCCAGTAGTTGTTCTTTTTTGGATCCAATTTTATTGTTGTTTTACTCTAGAGCCAGTTGGCTATAAACATTCACATCAGGTTTTCCTGTTCAGCTTCCTTATTTTCAGGTATCACCGTTTCTTCCCTAACTTGCAAACCAAATTCTTTTTGGGATTGAAAGAAAGGGAAAAAAAGTCCTGCTTTAGGTGAGCTTGAGAGAGAAACGGTGGCAGGTGGGTGTGCGAGAGATGTGGGAGAACGAGAGACAGCCAGACAGATAAACAGACATAGAGAGAGACAGGTTGACGGACCGAAATCACCGGGTGGTGGCGCGGACGTGGGGGGGGGGGGGGGGGGGGGGGGGGGGGGGGTAATCGGTGACCAGACGAACCTAACCACAGCAGCTCGTAATTTCATTGGTCTCGCATGCCCCGCGCAGACGCAACTCTTGCATCCTTCGTCCAATGACATTACAGTTGTTGCCATGGAGGCACGCGCCGAGGGAACAGGTGTCTACGTAATTCCATTTCATGCGGGGCTACTCCGCTCAGCTTGGGACCGTGAAGACGTAGCTGGGAAGCAGCAGCTGCTGGCATGCTAGAGGGATGCACACAGCGGCACGCCTGTCTGCCTGTCGGAAAACAGTTTTTGAGAAAAAAAAAAAGCAGAAAAAGGGTAACTCGCACCCGTTGACAGTAATGGTCTAGTGGCATCAGTTCATTAGACAAGCAGTCAGTAATTCAGCTCTGTCCCCCCCCCCCCCCCCCCCCCCCCATTTTTTTTCTGTTCCCTTTGGTTTTATTTGCTTGTTTCTTATTTTACCTTGCTTTTTTCCTTTATTTTGTCAGCTTCTTTGGGTTTTTTTTTTCCTTCTTTTGTTTTCTTTCCTTTGATCCTTCTTTTCTGTTCTGTTCTTTTACTTTTTTGTTCCTGTTACTTTTTTCCCCTTTTTTTTTTTTTACTGTTTTTCTTTTATTTCTGCATTTCACCCTTTTTTCTTCTTTTACCTTACATATTCTTTTATTGTCTGGTTTCCCCTTTCATGTCCTATTTTCCCTTTCGTGTTTCTTTCTTTTTCTTTTCGTCTGTCGTTTTTCTACTCCCCTCCCCACACCCCCTGTTTTTTTTTCTTTTTTTTTTTTTTTTTTTTTTTTTTTTTTTTTTTTTTTTAAACTGTCTTTTTGCTTTTCCTTGTTTGAGTCGTTTTTCGCAGTTGTTGCCTAATCTTCCATGCAGTCTCTCTATCACGGTACTGGGTTACCTTTAAGGGCCGGATAGCTCAGTGGCTAAAGCACCGGACTCGTGATCCTGAGATTGCGGGTTCGAATTGTCACCGAGCCGCTTCTGTACAAAGGGGATTTTTCCCCTCGAAATTGCTATCGATTCTGACTTGCTTTCCCGAAAAGTCCTTCGCGTGAAACTGTAAACCAAAGTTCCGTGTGCGAACGGACGCACAACACCTTGCACACACGTAGAATCCAATTAGTAACTTTCGGGAGAGGCCAGTTTGGCCGTTGGTGTGGATGACACGTTACACGTAGCATGCACCCTGCTTTGAAAAAATCGGAAGAATGAAGAAAACTGAGCTGAGTGACTGGTGTAGACTGTATGACACGAGAAACGATTGAATGAAGCGCTAGCAGGCGGCTTTCATGTGGGCTCTGCCCAGGTAGGCGGCAGCCCGTTGTGTGAACGAAAGCGTGTTGATCAGCCACGTCATTGCATCCAACACCAGAGCTCTCTCTCTCTCTCTCTCTCTCTCTCTCTCTCTCTCTCTCTCTCTCTCTCTCTCTCCCTCTTTCCCTCCCTCCCTCCCTTTCTCTCCCACCCTCCCTCCCTCCCTCTCTCTCTCTCTCTCTCTCTCTCTCTCTCTCTCTCTCTCTCTCTCTCTCTCTCTCATCCTCTCTCTCTTCTCTTCCTCCTCTTTCCCTCCCTTCCTCCTCCCTCTCTCTCTCCTCTCTCTCTCTCTCTCTCTCTCTCTCTCTCTCTCTGTCTCTCTCTCAAAATTATTTGATTTCCAGATACAGCCTATGTTGATGTATGGGGCTGAAATTTTGGGTTTAGATAATGCCGTTGTTCATTGTAAGGCGGTGCATTGATTTGCTTTGAAGAAGTTGCTAGGCCTTGACAGACGTATCTCCAATGATTTGGTATATGGAGAGTCCAATAGATAGCCACTGTACATTTGTTCAACCGTTAGATGTGTGCGGTATTGTTAAAACTCTTACACATGGATCATTGTAGATTGCCTCGTAAGTCTTACGAGATATTGTACGTATTGGTTGTAAAGGGAAAAACGAACTGGGGTTTCAAACATGCGTTTGTTTCTGAGTAAGCACGGATTTGGGGATCTTTGGCTGACTCAGGGTGTTGGAAATCAAAACCACTTTGTTCGTATTTTCCGATAAAGGTTGATTGACTGTAGATGGCAAGCGTGGGACGACCATATCCAAACTAGTCAACGGCATGATTTGTACAGAAATTACTTTAGTTTTCAATATATTCAGCCTCTTCTAAAATTTGATTTGGACATGCATTTGAAAAGATTAATTGCTAAATTTAGAGTTGGTGTTTCTGAAATAAGGACTTATTACTTAAGATACCGGCATCATACACAACTGACTTTGTCCATTGTGTATGCAAGGTGAGGAAAATGAAATACATTGTATGTTCCTTTGCCCAGCTTCAGAAGATCTTCGCCAAAAATGTATTCCACAGAAATATCATAGGCGCTCATGTATAGTTCGTTTACGGTTATTACTTAGCTCTAACAGTTATAAGGTTATTAGGAATTTAGGTATGTTTTTGTTTTTGAGGCGTCTAAGATCAGAGAAATAATGACGTCTTGGTTGATGTTCTTATGGGTATGATTGCTTCTTTTCTGGGTGACTAGTGATTTTGTTTCTTACGTGTAATGTGAATGATTGTGCTTATTCGTCTTCAATAGGCCAATAGCGTTACTGAATTAAAAAAAAAACTGAACTCTCCTTCTCTCTCTCTCTCTCTCTCTCTCTCTCTCTCTCTCTCTCTCTCTCTCTCTCTCCTCTCTCCCCTCCTCCTCCCTCCCCCTTCCTCTCCCTACCCTCTCTCTGTCTCTCTCTCCTCCCACCTCCCTCCCCTCTCCTCTCCTCTCCCTCCCTCTCCCTCTCTTCTTTCCTTCCCCCCTCCCTCCCCTCCTCTCTCTCTCTCTCTCTCTCTCTCTCTCTCTCTCTCTCTCTCTCTCTGGTGACAGCCATGAAAGTACCCTGTGTGGTCGCCAGAGCTGTAGTAAAGTTGACACTGGATATCACTGGTTGGGACACTGTAGGATCATGTCGTGGGGACACTGTAGGATCATGTCGTTGGGACACTAGGATCATGTGGGGACACTGTAAGATCATGTCATGGGTACACTGTAGGGTCATGTCGTGGGGACACTGTAGGATCATGTCGTGGGGACACTGTAGGATCATGTCGTGGGGACACTGTAGGATCATGTCGTTGGGACATTGTAGGATCATGTCGTGGGGACACTGTAGGATCATGTCGTGGGGACACTGCAGGATCATGTGGGGACACTGTAGGATCATGTCGTGGGGGACACTGTAGGGTCATGTCGTGGGGACACTGTAGGATCATGTCGTGGGGACACTGTAGGATCATGTCGTGGGGACACTGTAGGATCATGTCGTTGGGACACTGTACGATCATGTCATGGGGACACTGTAGGATCATGTTGTGGGGACACTGTAGGATCATGTCGTGGGGACACTGTAGGATCATGTTGTGGGGACACTGTAGGATGATGTTGTGGGGACACTGTAGGATCATGTCGTGGGGACACTGTAGGATCATGTCGTGGGGACACTGTAGGATCATGTCGTGGGGACACTAGGATCATGTCGTGGGGACACTTGGATCATGTCGTGGGGACACTGTAGGATCATGTAAGATCATGTCGTGGGTACACTGTAGGATCATGTCGTGGGGACACTGTAGGATCATGTCATGGGGAGATTAGGATCATGTCGTTGGGAAACTGTAGGATCATGTCGTGGGGACACTGTAGGAACATGTCGTGGGGACACTGTAGGAACATGTCGTGGGGACACTGTAGAATCATGTCGTGGGGGCACTGTAGGATCATGTCGTTGGGACACTGTTGGGTCATGTCGTGGGGACACTGAAGTATCATGTCGTTGGGACACTGTAGGATCGTGTCCTGGGGACACTGTAGGATCATGTCGTTGGGACACTGTAGGGTCATGTAGGATCTTGTCGTTGGGACACTGTAGAATCGTGTCGTGGGGGCACTGTAGGATCATGTCGTGGGGCACTGTAGGATCATGTCGTTGGGACACTGTAGGATCATGTCGTGGGGGCACTGTAGGATCATGTCGTGGGGGCACTGTAGGATCATGTCGTGGGGGCACTGTAGGATCATGTCGTGGGGGCACTGTAGGATCATGTCGTGGGGGCACTGTAGGATCATGTCGTTGGGACACTGTAGGATCATGTCGTGGGGACACTGTAGGATCATGTCGTGGGGGCACTGTAGAATCGTGTCGTGGGGGCACTGTAGGATCATGTCGTGGGGGCACTGTAGGATCATGTCGTGGGGACACTGTAGGATCATGTCGTTGGGACACTGTAGGATCATGTCATGGGGACACTGTAGGATCATGTCGTGGGGACACTGTAGGAACATGTCGTGGGGACACTGTAGGATCATGTCGTGGGGGCACTGTAGGATGGTGTCGTTGGGACACTGTAGGATCATGTCGTGGGGACACTGTAGGATCATGTCGTGGGGACACTGTAGGATCATGTTGTGGGGGCAGATCATGTCGTGGGGGCACTGTAGGATCATGTTGTGGGGACACTGTAGGATCATGTCGTGGGGACACAGTAGGATCATGTCGTGGGGACACTGTAGGATCATGTCGTGGGGGCACTGTAGGGTCATGTCGTGGGGGCACTGTAGGGTCATGTCGTGGGGGCACTGTAGGGTCATGTCGTGGGGACACTGTAGGGTCATGTCGTGGGGACACTGTAGGGTCATGTCGTGGGGACACTGTAGGGTCATGTCGTGGGTACACTGTAGGATCATGTCGTGGGGACACAGTAGGATCATGTCGTGGGGACACTGTAGGATCATGTCGTGGAGGATCATGTCGTGGGGACACTGTAGGATCATGTCGTGGGAACACCGTAGGATCATGTAGGATCGTGTCGTGGGGGCACTGTAGGATCAAGTCCACGCTGACCGCTGTCTCGTGCGTGGCCGTGTCCCGGCCCTAAAGGAATGATAACCAGCTTGTCCAGCTAGGCTGATATTACTTCCCGGGATTCCTTGCGCTGGTCACGCACGCGCCGAAGTGACGTGTGTCAGAATCACTGGACGCCGGATAGACTGTCATCGTCAGTCAACATGACGGTCCGCTGCTCTCGCTGTGAAAAAAAGCACCGCACTGCCTGTCGCTGTGCGACGTAAGCACGAGTGTCTGCAAAGTGTAGGCATACAGCACTAAGGTCTGCACAGCGTAGGCATACAGCACTACTGTCTGCACAGTGTAGGCATACAGCACTACTGTCTGCACAGTGTAGGCATACAGCACTAATGTCTGCACAGTGTAGGCATACAGCACTACTGTCTGCACAGTGTAGGCATACAGCACTACTGTCTGCACAGTGTAGGCATACAGCACTAATGTCCGCACAGTGTAGGCATACAGCACAAAGGTCTGCACAGTGTAGACATACAGCACAACTGTCTGCACAGTGTAGACATACAGCACTACTGTCTGTACAGTGTAGGCATACAGCACTACTGTCTGCACAGTGTAGACATACAGCACTACTGTCTGCACAGTGTAGACATACAGCACTAATGTCTGTACAGTGTAGGCATACAGCACTACTGTCTGCACAGTGTAGACATACAGCACTACTGTCTGCACAGTGTAGGCATACAGCACTACTCTCTTTACAGTGTAGACATACAGCGCTAATGTCTGTACAGTGTAGGCATACAGCGCTAATGTCTGTACAGTGTAGGCATACAGCGCTAATGTCTGCACAGTGTAGACATACAGCACTAATGTCTGTACAGTGTAGGCATACAGCGCTAATGTCTGTACAGTGTAGGCATACAGCACTAATGTCTGTACAGTGTGTAGACATACAGCACTACTGTCTGTACAGTGTAGACATACAGCACTAATGTCTGTACAGTGTAGACATACAGCACTACTGTCTCTACAGTGCAGGCATACAGCACTACTGTCTCTACAGTGTAGACATACAGCACTAATGTCTGCACAGTGTGGACATACAGCACTAATGTCTGCACAGTGTAGACATACAGCACTAATGTTTGCACAGTGTAGACATACAGCACTAATGTCTGCACAATGTAGGCATACAGCACTACTGACTCCGCAGTGTATACATACAGCACTAATGTCGGCACAGTGTAGGCATACAGCACTAATGTCTGAACATGTATACGCATACAGCACTAATGTCTTCACAGTGTAGGCATACAGCACTAATGTCTGCACAGTGTAGACATTCAGCACTAATGTCTGCAGAGAGTAGGCATACAGCTCTAATGTTTGCACAATGTAGGCATACAGCACTAATGTCTGAACAGTGTAGGCATACAGCACTAATCTCTGCACAGTGTAGACATACAGCACTAATGTCTGCACAGTGTAGGCATACAACACTAATGTCTGAACAGAGTGGGCATACAGCACTAATGTCTGAACAGTGTAGGCATACAGCACTAATGTCTGCACAGTGTAGACATACAGCACTAATGTCTGAACAGTGTAGGCATACAGCACTAATGTCTGCACAGTGTAGGCATACAGCACTAATGTCTGAACAGTGTAGGCATATAGCACTAATGTCTGCACAGTGTAGACATACAGCACTAATGTCTGCACAGTGTAGACATACAGCACAGCACTGCTTTATGGTACTAATGTCTGCACAATGTAGGCATACAGCGCTACTGTCTGTACAGTGTATACATACAGCACTACTGTCTGCACAGTGTAGATATACAGCACTAATGTATGAACAGTGTAGACATACAGCACTAATGTCTGCATAGTGTAGACATACAGCACTAATGTATGCACAGTGTAGACATACAGCAGTAATGTCTGCACAGTGTAGGTATACAGCACTAATGTCTGCACAGTGAAGACATACAGCACTAATGTCTGCACAGTGTAGGCATACAGCACTAATGTATGCACAGTGTAGACATACAGCACTAATGTCTGCGCAATGTAGGCATACAGCACTAATGTCTGCACAGTGTAGGCATACAGCACTATTGTCTGCACAGTGTAGGCATACAGCACTAATGTCTGCACAAATGTAGACATGCAGCACTAATGTGTGTACAGTATAGGCATACAGCACTATTGTATGCACAGTGTAGACATACAACACTAATGTCTGCACAGTGTAGGCATACAGCACTAATATATGCACAGTGTAGACATTCAGCACTAATGTCTGCACAGTGTAGACACACAGCACTAATGTCTGCACAGTGTAGACATACAACACTAATGTCTGCACAGTGTAGACATACAGCACTAATGTCTGTACAGTGTAGGCATACAGCACTAAGGTCTGCACAGTGTAGGCATACAGCAGTACTGTCTGCACAGTGTAGACATACAGCACTAATCTCTGCACAGTGTAGGCATACAGCACTATGTCTGCACAGTGTCTGCACAGTGTAGGCATACAGCACTAATGTCTGCACAGTGTAGTTATACAGCACTGATGTCTGCACAGTGTAGACAAACAGCACTAATGTCTGCACAGTGTAGGCATACAGCACTAATATATGCACAGTGTAGACATTCAGCACTAATGTCTGCACAGTGTAGACACACAGCACTAATGTCTGCACAGTGTAGACACACAGCACTAATGTCTGCACATGTAGACATACAGCACTAATGTCTGCACAGTGTAGACACACAGCACTAATGTCTCTGCACAGTGTAGACATACAGCACTAATGTCTGCATAGTGTAGACACACAGCACTAATGTCTGCACAGTGTAGACACACAGCACTAATGTCTGCACAGTGTAGACACACAGCACTAATGTCTGCACAGTGTAGACACACAGCACTAATGTCTGCACAGTGTAGACACACAGCACTAATGTCTGCACAGTGTAGACATACAGCACTAATGTCTGCACAGTGTAGGCATACAGCACTAATGTCTGCACAGTGGAGACATACAGCACTAATGTCTGCATAGTGTAGGCATACAGTACGGCTCTACTTCAGGGCACTGCCTTCCAGCCACAAACGTTGAAGACTTTCACGTTGAAGACACGGAAAATTGTGATGAGGTACAGAAGGGGATGATTTGAACCAACTTTTACAATAAACAATCAGGATAAGTCTTGCTCCCGTAACAAAAATTGACACAGAGTAACTTTTATTCAAGACTGGCACAGCCTTTTAAACTTAAATAAAGTCAGACAAATACGAAGACGAACAATCTAACAGAGGGGGGAAAACAAGCGCAGGTCAAAAACCCGTCTGTCATCACAGTAATGACTTGGCAAAGGTTTGAACTTAAGGAGGGTGGGATTGAAGATGAAGAAAACGGGAACATAAAATAAGAAAATACGTTGTAAACATGAAAACTCTTCACTAGCTGCATGAGGTAACCATGGCATCCCCTCTCGAAGGCAGATCTATTTGTATCGCCTGCTCCTTGGCCTGCATGAGGTAACCATGGCATCCCACTCGAAGGCAGATCTATTTGTATCGCCTGCTCCTTGGCCTTTCATCCGCTGGATCGTACTCATCAGGGAGACACGGCTGATTATGTCTGTGCTCCTGGCGTCAAACAGAGACACACCACAGTCCATAATACCGTGGTGTTCTCACTACCAAGGGTTCAGCAAAGAATCCAACAGCACCCCCAAAGGTAGCCAGCAAAGGGTAGTAAATGAAACAAAACAGAAGTGTGGGGAGGGAAAAAAGTTGCTGAAAAACTAAAGACATTATACAAACAGTATAAAATGTAGGGGACAATCTTTGAGCCTACGCCTGAGGATCCACCCAAGGATGCAAGGGAGATCAAAAGACAAACACACAAAGACGAACAGAAACAAATACAAATAACCTCGAGTTAACTTCAACTTCTGCAAGTTAGAGGGATCATTTTGGAGAAGTGCCCCTTGGGTCCCCCCCCCCCCCCCCCCCAACACCACCTTCCATCCCTCCTTCCCCCGAGGAAAAGGAAATTCCCTTTTTTTTTTTTTTTTTTTGTTTCTTTAGAAAATAAATCACACCCTACTGTAATCAAAATTGAATTGTCCAAAGTAGTCGGGAATTTCAGAGTATAAAAAAAGAAACATAATAAAGAAAATGAAAATGTAGTACAAAGAGAGGAATAGAAGAATAAGACAGTGCAACATCATGGAGAAAAACAAAACCCACACGCAAACAGGAGTACAGTCAAGGAAGGGTGGTGGGCGAACAAGTACAGGAACCATGTAAAGTCAAGGAAGGGTGGTGGGCGAACAAGTACAGGAACCATGTAAAGTCAAGGACGGGTGGTGGGCGAACAAGTACAGGAACCATGTAAAGTCAAGGACGGGTGGTGGGCGAACAAGTACAGGAACCATGTAAAGTCAAGGACGGGTGGTGGGCGAACAAGTACAGGAACCATGTAAAGTCAAGGACGGGTGGTGGGGGCGAACAAGTACAGGAACCATGTAAAGTCAAGGACGGGTGGTGGGCGAACAAGTACAGGAACCATGTAAAGTCAAGGACGGGTGGTGGGCGAACAAGTACAGGAACCATGTAAAGTCAAGGAAGGGTGGTGTGGCGAACAAGTACAGGAACCATGTAAAGTCAAGGAAGGGTGGGTGGGCGAACAATTTCAGGAACCATGTAATGTAGTCTATCGTTGAGAATCTTGGCATGTAGTGAATGTGAACACAGTCTTAGGATCCATTGTGGAGGCGACTTAAGCCTTGGGGGAGGGGAGGGGGGAGGGGGGCTGTGTGGAAATGCCTTTATACATTGCACGATGAAGGACGCAGTCTTGGCGATGCAGAGGAAGGGGTCGGCCACTCGCTGCTCTGTGAGTGTACACGGGCCTCTTTGAAATGGATCTTTCACTTGAAATCAGCGTCACGTGACGCACACCTCGGCCCCATTCCATTGTGACCGTCCTGCACGCGAGAATGGAAGAAGAAGAAGAAGTGAACCGGCGACTTCACGAGAATCCCCACGGTTCTTTCTACCAATCGCCAAGAAGGTTACAGATTTCTAGCGAATGACGTTGCCTGACACAGACAGATGTTTATGAATGCACGAAACCGAGCAAACAAACACGAAGTGTTTAAGATGCGGTTCATCTTCGTCCCCTCCCTCCCCCCCCCCCCCCCCCCCCCCCCCCCCCCCCCATCCACCGCCCAGCCCCTCGTCATGCCTGTCTCCCTCCATACCCACCCGTCCCCGAGAAAAATTATTAAAAAAGAAAAAAAGGGGAAAAAAAGTCGACTGGCTGGCCCCAAATTATCCCGTCTAAACAAGCAGCCGCCTAAACGAAGCTAATCAACCTTCAGCTCATCAATCCAGGGACTCTGTGTGTGTGTGTGTGTGTGTGTGTGTGTGTGTGTGTGTGTGTGTGTGTGTGTGCGGGTGCGTGCGCGCGCGCGTGCGTGCGTGCTAGGGTGCGTGCGCGCGCATGTGTGCGTGCTAGCGTGCGTGCGTGCGTGTGTGTGTATGTTGCGTATGTTTGCGTGTGTGTGTGTGGTTTGCGTTTGCGTATGTGTGCGCGTGTCTTTATGTCTACGTATCTGTGAGAGAGATGGACAAAGAGAGAGAGAAAGTGGGGGGGGGGGGGGGGGTATGTGTGTGTACGCGCGTCTATGTGTCTACGTATTTGTGTCTGTCTGTCTGTCTGTCTGTCTGTGCGTGTATGTATCTGTGTTTGTGTTTGTATGCGTGTCAGTTTATCCATGTATCTGTGTGTACGTGTGCGTGTGTAAGCTTGTGTGTGTGTGTGTGTGTCTACGTATCTGTGAGAGAGAGACAACAAAGAGAGAGAGAAAGGTGGGGGGGGGGGGTATGTGTGTGTACGCGCGTCTATGTGTCTCTACGTATTTTCTGTCTGTCTGTCTGTCTGTCTGTCTGTGCGTGTATGTATCTGTGTTTGTGTTTGTATGCGTGTCAGTTTATCCATGTATCTGTGTGTGCGTGTGTAAGCTTGTGTGTGTGTGTGTGTGTGTGTGTGTGTGTGTGTGTGTGTGTGTGTGTGTGTGTGTGTGTGTGTACATGCGCCCGCGCGCGCATATTTTATATTGTGCTTGCGTGCGTGCACGTGTGTGTATATTCGTGTGCGTGTGTGCGTGCGTGTGTGTGTGTGTGTGTGTGTGTGTGTGTGTGTGTGTGTGTGTTTAGAAGTGTTTAAGGGTCAAAATCGATCTATAATGCAGTTATCACACGTGTTCACTGTCGTCTTCAATCGTTTTCAGTGTAGTTGTCATAAACTTGAGTTAACACAGAACGATGGCATAGACCTCACTGCGAAAATGTGTTTGTGTAAAAGTGTGATGTGAGTGATTGTGGAGAAGTTATCCTGAAGTATCCCCCAAACACTTGCATCTCAGAAACAAATTGACACCCAAGGTGTGAATCCACCCCCAAATCAGTGTTTACTCTTTGCAGTTTATCGTCATGAGCTGAAAAAAAAAGACTGACATTATTCGTGGCATTAAAATTACGAAATAGAGTTTGGTTTACTGTTTGTTAACTTTTTCAACAGATCTAGCATTTTGTGTGTGTGTGTGTTTGAACACAAAATACACACAAACACTGATTTCATTATTCAAATTTTCGGTCTTGTCGACCTTAAAGAACGGTTAATGGGACGATTTAAAGTAAGATACGACGTACGATACAGAAACATACGATTTGATGTATAGCCCCCACCCCCACCCCCCTCCCATCCACTCCTCCCCCTTTCCCTCTCTCGCTCTCTCTTTCTCTCTCTCTCTCTCTCTCTCTCTCTTCTCTCTCTCTCTCTCTCTCTCTCTCACACCACACACACACACACACACACACACACACACACACACACACACACACACACACATGCACACACACACACACACGCACACATACACACAGATACTTTTTCCTTTTTATTCCTTTATTTTTGTCTGTAAGCAGAGGAAAACTGACATTCAGCTCAGTGCATACTCAGTTAGTGAGAGAGCTACCTGTTTATGAATATACTAATCTTTCTCTCTCTCGCTCATCTCTCTCTCTCTCTCTTCTCTCTCTCTCTCTCTCCTCTCTCTCTCGCTCCCTCTCTTCTATCTCTCTCCTCTCCTCTCTCTCCTCTTCTCGAACTTCCTCTCTCTCCCTCTCTCTCCTCTCTCTCAATCCTCTCTCTCTCTCTCTCTCTCTTGTGCATGAATCTGTCTGTCTGTCTATTGTGAATCCAGTATGATGATAATGATAACATGATAATAATAGATTGGAAAGACATGTGTTTTCAAACCTTAATAAATTGAGTACGTTATAGTATGTGCTTTTTTTTTTATTCACGTCATGTTGGTAGACTGTTACTAATTTCCTTCCGCTTTTTGTACCTGCACGACGCCCTGAAGAGGGTCAAATGATTAATTAAAACGTGTGTGTGTGTGTGTGTGTGTGTGCGTGTGTGTGTGTGTGGCGTGTGCGTGTGCGATGTGTGTGTGTTGGTTTGCGTGCGTTGGTGTGTGTGTGGTGTGTGTGTGCGCGCGCGCGCTTGTATGTGTGATGTGTGTGTATGTGATGTTTTTGTGTGTGTGTGTTGTGTGTGTAATATGTGTCTGTCTGTCTGTCTGTGTGATGTGTGTGTGAGTGGGGGGGGGGGGGTATGTGAACGTGTGTGTGTGTGTGCGTGTGGTGTGTGTGTGTGTGTGTGTGTTGTGTGTGTGTGTGTGTGTGTGTGTGAGTGTGTGTGAGCGTGTGTGTGTGTGTTGTGGGTGTGTGTGTGCGCCGCTGGCCCAGATCCTGCCCATGGAGGAGAACTTTCCTTGCTGTTCCGGTCGGATCCATCCTCTGGAATCCAGCGTGCTGTTCATGAAGGTCCGTCGGGGGGCCTCCTGGAACAGTGGATGGGAGGGGGAGGCGTGTGGTTATAGTGTTTCCTGCACGGGAGGGCTGTGTCGTTGTCTGTCTGCTACCTACATGTCTGTTTTGTCTGTGTCTTTGCCTGGTTCTGTGGAACAGTGGGACGGGTGGTCGATCTCGGGGGTTGGTGTGAACGCCTCTTGTTGGTGGGTTAGTCTCTGGAGTTGTGGGATATCTCTGTCTGGGAGGTGGTTTGTGCCTCTGTGTCTGTGGGCTGTTGGACAAGGATCTGCCCATGGAGGAGCCTTCTTTCCTTTGCTGTTGTCCTCCTCTCTTCTCGTTCCTTCCCCCTTCGCCCCTTCGTCTTCCTTCCTTTTCTTTTCTCCCTTTTCTGGCATCCCCCCCCCCTTGTTTTCTCTCCCCCCACATTTCCCCTCCCACTTCCCTTCTTTTTCTGCCCTTGTCCTTATCTCCACGTCCTTTTTATTTTTTTCTTCGTTCCTTCTCTTCGTTCCTCTCCTTTCTTTTTCCTTCCCCTTCCGGTGCTTCCTTTCCCTCCCTCCCTCCCCTCTCCCTCCCTTCTCTCTGTTTCCTTCTCTTTTCTTTTTTTTCTCTCCCTCCTCCCCCTTCTTCTTTTCCCTTTCGTTCATTCCCCATTTTCTTCATCCCCCTCCTTTGTGGTCTTCTTGCCTCCCCCCTTCCTCTCTGACCTCTGTTGTCTCTTTCCTTCCCCTCCCCTCCCTCTCTCTCTTCTCTCTCTCCTCCTCTCTCTTCTCTCTCACTCACCCCACACACCACACACACCACACTACACCACCACGAGAGAGGTCGGAAACAGATACAATCTGACCTATGCTTTACGTGCCACTACGCAGACAGAGTGCTGCTGCAAACGTTTGAGGAAACAACACTGATGGATGAAAACTTTGTTTAACAATCAGCTTGAGAGTGAACAATGACAGGCTTTTGTTTGTTTGGTTGGGTTTTTGTTGTTTGTTGTTTGTTCTTGTTGGGTTTTTTTTTTTTTTTGTTTTTTCTTTGTTTTCCCGCCCTTGTCACGGTCACCGGATCCCGTGTGTGAGATTTCTATCACTTCCGTCTGGTGCACTACCGGTTTCCGGTGTGGGTTGTCGGACATGTCTGCCATTTTTTTTCAGCCTGTGTTCTGTCGTGTCCATCTAATGTTGTATGCACTTTTCTCCGCGTGCGTGTTCTTTCCAGACAGCCGACTACGGTTTCCAGACGTGACGTCACGTCTCAGACGGGGGGGGGGGGGGGGGGGGGGGGGGCTGTCCTTCTCTTACCCAGCGTGCAGGGCCCTGTACTTCAGCCATAAAGGTTGCGCCCCTTGAGAGGCGCGTTGTTTGCTCCCCCCCGACCGTCTCGCCGGCGACACACTAAAATGACGACAAAGAAGGGATAACGGCCGCTTTGGGAGTCAACAAAACTGCTGGCTACTTTTCATTTGTGCGAGCGGTTGTAGCCCTCTCACACCTCCCACCGCCCACCCCCCCCGCCCCCCCCTTTCCCCCCCCGTTTCAACGCTGCTCCCACTCCGCCCACCAGTTCCCTCCGTCCTGTCCTCTGTCCCACGCCCTCGCCCACATTTTTCACCCTGCACTGCCTTGTCCACCACCCCCTCCCTTGTCCTCCTCGCTGTATACGTCCTCATAAGACTTGGCATGTTACAGCTATTTCCACCCAGAATTGAACGAGTTAGCAGGTAGACGAACAATGGAGCAGTCATTGTTTAGCCTGCAGTATTCTATGGAGTAGTTATGTTTTAGCCTGTAACAGTGCAGTGTTTCCACGAAGAATTGGACGAGTCAGCAGATAGACGAACACTGGAACAGTCATTGTTTTTAGTTGTAAGCCTGCAGTATTCTATGGAACAGTCATTGTTTTAGCATGTAACAGTGCAGCTATTTCCCACGAAGAATTGGAACGAGTCAGCAGGTAGACGAACAATGGAAGTCATTGTTCTAGCCTGTAACAGTGCAGCTGTTTCACGTTTGATGGACGTGATTCTGGTTGTAGACATCTGCCGTGGAGATGTTCTCTTTTCTTTTCTTTTCTTTTCTTTTCTTTTCTGACTCGCTCTAAGGTGTTCTAGATAATCTCTTTTGTGGCTGATTTATTTATGTGGTTTTTTTTTATGCGCATACAAAAAAATCATCGAAAGGAACATATCAAAACATGCAGCACAAAAAGTAACTTTGGTGTGTACGTTTCCACAAGCATCATCGGTTTTGCTTGCCTGTTTGTTTTGCCGAATCAGATGATTTTTTTTTTTTGTTTGTTTGTTTGTCAATTTATTGTTGTTGTTTTTTTCTGTATTTTTGGTTTTTGGTATGTTTTTCTGGTCTGCATAGAATATGCCTGTTTTTCTTTCCTGTCTTTCTTTCATTATTTATCTGTTTATTTGATCTGTCAGTCGTAACATTTTTTCCCTCCTGTTTTTGCTACGTGTTTATATATCAACGAAAGTAATCAGTCTTTGTTTTCCGTGAACCTCCTTTATTCATAAACTTTTTTCCTGATCTAATTGGTGCGTGTAAGGCGCTGCTTCTCCGAATGCTATCAAGACAGATGTCTTTCTACAGAGACCAAAATTTCATTCTGTTTTTTCTCTCTTCGGCTGCTCCGACATCTTCCATTCCTTATGTGTACACCTAACCATTCCATCTTGTTTCTGAGAAGGATGGAGACGAGAAAGGTGGGAGAAGATGGGAGAGAGAGAGAGAGAGAGAGAGAGAGAGAGAGAGAGAGAGAGAGAGAGAGAGAGAGAGAGACTGAGAGAGTGAAATATTATACAGTTATCCAGTTTTCCCCGAATAGCGATGAAAGTCAGTGTCACACAAACAGTGTGACATATCTGTCTCTCCTTTTGAAGTAAATGTGGATTCCTTGCTTTGAATCATTTGATTTTTCTGTGTAAGGTATTTGTGTTTGTTAAACTCACCTTGCCCGTCCCCCCCCCCCCCCACCCCACCCCCCACTCCCCCCTCTCCCGCCCCTTTTCTGACTGACATACACACGTCCTCTCTTTCTCTCTCTCTCTCTCTCTCTCTCTCTCTCTCTCTCCTCTCTCTCTCTCTCTCCTCTCTCTCTCTCTACCTCTTTCTCTCTGTCTCTCTCCCTTTCTCTCTCTCTCTCTCTCCCTCCCTCTCTGTTGTCTCTCCTCTCCCTCCCCCCTCTCTCTCTCTCCCTCTCCCTCTCTCTCTCTCTCTCTCTCTCTCTCTCTCTCTCTCTCTCTCTCTCTCTCTCTCTCTCTCTCTCTCTCTCCACTGACTTACGAGAGCGGAAATAACTGGGAAATGATGTATTAGCATAGTTCACTGACATTTCTGCCTTTTAGTCGTATTCTGAGTAACCTTTGTCGTAACATACTTTTTTTTTTGTCCAACATATTCATGTACCTTCTCTTCGTCTTGTCGCCCTGTTGAGTTGATCTTTCAGGTCGTGAAGGAAGGGGTAGGGGGGCTTAACGGGAATGGAACACATACATGCTTATTCTGTTGTGCTCGTTACACACACACACACACACACACTCTCTCTCTCTCACACTCTCACACTCACACACACTACACTCACCACTCTCTCTCTCTCTCTCTCTCTGAGGCTCTCTCTCTCTCTCTCTCTCTCTCTCTCTCTCTCTCTCTCTCTGAGGTCTCTCTCTCTCTCTGAGAGGCTCTCTCTCTCCTCTCTCTCTCCCTCCTGTCCCTCTCTCTCTCTCTCTCTCTCTCTCTTTCTCTCTCTCGCTCGCTTGCTCCCTTCTTTTTTTTTTTTTTCCTTCTTCTTCTTTTCGGAACAGGCGTCCATGCTTGTTCGCATTTTTCCCCTCACAGAACAAAACCCGCACCAGCGAAAACTGTTTCCCTACACGCAAGAGGCTGCTAAATCACGTGGCAGATAAGACTCCTGTCCCCTGGCTTACGGTTGTAAATAGGATTCAGTGAGGATACAGGGCACGGAGAGAATTTCGGCTGTCCTGAGGCATGAAGAGAGAGAGAGAGAGAGAGAGAGAGAGAGAGAGAGAGAGAGAGAGAGAGAGAGAGAGGATTTGGAAGAGAGAAAAACTGACAGACATCTGTGCAGATAGATAGGAGACCAGACAGAAAAGCTGGGTGTCCTAGTTCATAAGAGAGAGAGAGAGAGAGTTTGGATGAAGAAAAACAGACAGACATCTGTGCAGATAGATAGGAGACAGACAGAAAAGCTGGGTGTCCTATGTTCATAAGAGAGAGAGAGAGAGAGAGTTTTGGATGAAGAAAAACAGACAGACATCTGTGCAGATAGATAGGAGACAGACAGAAAAGCTTGGTGTCCTATGTTCTTGAGAGAGAGAGAGAGTTTGGATGAAGAAGAAAAACTGACAGACATCTGTGCAGACAGATAGGAGACAGAAAAGCTGGGTGTCCTATGTTCTTAAGAGAGAGAGACAGAGAGAGTTTGGATGAGAACTGAGATCTGTGCAGACAGATAGGAGACAGAAAAGCTGGGTGTCCTAGTTCTTGAGAGAGAGTTTGGATGAAGAAGAAAAACTGATTACATCTGTGCAGACAGATAGGAGACATAAAAGATGGGAGTCCAGAAGAGAGAGAGAGGAGAGAGAGCTTTGGATGAAGAAGAAAAACTGATTACATCTGTGCAGACAGATAGGAGACAGAAAAGCTGGGTGCCCTATGTTCTAAGAGAGAGAGAGAGTTTGGATGAAGAAGAAAAACTGATTACATCTGTGCAGACAGATAGGAGACAGAAAAGCTGGGTGTCCTATGTTCTTAAGAGAGAGAGAGAGAGGGAGGGAGGGAGAGACAGAGAGAGAAAGAAAGAGAGAGAGAGTTTGGATGAAGAAGAAAAACTGACAGACATCTGTGCAGACAGATAGGAGACAGAAAAGCTGTGTGTCCTATGTTATTAAGAGAGAGAGAGAGAGAGAGAGTTTGGATGAAGAAGAAGAAACACTGACAGACATCTGTGCAGACAATTAGAAGACAGGAGAGCTGGGTGTCTTTCTTATGTTCTTAATTGGGTTCAGTTGAAGGGTGTACAGAGTACACATAATTTTGTAATTTTCTGCCCCACGAGCAGCGAACACAAACAAGTTCAGACGACACGACAACCGAGAAGAGTTCTAGAGAACGAAGCAACAAAGGGAGCGCCACGGGCAGAGTTTAGTTAACAAGACAAGTGACAAACAAACAAACAAACAAAAAACAGCACAAATCAGTCAGCAAAACAAAGAAGCCAGAGTTGGAGAATGCGACGAGAATTTCCAAACTCAAACTGCAAGAAGAGTTCAGATCACAAAAACAACAGGCAAAGTTCAGACAACAAAACAGCAGGCAGAGTTCAGACAACAAAACGACAGGCAGAGTTCAGACAACAAAAACGACAGGCAGAGTTCAGACAACAGGCAGAGTTCAGAGTATAGGCAGAGTTCAGACGACAACAACAGGCAGAGTTCAGACAACAACAGGCAGAGTTCAGACCACAGGCAGAGTTAAGACAACAGGCAGAGATCGGATAACAACAGGCAGAGTTCAGAACAACAGAGTTCAGACAACATAGTTCAGACCACAGAGTTCAGACAACAGGCAGAGATCGAATAACAACAGGCAGAGTTCAGACAACAGACAGAGTTCAGACAGCAAAAATAGGCAGAGTTCAGACAACAGGCAGAAATTTGACAACAGGCAGAGTTTAGGCAACAGGCAGAGTTCAGACAACAGGAGAACAGGCAGAGACTAGAAAACAGGCAGAGTTCAGACAAGACACAACAGGCAAGCAAGACAAAAACAACACGGATACTTCAGACGAGACAACGGGCAGAGTTCAGATAAGATAACAGGCATAGATCAGACAACATTAGGCAAAGTGAAGACAACGGGCAGAGTTCAGACAACAAGACAACAGGCAGAGTTCAGACAACAAGACAAAAGGCAGAGTTCAGACAACAAAACAACAAGCAGCCTTTAGACAACAAAAGTCTCAGAGATCAAACAAGAAGAGCTCAGTCAACGGGCAAAGTTCAGACAACAACAGGCAGGTTTCAGACAACAGGCAAAGTTCAGACAACAAGCAGAGTTCAGACAACACGCAGAGTTCAGACAAGACAATAGGCAGAGTTCAGACAAGACAACAGGCAGAGTTCAGACAACAGGCAGAGTTCAGACAAGACAACAGGCATAGGTCGGACAACAAGCAGAATTCACTCAGCAAGACAGGCAGACAGCGACAGAGAAGTTAACACAAAGACCGACTTCTGACAACAACCAAAGAAAAGAAAAATGAGCGCGAAAGAATGAAAAAAAAAAGATAGAGGAATGTACAGCCGGGGAGAAACATCCAAGCCCACATCTCCACGATGACAACGGCGACATTTCTTTTCGCCGATTAATTCGATAGCATTGACTTTTTTTGTTTTAATTGTTTTTAAGTACTGGGCGATGTGGGGGAAGGGGGGAAGGGTGCACGGGAGGAAGGTTCTAGCAAAATGGAATGAGGAAAATCAAATAACAAAGTTCAAGTTCCCCTTTCCAGAAAGAAGAGCATTTTTTCTTCTCAGGAAAGGAAAAGAACAGCGTATCGTTTGTTGCGTGGTGTGCTATTTGTCAAAGATTCTTGTGTTTATTTGTTATACTTCTTTTAAGGTAACATTAATATAGGCTCTGTCCAGGAGTTAAAAAAACTCGTTTCATGACATCGTAAGTTCTACAATGTGGGGTAGCTGGCGGAGGGAGGGAGGGGGGGGGGGGGGGGGAGAAAATCAAGCGAAATCGTTTAGATTATCGTTTGTTCTCCTAAATGTTTTTCTTCTGTCGTTTTTCAATGGTAGTTTTTGTTTTTCTCAGCTTGTCACTCGCTGTATGTGTGTGTGCATGCGTGCGCGTGGCGTGTATGTGTGTGTGCGTGTATGTGTGTGTGCATGCGCGCGCGCGCGCGCGTGTGTGTGTGTGTGCGCGCGCGCGCGCGTGTGTGTGTGTGTGTGTGTGTGTGTGTGTGTGTGTGTGTGTGTGTGTTCTGTTCGACCAATACCCAGATTTTCTGAATTGACTCCGAATTTTGCAAATGTAAGGCAACTCTGGATTTTGCAAGTGTTAGGCTGACTCTGAACTGTGCAAATGTGACAGACTCGCGTGTTTTTTTTTTCCCACAAATTATTGACTGATTCGTATATTTTGGCAGTGAGAGATGAAGTCTTGACTGGGACATGATTTTTGACTGTTGCAAATGTTGATTCTAGTTGTTACCAGTGTTAGACTTCTACGGCCGTAGAAAGCACACCTATTCTCTGGCTGTTGTAATTAAGGGGCATATTCTGGCTGTTTCAAGTAAGACATTTGTAATTGTTATAAATGTTTTGGCTGCTACAAAATAAACCCCATATTCTGCTTGTTGCAAATGAGAAACACACCTTGGCTGTTGCAAATAGACATATTCTGGCTTTTTTTTAAAGAAGACACGTGTTCTAGCAGATGCAAATAAGAAGTATATTCCGGCTGATCCAAATAGGGGACCAATTCTGGACGTTGCAAATAAGAGACACGTTTCTGAACGTTACACACGAGGCAGACCAGTTATAGACATGACATATTCCAGTTTCTGCAAATGAGAAACATACTGTGGCCATTACAAGTAGGATAAATTCTCTGGGTATTATAAGAAACATTCTGCAGAGGAGAGGCATATTCTGGCTGTTATGATTAAGAGATGTGTTGGGGATATTTTCAAATAAGAAAGATATTATGACTGTTGAAATTCAGTGTTATTCTGGAGGTTACAAATAAAAGACATATTTTAGCTGTTGCAAACTAGAGGCATATTCTGGCTTTTGAAAAAAGCGACACATATTCTGAGTCCTGCAAATCAGAAACATTCTGAATATTACAAATTAGAAACACATCCTGCCTGTTGCAAATAAGAGATGCATTCTGCCTGTTTGTTATAAATGAGAAATGTCTTCTGGCTGTTGCAAAAAAAAATATGTATTCTGGCTGTTGCAAATAAGAGATGTATTCTGGATGTTGCAAATAAGAGATGTATTCTGTTTGTTGCAAATAAGAGATGTGTTCTGGATGTTTCAGATGAGAAGCATATTCTGACCGCTGCAAATCAGAAACGCTCTGAACAATACAAAAAGGAGACATTCTGGCTGCTGCAGATAAAAGATGTAATCTATACCTTGAAACTATGGCACATTCCGACTGATGCGAACAAGACAGATTTTGGCCGTTGTTTACAAAGCACATATTTAGGCTTCCGCGAATGACAGACGTAGTCTGGCTTGAGCAGGAAAGACATGTATTGTAGCTTCGCCATAGAACAAACCTGTTCTAGCTGATACAGATGACAGAAAGCGTTCTACTGCGGTCTTCGTTCGAACACTTCGCTGCCACCCATTCTCTGTAGCATCCCCGGTTGTTTTCAGAGCCAGATTTAATGAAGAAGCGAAATTGAAAAAGAAAATTATTTAATTTGTTACATTCTGGAAAAAAAAAAAAAATGCCTGGTAAAATAAGGAGAAGAATTTCGAACAGCACTTTGTCTTATGTTCTCATCAAGGGAATTACTGTCTTGGAGAGAGAGGGAGAGAGATAGAGTGCGTGCGCGCGCGCGCGCGCGTGTGTGTGTGTGTGTGTGTGTGTGTGTGTGTGTGTGTGTGTGTGTGTAAGATAGAGACAGAATGAGTGAGAGGGTGGTGGGGGGAGAGAGTGAGAAAGGGAAAGTGAGAAAAAGAGGAGGCGAACGAACAAAAAAAACAAGACCGTGACAGGGATAGACAGAAAGTGAAAGTGAAAGCGGAAAGGGAATATGCGAGAGAGGGGGACAGACAGACACAGAGAAAGGGGAGAGAAGACACCGAGAGAAACGAGGGAGGCGGGAAGTGGTATGTGGTGGTGGTGGTGGTGGTGGTGGTGTGATACAGAGTTGTCATTCCTTCTGTCTCTTCGTCTAGTTCTCGTCGCCGTGTGTTTGTTGCTCTTGTTTCGGGGGGGGGGGGGAAAGCAGAAGTGTGTGTGCGTCCCTCTCTCTCTCTCTCTCTCTCTCTCTCTCTCTCTCTCTCTCTCTTATCTCCTGGGTATGACGTCTCAACATGGTCCCAGTATACATGTGTGGGTTTTGCTTTGTCCATCCCACCATTCCTGGCCTAGGCATTTCCGAAAGGTGGAGTGGAGTTTAATGTCCCTTCAAGGTTCGTTTTTCATCCATACATTCACGGACGATAACTCCAAATAACACCTCGTCCCTGCGAGTAGCAGAGGACTGGAGATTCAACAGGTGTCAACTCCGAAGGAAACGACCCAAAAAAAAAAAAAAAGAAAAAAGAAAAAGAAAAGGCTCAGCCAACCCATTTCGTGGGAACCGAACCTGGCACCTTGCAAAACAGAGCTGACACCTTACCCACGGGGCCAGTGAGGTCCTCCACGCTGTGGGTCATCAATCGCGATCGACAGTCTCCCACTCTGCCCCCGAGGTGTCGTCTGCTGCTGCCAAACAAAGATCCAGGGAGACCAAATACCCCGGGGAGGGGAGGACTGGGCCGTGATGGTCGATACACTATTTATTGATTTGTCTGGGGAGGAGTCGGTTAATCTTCGGCACGCCAGTTTTAGGTGGTATTAGCGCCACTACGTGTATGTGTGTGTGTGTGTTTGTGTGTGTGTGTGTGTGTGTGTGTGTGTGTGTGTGTGTGTGTGTGCGCGTGTGTGTGTGTGTGCGTGCACGTGTCTGTCAGCCTGTGTGTGTGTGTGTGTGTGTGTGTGTGTGTGTGTGTGTGTGTGCGCGCGCGCGCATGAGAGAACGGGGAAGACGTGTGGGGGGGGGGGGGGGGAGGAGGGGGTGTAATCGAAAGGGATGTTCTCTTTGTGTGGTTTTTATTGGTTAGGGGACAACTCTGCCTATCGGATAAAAAATGAATGAGACCATAGTCTGCACCCAGACTAGAAAATAGATATAGGCCTGCGTGTTTGTACACACATTAGTATCTCTTTTTTTTTCTTAAGAAATAGGCTTGAAGATCTTAAAGAACAGCAATAAAGATATATATCAACAACAGATTTTTTTTTTTTTTTTTTTTTTTTGCTGTCCCAACCTCTGCGCCACCTCAGAGGCAGTGCACCCACGCCGCTCATTCCGACACCCTGTCCACAGCCACGGCCCGGTCGGCCCCGCCGCGCAGCCCCGGCACCGGCAATCCACAGGCAGCAGTCAGTGTCAAGTCATCAAGAGGCAACCCACCGGAGGAGAGACACTGCACTGCTGCCGAGTCACTTCAGTGGTGTTCAGTGGCGCCTGTTCTGATCTAACATACGCAGGACACCACCTACTAAGCCCCCTACTGACGACAATAATTGCTTAGTCGCGGAGCCGGCGTGAGTGAGCTCTCCCTCCGGAGGGCGCCACCACGTCCGTCCAACGACAGCCCCCATGGACTCGCCGATACCGGTGACCCCGACGGAACCAAACCAAGGCCACAGACGTGGAGAAGACATCGAAACTGAGGTCACCATGAGAGCAGGGCATGAAGGGCCACAGAACTTGAGACTTTTTTTTTTTTATATGCTGATCGATGAGAATGAGGATGATTATGATGATGCTACGGATTTCCATTTCGGTCTGAGACTACATGACAGGGCTGTACTCTACGCTTCCTCTCATAATATATCCCGGCGTCAACCAGGCCCGAGAGATACAGACACCTGCAGTGTTGGTCAGGAAATTTGAGCAACACTCTCAGAGACGCATCCATTAAGTGGATGAAACTCGACTGTGTGGTCCCAGTCTTCCCAACTGAGTCCGCAGCAAACTCAACTCTGGGTAGGAGCCGGTCGGGGCAGAAAAAAACCACATGACTTCTGATGGGATTCGAACCCACGACCTCCCAGCCGGGAGTCCGCGACGCTAACCATTTCGCCACGGCGGCTGGTTTCAACAACAGAATTGAAGGAGAGAAAAGTGTGCGTACATTTTTTTTTTTTTTTTTGGTCCAAAGACAAGACAGTTTACCTCGACTGCGAGGTGTATGAGTGCATGCATGCACACACGCGCGCACTCACGCACACACACACACACACTCTCTCTCTCTCTCTCTCTCTCTCTCTCTCTCTCTCTCTCTCTCTCTCTCTCTCGCACAAACACACGCGCACACGCGCTCATACTCGCTCCGGTGTTTTATTGCGTGTTTGTGAGGAGGTTTTATTTCATGGGTGCTTTCCTGTCTTTTCTTTCAGGCAAATGTCATATTGGTTTTGTCCGATTTTCTTTGGACAGTTCTTTCCCAAGATACTGATGTGTTAGGGTCTTTACAAGATTGACAACATTACGTATTCAGACATTTAAAAAAGAAAGAAAGAAAGAAAGACCAAGTGCAAACAGCTTCTGTAATTGTTCAGCTTCTCTCTGTTTGAAATCCACTCATCCAACAGATTAATACACACACGCGCACTGACACACGCACGCACGCATGCGCACGCACGCACGCACGCGCGCGCACGCAGGCACACACGCACGCACACACACACACACACACACACACACACACACACACACACACACACGCACACACGCACGCACGCACGCACGCACGCACGCACACACACACACACACACACACACACACACACACACACACACAAAGTTAAGACAAAATACAAGTGAATTTCTGACAGGCATGTCTTCTTCAGACATCACAAAAAAAAACCTGACATGAATGAAATACAGAATCAACACTGCCCAGATAGTTGTCAATAAAAAAAAAAAGGGGGGGGCGGGGGGATAATGAAATACAGAATGAGCACTGCCCAGATAGTTGTCGATCAAAAAAAAAAAAAAAAGGGGGGGGGGGGATAATGAAATACAGAATCAGCACTGCCCAGATGGTTGTCAATCAAAAGGAGGAGGGGGTGTAGGAACAGGGGAGGGGGGGGGTGCTAAGGGGGTCAACAAGGAAGTCTGTTCCTGCCACATTCCTGAGAAAGTTGACACAAAGAAGGTTTCCGCCCTTACCCCTACTATTGATTTCCTCTTCCAACAGAACGTGTAGAAAGAACCAGCAACATGCTGGAACACACACACAAAAAAGGGGAAAAAATATGATTAAGAAAGATCAACTTTTTTTTTCGATTTCAGTTTCATTTTCCGACTTTGGAGACGAGATGGGGAGTAGAGGGGGGGGGGGGGGGGGGGCGCACTGTGAAATGCTGCTTGAGGGCAGAGAGTGAACTGCTTTCGCCACAAGACCGAGAACAAATGTCAGACTTCGTTCCAGGGTAAAAATGCAGTTTACACAAACCTCCCTCTGCACACCTAGGTCTCTCCTTCCTTAGGGGGACCCCCCCACGAGAAAGAAAGTGCCCTTTACGTTCAAATAGAAAAGGGGAGGGGACGGGGGGGGGGGGGGGGGGGGGGGTCGTGCACGCCACCTCATTAACATTCATGAGACGCTGAGGAGTTTAAGCGTAAAGATGAAGAAGAAGCGATGGGTGTTGCTTTGTTTGCGCAGCCTGAGTGCGCAGTTCCCACAAGAGAAACGTAAACTCGTTGTAGTAGGGCTGGGATTACATGAGGGAGGGGTGGGGGGGGGAGTGGTTTTGGTTCTGTCAATGACCAGCGCACGAGCTGGACTTAGTCGTTGAGTTCCATTGTTGTGTACGCCAGGGAGTTCACTTTCTACCTGCCCCTTTTGGTTCTGTTGTATGTAAGTAAGCAAGATGATGCAAACCCCATCGAACAGATTTTGGAGAAAACTCGGTGGAAAAGCGTATTTCAAGACCAAGAATGAACTCAGTAAATGTTCGTCCAGATCCAGATTAAAGAGCGAGTCCAAGAGATGTTCTGCATGATTGCACACAAAAAAATTATTAAACCGAGTTTAACGGAACATGGTAAACAGATGGAATATGGCCCCAAAGACTGAAGACAAAACCCATTGAATGGGACATCGTAAAATGATGGCATGTGGATTCAAAGACTAACTACAAAGCCTGTTTTAATGAAAAAACTAAAGAAAGGTGAAATATGGCTCTTAGGTCTAACTACAAATCAATTTCAATGGAGCATCTAAGAAAGATGGAATTTTGGACCCAAAGACTTAGTACAAAACCTGTTTTAATGGTGAGGGAACATTATACTAAAATGGAATGTGGTCCCAAACACTAACTACGAAAACAGTTTTAACAGAATATAGTACAAAGATTGAATGTGGACTCAAAGACTACATACAAACCCGATTTTGATTTTTTTCTTTTTCTTTTTCTATTTTTTTTTCTTTTTTTTTCTTTTTTTTCTTTTCTTTTTTTTTTTTTTTCCGCGTATGCAGGCTGATACTCCTGCGAGCGCGCTCCCGCATAGGCAGGCAAGTATTAATCCCATCTTACCAACCAACAAAGGGTGTAAGTTTTGTGTGTATGACCGTTTTGAATCCCGCCATTTAAGGCAGGCATACTCCAACTTCGGGGAAACCCGATTTTCATGATACTTGGTTTAAGGGCGAAAAAAGATGGAATGTGACCTCACACTACGAAACTGATTTTAATGAAACGTGGCAAAAAGAAGGAATGTGGACCCAAAGACAATGTAGTAAAGTTGTTTAAATGAAACTTGGCAAAAAGAAGGAATGTGGACCCCAAAAGACAATATAGTAAACCTGTTTTAATGAAACTTGGCAAAAAGAAGGAATGTGGGCCCGAAGACAGTTTTAGTAAACCTATTTTTAATGAAACTTGGTGTAAAGATGGAATGTGGACCCAAAGGCAACGTAGTAAACCTGTTTTAATGAAACTTGATGAAAAGAAGGAATGTGGACCCAAAGACAATTTAGTAACCCATTGTTATGAAACTTGGCAAAAAGATGAAAGGTAGCCGGGAGGACAAACTCCCTGAGCAATTTTTGATAAAAACGTGGTAGAAAGATAGAATGTGGCCCCGAGGATGAACTACGAAACCGATGAAAACAGAGTATGGTAGAAAATGGAATTTGGCCCCAAGGATGATTTACTAAAGCGATTGTAGTCAAACGTGGTAGAAAGACGGAATGTAGCTCTAGGACGAACCCATTACATCCGGTTACAAATCTGTGTAGCGCATCCGGATCCAAAAACGGATCCAGCATTTATTGAGCAAGATTACGCTGAAACAACTGAACCAATTTTCATGAAATTTGGTAGAGATACAGCCATCAACGTTTGGTGCGGATCTGTATGGCGCATCCGGACCTAAGACCGGTCCCAGGACTCGTTTACAAGGTAACGCGGGAAAAAAATAAATGAATAACTGCCATCTCGTTGTGAACCAAACTTGATGAAATGTCGCCTGAAGAAGAATCCCTTTCGATCAGACGATGTTGGGAAATCTGCAAGGGAAGCAATCTTTGTTAGAGCTCACGTTATGCGCGAGACTGACTCCGCCCTATTCAAGGGACAGATTCCGTTGCTGGGCACGCCCAAAGCCTGTGTGTGTCCGTCAGCCTCAGTGTTGGAGCAGAGAGAGAGAGAAAAGACCACAACAAGAGTGTCGAACGGAACGTCTGGGGCACGCGCAATGCAGCCAGCCGATGACCCGATCGTGATCCTGCCGCGCGCTTCAAGTCAGATAGTGGACTGCGTAGATCTGCACGCTTGTCCTATGAACTGAGAAAAGCTAACTCTGTTTGAAGAAAAGATACTTCCGAAGGTGCGAGTGGGATTCAGGGAAGTACTGTCCTTGCAATAGAAGGGCAGGAGTTATCTTCCCCCTTTTTTTTTCTTCGGAACAAATGTATTAGGTGCCGATCCCGATCAACGGGGCGGATCCAGGCTCCGTTCGATCATGGCGGCTATCTCGGGTGTCCCTCTGCTGTGCAGAGCGTGCTGAGCTGTGAGCTGAGGGTGCGGACACTGAAAGGCCGCCCCGCGTCTGCAGCCGTACACAGCTCAGCTGTCTGCAGAGCAGTCTGCGGAACATGGAAACTTGCTGCATGTGGATGATTAGTGATATTGTTATTACTGAGGGTGCTTATACGGCTCCTGCCCTCGGTTACAGACCAAGCTCTAAGCGCTTCACAATCCACGCTCTCGTTTACACGACAGGCTGCCCACGTGAACAAAGCCAGCTGAAGAGCCGCATGCCTATCCGCTTTGTTCAGTCTGTTTCCTTGTCATTTTGTCCATATCATTCACGCGCAGTTTCCTTCTTTCATTCTATCGATTTTTTTTTTCACGCAGGGTGCATGTTATGGGTTACGTGTCATCCATACCAACGGCCAGAACACAGCTTCTCTTCCGAAAGTTGATGATGGAATTTTACGTGTGTGCAAGATGTATGCGTGCGTTCATACACGGAGCGGTTTAAAGTCTCATTCGAAGGACTTTTAGGGAAATGGAGTCAGACCAAATGTTAACTCCAAGGAAAAAAAATCCCCTTGGTACCGAAACGGCCCAGCGGAGATTCGAACCCCCAACCCCAGGACCATCAGAATCCCGAGTCTGTTACTCTACCAACTGAGCTATTCCGGTCAACAACAAGCTATGCTCAGTTTCAGTTTCAGTTTCACCAAGGAGGCGTCACTGCGTGCGGACTAGTCCATAAATATGCCCTATACCACATCCGCTAAGTTTTTCAGACCACACTACGCATGATTTGAAGCTGATGGATAAATGAATTAACAACAAAGATGAGAGAATTGAAGAAGAGGGGTCTCGTGGCTACGCTCAGTCATAGTCTGTCACCACTCCGTGTCAAATATAGTAGTGGCGCCTGATTGGTAGGAAGACGGATTTTTTTTTTAAAAACTCTCTTGCTTCGGCCTTTTCACTCCCTGCCTCAACATGTAAGTTTAAATCCACCACACAGAATCACTCAGTTCACACCTGATCCCCCGCCCTTCTCTCTCTGCAGCTCAATCTGTGATGGCAGAAACTCAAAAAGCATTTGCCGTGCGACTTTATCAAACTTGAAAGAAGAAAAGATGCACCATAAGTGCGGGGTGGAACTCAGAGAGGTACTATCCTCAATGCCGAACAAACCAGCTGGGAGCAAACCTGCACCACCCTTGGAAGCCTGCGCTGTGTTCACACAGGGTGCAGGCACGCACAGGCTTGTTCCACGAACAAACCAGCTGGGAGCAAACCTGCACCACCCTTGGAAGCCTGCACTGTGTTCACACAGGGTGCAGCCACGCACAGGGTTGTTCCACGAAGACGTCAGGGGACATAACTGCTCCCTGGCAGATGCCATTGTGTCATGGGCAGCAGGATGTGACACGACAGAAGAATCTCCACGGGAGCGTTCCCATGGGTGCACCAGCCCATGTTCCATAACTGCAGAGCCAACCAGCAAAAAAAAAAAAAAAAAAAAAGAGAGAGAGAAAAGAAAAAAGGAAAACAAAACCGTCGCTGTCAACTAAGTGCCTGGCATTTCACTCGTTGCTGTTTCGCCTTTGCTGTGCGACTAATGAAGCTTGTACTGAAAGAGAGAGAGAGAGGGGGGGGGGGGGGTAAACGGGAAGAGGGGGGGGAAAGAAAGGGAATTGGTGATGAAACTGAACCAACGACAAAAAACAGAACTTAACACGTTTCACCTCCCCATACAAATATTATTGCATTTTGTCCTCCCCCCCCCCCCCCTCCGCCCGCCCCCCCCCCCCCACACCCACACACACACACACACACACACACAAACACACACACACGCCTACTACTCCTTTCCCTTTAATCATCGAACAGCAAAATTTAAATGAGGAGGGAACTCGTCTTGCAAATCGACTTTTGCCGATCTGACTTAGCTCTAGCGGGAGGTTGTGGGGGGGGGGGGGGGGGGGGGGGGGGGGAGGGGGAGGGAAATGAGGGGATGGTGGGTTGCCTCTCTTGGTTTTTTCCGTCAGAGGTAAACGAGACGCTGAGAAGAAAGAGAGAAACATTCGATTACCTTTGGCATTCCCCGTGGCTAGGAGAAACGCCTCGTCTGATTGGTCGTTAGCTGCGAAATGGAGCTATCGCGTGAGTGAGCGAGGCTTTGGTCTGTCTGATAGGTCTGTGTTGTGAAGGGAGCGTTGACTGGACTGGGACTGGCTGCCATTCGTTCCCCTAATGTGTTGACAAGAGACACACGTTGTGAACGGATGGTGGGGAGTGTTTTAACACAATGACAGTACTCAAGACATGTTGTGAACGGATGGGTGGGGAGTGGTTTAACACAATGACAGAACTCAAGACATGTTGTGAACGGATGGTGGGGAGTGTTTTTAACACAATGACAGAACTCAAGATGTTGTGAACGGATGGTGGGGAGTGTTTTAACACAATGACAGAACTCAAGACACATGTTGTGAACGGATGGTTGTGGAGTGTTTTAACACAATGACAGAACTCAAGACATGTTGTGAACGGATGATGGGGAGTGTTTTAACACAATGACAGAACTCAAAAACGTTCTGGTTTGGAAATGCAAAGAACATGGGCAGATGGGGGGTATAGAGGGGGGGAGGGGTGAGTTCCATATCAATTCGGTTTCTATTCCTTAAAAAATGAACTAATAACAGTATGATCATAAAAATAGTAATGATAATAATAATAGTAGCAATAAAATGATAAATGCAAGAGCGCTTCAGAGTGTGTATTTCAAGAACGAGGTGGGGGGGGGGGGGTAGTATCGTCATAGCAACATAGTACCAGCAAATGCAGGTCATGTGCGGATTACGTGCCTCATGTCAACGTTTTCCAATCCGTACTTGAACACTTTTGGGGGCAACTGTCTTCCTGCTGGTAAAAGAGAATCCCCCACCCCCCCCCCCCCCCCCCCCCCTCCCGTCCCTGTCCCCAACCTCCCTCTCCCTCTTCTTGACAACCTTATGAGAACTGTTTTTCTTTCGTTCCCTAAACCCAGTTACACTCCACCCACCGCCCACCCCCTTCCCGGAGAAGAACTCATGTTGATTGATTCCATGAGCAGATGTTGATAACGCAGAAACAGAGGTTGAGGGTTCATTTTTGTGTCGAAATTAACAGCCTGTTTCTGTTTTCTGACTATTTCTGGAATCGCTGTTCAGTGTCTTTTAAAGGCTCTGAATATCGACGTTCCATCACTCCGTTCTGCTACTTTTAACGGGATTTCCCACAGCCCAAAATTCAGCAGAGAAAAATATAGCGGAAGAGCGTTCCGTTCATCTGCCCCTAGGGGACTCAGAAATTTTTTTTTTATTTTCTTATAAACCCCGCCACGATTCCTCACGGACTTCTTTTATAACAAATCTTAAACCACACCTTAACAAGCAGTCTTTTGACAAGATACATCATGGACTTTTTTTAATAACAAATCTTAAACCATATCTTTATAAGCGGTCTTTTGACAAGATACATCAGGGACTTCTTTTTTTTAACACACACCTTTACAAGCAGTCTTTTGACAAGATACATCAGGGACTTCTTTTACAACAAAATCTTAAACCACACACCTTTACAAGCTGTCTTTTGACAAGACACATCAGGGACTTCTTTCACACAAATCTTAAACCATACCTTTACAAGCAGTCTTTTGACAAGACACATCATCTTTTTGATCCCCTGCCCTATGCACCAGCTTTTGTCTCACGTGAGATGGAGCATGCACAGATGAATGTATGTATATTGTACCTCTATATACTTCCCTGGTGGTAATGGGGGGGGGGGGGGGGGTAGGGTGGAATACTTTTGTTTTCACTCATGACTAGATCAGTTAACAGAAATGGAAAAAGAAACAACTCAAGAAATAAAAGCTGACCTACTGGGCGGTATTGTTTCGTATTATTGTAAAAACTGTTTTCTGCCCTATTGTTTCTGCATTGTTACAGTTCACTGTTTTCTGCCCTATTGTTTCTGTATTGTTATTGTAAACTGTTTTCTGCCGTATTGTTTCTGTATTGTTATTGTAAACTGTTTTCTTGCGGAGACCAGGGGGGAGACTTATATTCTAGCGCCAGTCCGGAATCTGTTTTTATCGTGGGCAGAGGTCAGGTTTTTCCGATCATCTTTCTAGATTTTACCAAAGACATAGAGGCGACAGGAGAAATACCTCGCCGCCTTCTCCTCTCGCCGTCCACCTTTGTCAGAGTTCCATTCACTCACACAGGTACCACTTCTGTGCCAGAGACCTGTTCAGCGGGCCGGGCCGCCCCTTCAGGTGACCACGTTGGCCAGCGTTTTGTTTCTCCGCTGTTCAGGGAGGGCGGCCCTCTGTCTGCACGTATCCTTTGGCAGCGCATGAACCACCGTGCGTGTGCTTAAACTGGACCGTTGCAGCACTGTCAGCAGTGAGGTGTTGTAAACAGCCAGCCTGTCAGCAGTGAGGTGTGCTGAACAGCCAGCCTGTGAGCAGTGAGGTGAGGTGTGGTGAACAGCCAGCCTGTAAGCATGAGTGTGGTGAACAGCCAGCCAGCCAGCTTGTGAGCAGTGAGGTATGGTGAACAGCTAGCCTGTCAGCAGTGAGGTGTGGTGAACAGCCAGCCTGTGAGCAGTGAGGGTGTGAAGAGCCAGCCTGTGTCAGCAGTAAAGGTGTGGTGAACAGCCAGCCAGCCTGTGAGCATGATGTATGGTGAACAGCCAGCCAGCCCGTGAGCATAAGGTGTGGCGAACAGCCAGCCTGTCAGCAATGAGGAGGTGGGTGAAAACCCAGCCAGCCTGTCAGCAGTGAGGTGTGTGTGGTGAACAGCCAGCCAGCCTGTGAGCATGAGGTGTGGGGTGAACAGCCAGCCAGCCTGTGAGCAGTGAGGTGTGGTGAACAGCCAGCCTGTGGATAGTGTGGTGTGGTGAACAACCCAGCCAGCCTGTCAGCAGTGAGGTGTGGTGAACAGCCAGCCAGCCTGTCAGCAGTGAGGTGTGATGAATAGCCAGCCTGCCTGTCAGCAGTGAGGTGTGGTGAACAGCCAGCCTGTGAGCAGTAAGGTGTGGTGAACAGCCAGCCAGCCTGTGAGCATGAGGTGAGGTGTGGTGAACAGCAGCCAGCCTGTGAGCAGTGAGGTGTGGTGAACAGCCAGCCAGCCTGTGAGCAGTGAGGTGTGGTGAACAGCCAGCCAGCCTGTGAGCAGTGAGGTATGGTGAACAGCCAGCCAGCCTGTGAGCAGTGAGGTATGGTAAACAGCCAGCCAGCCTGTGAACATGAGGTGTGGTGAACAGCCAGCCAGCCTGTGAGCAGGGGGGCAGACACATCCAGTCAGATCAACAGGAAGTGGCAAGTGCTTTCGGTGTGCGCCCCGGGACTCCAGGTCCTGACAGCTGAAGATGCTAATCCTGTCAGTCCTTCATCTTTGTACTGAGCTACAAGGCCTGGCGTTTGGCTTGGTGCTTTATCTGGAAAGGCACGCCCCGTGCAGAGAACACCCATATCATGCAGGTGGTTCGGGGGAAGATCGGTAGCTACCGACACCGATCGCTACACGGACCAAACCTCCGTTCGGTGTCAGTGTCGGGTTCTGGTGGATTCGGATAGCACATTTTTTTCACTGATGTTGTGTTGATAGCGGTTCGATGGTGTTTCAGTGTCCGCCGTCTGGAATTCCAGCTGTCAAAGCTATAACCATGCTCGTGAATAGGCGTCACATTTGCGCGTCAGAGATTACAACTGACTGACTAACATCATGCGAAGTTGCCTTTGTAATCAAAATGATGGATCATGGTGATTGATTGATTATACTCGCACGTTCAGCTCTACTTTTACAGTTTCAGATGTGCTTTGTGACTGACAAATTGTGAGGAAAATTAAGCGCAGGATTAAAAAAAAAAAAAAAAAAAAAAGGAGGGGTTAGTCCTGTTAGAAAGACTACAAACATCGACGCTAAAAAAAAAAGGCAGCATTACTCTCGCTACTTTGTGGCGAAAGGGGCACGAGTCTCGTTAGCCGTGACCTCAGTCACTGAAGTGATCCCCTCTGTCCAGAGTCTGACCGGTCAGCGTGCTGCTGGTCGTGGATCTTTACTGGGCACTGTTGACCACGGTGCTGCTGTCGGCTGTGCTGCCGGACACAAAGGTGTCTCCTGGACGCACAGTTGATCAGAGAACCTGTTGGATCTGTCCCGATCTGGCTAGGTGCTCGTTTGTACGAGAGAGAAAGAGAGAAGGAGACAGACAGATAGAGGGATGGGCAGACAGACAGACAGATGGATGGACAGACAGACAGAGGGTGATGCAAGAGACAGACAGACAGAGGCAGAGACAAGGACGGACAGAGAAGAAGCAGACAGCAGCACGAGTGATACACACAACAGAACACACACACACACACACACACACACACACACACACACACACACACACACACACACACACACACGCACGCACGCACGCACGCACGCGCGCACTTACACACACACGCGCACACACACGCACGCACACACACACACACACACACACACACACACACACACACACACACACACACACACACACAGAGTCAGACAGACGACAGAGAGATCTCATACAGTGTCACCGACCAGTGTAAACAGGTCGCTTACACCAACAGAAAAGCAGAATGACAAGAGGGGGGGGGGGGGAACTCCACTGTCCGAAGAAAAATGATACGACAAAGGAAGTAAAAACGGTCAGTTTTCCTTTCCTGACCTTGGTTTTTCTGCGGAAGGAGGATAGAGGAGTGAGATGAAACTAAAAAAAAAAAAAAAAAAAATGACCAGCAAAAGAAAAAAAAAAAAAATGATCACCTCCTTTTTTCCGACTTCTTTTTTTTCCTTCTCAAATGTCCAACTGGAAGGGAAACGAAAGATAGTGCACCTGCTACCAGTCTTCGTACGTTGTGCATGTGTGTGTGTGTGCGCGCGCGCGCGCGCGTGTGTGTGTGTGTGTGTATCTGTGTGTGTGTGTGTCTGTCTGTCTGTCTGTATGTATCTGTATGTCTGTTTGTCTGTCAGTATCTGTATGTGTGTAATTGAAAAAAAAATACTGAGGTATTGCGACAGACAGAAACTGAGAATGGGACATAAAATGGTCGTTTTATGCTAAGTATTACCATCCTTGTCCAAATAAAAATCTGTCTGGACGGACAATAACATCTCCATGAAACGGCAGCACTCCTGAATGCACTGGTTTATTCCTTCTGCATGGCATGCATGCCAGACATGGACGATCACAGCGGGTCTGGAGAGAGCAGACTCCAGAAACCGAGTGTCCACACAAGGTTCACAGCAAGATACATGCCATCAAATCATATCGCCAATCAGAAAAAAAGAAGAAAAAAATACACCCGAAGGTGCGACTGGGACCCAAAGAAGTACTGTCTTCAACTGCCGAACCATCCAGCTGGGAGCAATCCTGCACCACCCTTGGAAGCCTGCGATGTATTCACACAGGATGCAGGCACGCACAAAGCATTCCATTAAGACAAGGGACATAATTGCTCCATGGCAGATGCCATTGTGTAATGGCCACTGGACGTGACACGACAAAACCTTCACGGGAGCGTCGTCGTGGGTGTGAAGCAGCCCATACTTCATTACTGCAGAGCCCACTGGGGAATGACGTCACCATCAAGCGACTGCCGTGTGCATTCCCCAGCCTCGCTCTTTGCCGTTCCGATGACAGTCGAAGACAGCACAACCCCAAACACGGCCACGCTGTCTCCACAGGAGGTCTGACGTGACCTCTGAAGAATACCCCGAGTCACAGTCTTTCCTGCTGTCAACAGGACTTTCCCTGTGGTCAGTGGGTTTTTCCTCACCGTCACTGGACCTTTTACCCACAGTCGGCCAATGAAACAAGTGTGTCAAATCATCAAGCAGCACATAGGACACTATGAACATCTAGTGACATCAGTGAAAAACAAAAAAAGAGCGACTTGGGCATGACCCCGTAACAGGATCCAGCAGCATTGCTGAAACAGTCTTCCAGGGAACCGTTGAAGGGGGGTGACGGAGAAGAAGTCAGCAACAAAAGAAACGATGCACTGACAATGTTGAAGAATGGGACAGGGAAAACATTTGCAGATCCCAGAGCCTTGGCACACGACTATCAGAACTGGGGGAACCTGGTGAACTGGTCTTCAGTGTGGGGCCCCAGTGATTCCCCACGGAGAGTTAACGGAGAAGCAGAAGAAGATTACCTTCGTTGTCGCTCGTGATCCCGGCTCTACTTGACACGGTCGTTAGTATCCCCGACAGACGAGTGACGTTCCTTCTCACATCTGTCGGTTTGTTTGTCCGTCTGCCTGTCAGTAAGATGATGCAACAAAAAAAAAAAAAAAATGCAGAACTGATTTGCACGAAACTTAATGTAAAGATTGGAATGTGACCCGAGGCATGACATGTAGGTGTCCATCCAGACTGAAGAGTGCATCCGGGATTCGTTCGACTTTCATGGAAGTCAGCGTTCTCCGAATAGCTGACTGGTGTCCTGTGTGCCATGGACGCTGTGTTTTTCTGGTGGTCTGGCATGTACCAGGTTCAGAAAAGCTGTTCTAAAGATTTGTCACTGAATGCTGAATGCCTGGAGGGTTTTTTTAATGAGAAATCCTGAGGGTACTTCGCTGTCTGCCAGTGGAAGTTCGTTGTCAGTACAAACTAGCCGCCTGTGCGTTTTCGTTTCTTCGATGGTGGTCCACCAGATCTGTCCACTACGCTCTGCGCTTACCAGTGACCGCGTACTCTCCGCTCTTCCAGTCAGGAAATTTTAAATGTACTTAAATCGAAATTTTAAACCGTTTGCAGAGCATGCCTTCAATTTCGCTGCCGCAGCTGTGTGGAATTGCTCCTGCCTCCCACTCTACGACGCCAGCCCGCTTTATGTGTTGTCCAAGTACAGCTCAAAACTTTCTTTTCCGCTAAGCGTTTTGAACACTTTTTTCCCCACATGTGAATGAAATAAATGAACGTTTACATCGTGTTCGGAAACGCAAAGAGCAGTTTTGAACAAGAATTGATCTATACAAATACTATTTATTATTATTAGCATTGCATCGTGTGCCAGTGTCCACGTCTTGTATGCATGTTGAACAGGTGGCTTGCTAAGTGTCATATTCACTTCAGCTTTCCGAAACTCTTAAAATCTGGGAGTGTTGGGGCTTCACGTCTGATACCGTAGTCTCTCTCTCTCTCTCTCTCTCTCTCTCTCTCTCTCTCTCTCTCTCACTCTCTCACACACACACACACACACACACACACACACACACACACACACACACACACACACACAGCTGCTTTCACACACGCTTGCGCACGTGCGCACACGCACGCATTACGCACACACACACCTACACGCGCGCGCGCGCGCGCGCACACACACACTCAAGAAAGCACACACACATACATGTACAAGAGCGCGCATGCAAAATCGTAGTCGACATTAGGCTATGGCGAAATATAGGCGTGGAACTGGATGGAAGGGCGGGAACTGGATGGAAGGGCGGGAACTGGACTGGATGGAAGGGCGGGAACTGGACTGGGTGGAAGGGTGGGAACTGGATGGAAGGGCGGGCGGGAACTGAACTGGATGGAAGGGTGGGGGACTGGACTGGATGGAAGGGCGGGAACTGGACTGGGTGGAAGGGCGGGAACTGAACTGGATGGAAGGGCGGGAACTGGACTGGGTGGAAGGGCGGGAACTGGCCTGGGTGGAAGGGCGGGAAACTGGGTGGGCTGGGTGGAAGGGCGGGAACTGGATGGATGGAAGGGCGGGAACTGGATGGAAGATCGGGACTGGACGGATGGAACTGGACTGGGTGGAAGGGCGGGAACTGGATGGAAGGGCGGGAACTGGATGGAAGGTGGGAACTGGACTGGGTGGAAGGGCGGGAACTGGATGGAAGGGGAAGGGGAACTGGACTGGATGGAAGGGGCGGGAACTGCATGAAAGGGTGGGAACTGGACTGGGTGGAAGGGCGGGAACTGGTGGAAAGGGTGGGAAAAGGGCGGGGACTGGATGGAAGGGCGGGAACTGGACTGGGTGGAAGGGCGGGAAGGGCGGGAACTGGATTGTGGGGAACTGGATGGAAGGGGCGGGAACTGCATGGAAGGGTGGGAACTGGGACTGGATGGAAGGGCGGGAAGTAGTCTGGATGGAAGGGTGGGAACTGGACTGGATGGAAGGGCTGGCGGGAACTGGATGGAAAGGGAGGGACTGGATGGAAGGGCGGGAACTGGACTGGATGGGCGGGAAGGGCGGGAACTGGACTGGATGGAAGGGCGGGAACTGGACTGGATGGAAGGGAGGGAACTGGATGGAAGGGCGGGAACTGGACTGGATGGAAGGGCTGGAACTGGACTGGATGGAAGGGCGGGAACTGGACTGGATGTAAGGGCGGGAACTGGATGGAAGGGTGGGAAACTGGATGGAAGGGAGGGAACTGGATGGAAGGGAGGGAACTGGAAGGGAAGGGAACTGGACTGGATGGAAGGGCGGGGAACTGGACTGGATGGAAGGGAGGGAAACTGGATGGAAGGGGCGGGAACTGGACTGGATGGAAGGGCGGGAACTGGACTGGATGGAAGGGAGGGAACTGGATGGAAGGGCGGGAACTGGACTGGATGGAAGGGCTGGAACTGGAACTGGACTGGATGGAAGGGCGGGAACTGGATGGAAGGGGTGGGAACTGGATGGAAGGAGGGAACTGGATGGAAGGGCGGGAACTGGACTGGATGGAAAGGCGGGAACTGAATGGAAGGGGCGGGGTGTAGCAGGATCTGGTCTATCTTGACACAGGCCTGTGCTGTGCCTGTCAGAGATTAAAAGTATGGTCTAGGCGGTTGTTTTTCATGAAGAAAATCAGCAGAGAAAGCAACTCCGAAGGAAAGACCCGCAAGAAGAAAAAAGGAAGCGGGGGAAATTGTCGCTTTTTCCCCAGTCATTACCGTTGTTGTTCTGCCTAAGCCCCCTCCAGAAGAACGCCTCGTCTGATTGGTCGTTAGAGGGGAAGTGGGGTTTCACGCGAGCTGAGAGCCGTTCCGTTTGACGAGACCATTTGAGCTCGCTGTGTGAGGGGGCTGAAAAGTAAGGGGAGAGACGATACGATTGAAAATGGGGGGAGGGGGGGGATGAGTGGCAGAGAGAAGGATAAGGAAATGATTAGGCTGAGGGAATAGAGTGTGAAAAAGACGACGGGGACACGGTAATACTGAAGGAGAAAAATGTCGAATAAAGGAAGAAGACATCGTCAGAAAGAGGCCTAGAAGGCGGACAAGACTAGAAGGGAACAGAGATCGAAGGAACAGATGTCGAAAAGACGTTGAGGAGATTGTCAGAATGAGGGGATAGAACATTGAGAAGATGCTGTAGTCCAAGATTAAAAAAAGAACAGAATATCGAAAAAGAAAACATACAGGAAGAATACAGTCAGAAACTGAAGAGATAGAATGGCGAAAAGACAGGAAGAATACAGTCTACAGATTGAAGAAACAAATATGTCGAAAAGACAGGAAGAATACAGTCTGCAGATTGAAGAAACAGAATGTCGAAAAGACAGGAAGAATACAGTCTACAGATTGAAGAAACAGAATGTCGAAAAGACAGGAAGAACACACAGTCTACAGATTGAGAAAACAGAATTGGAAAGGACAAACGGTCACATTGACGGAATAGAATGTCGAAAAAAGAGAGAGGAAACTTCGTCAGAGATTGAAGGAATAGAATGTCGAAAAAAAATAGAGGAAACTTCGTGAGAAATGAAGGAACTGAATGTCGAAAAAAGAGAGAGGGAATTTCGTCAGAGATTGAAGCAATAGGATGCCAAAAAAAAAAACCACCAGAAAACGGGGTCAGAGACTGAAACAATAGGATGCCAAAAAAAAAAAACCACCAGAAAAACGGGGTCAGAGATTGAAACAATAGGATGCCAAAAAAGGAAAAACAGAAAAACGGGGTCAGAGATTGTTGCTTGCAAAGTGAGGCGACTGCAGGCGGAGATCTATACAAACTTGAAAAGGTCAGACACTGACAATGCAAAAAGAATGTCAAAGAGGCGAGGAGGAAAGGCCGGAGCTTGGAGATGGAGAGGGAATGTCAAAGAGGCGAGGAGGAAAGGCCGGAGCTTGGAGATGGAGAGGGAATGTCAAAGAGGCAAAGAGGAAAGGCCGGAGCTTGGAGATGGAGAGGGAATGTCAAAGAGGCAAAGAGGAAAGGCCGGAGCTTGGAGATGGAGAGGGAATGTCAAAGAGGCAAAGAGGAAAGACCGGAGCTTGGAGATGGAGAGGGAATGTCAAAGAAGCGAGGAAGAAAAGGCCGGAGCTTGGAGATGGAGAGGGAATGCTGAAGAGATGGAAGGTGTGGAAAGA
>JADBJO010000729.1:270000-272500 GCA_016801955.1 Conus betulinus
ACGGGTTTTTAATCCGTAAAAACGCAGAATATCCCAAAGGGAAAGGTTTACTTGTTTACGTTCATAAAATGTAATGTCAATTTTAAACAAACTGAGCCACGTCATCATGCATCCCTACAACGTTGAATCCATTTGGATTCAGGTTGATTTGAAGAATAACAAACTCAAATCTGTCAGGTTTCATCCCGCAGAGCATGTGAAGTGGATTGATGACTTCATTGATGGAAAACTCTGGCCGAGTTTAGACCAACTAATACTGCCATTTGGTTTTAAATTAACACAGGCTTATTGAAATGGGATAAAGAGGACTTGTTCCTGTGAATCATTTCAACTCATTCAGGTATTGATTTTCCTATTTAACAAAAAATAAGGTAAAAAAATAAATGAATGAAAATAACAGCTATCCCTGAAACTCAAACCAGTCATATCTATAATACAACAAAAGGTATGTATCGAAAGTCTGTTCGCCAGTTTATGGTTGCAGCTATCACTTTCCTGTCTGTTTTGATATGTTCTGAAAAACAGAGAAATTCGTTAAACTCAAATAGTCTTGCATTTATGAAATATAGAAACTTGTTGATAAAAACCAGTTGTTGTTCTTCTTCTTGTTTTGGGGGGATTCATGCAAGCAGTCTTTTTTTCTTGGGTTACCACCTTATCCCTCAAATAGTCTTACGTTTATGACGTAAAGAAACTTGTTCATTTGAATAAAGACACGTTTTTTGTTCAATACAAAAATAATCTACTCTTTTTTCCCGGGGGTTTTACTGTTGACAAATTCTGACGACGCTTTAGAGATATGGTACCATAACTTTATAAGTATTTATGCACCATTAAAACCAAACGTGTTAAATGTAATTCTTATTATTGTGTTTTTTAAAGACGTTGCAATGTGATGAATATTCGGGGTTCTCTCCTTTCAACAGAAATTGGAAGATAAATTTGCAATATAAATGATTGTGTTAGTTATCAGAAGCGCGCAGAAAAAAAAAAACTTCTTTAATTTGTTTTGTCTAATTCCAACAGCAAATTGGTTTGAAATGCCATCAGTTAGGTAAGCGAAAGGGAGTTCCAATATCAAAACAGCACCTGTTAAGGAACTGTCTTTTGAAAAGCTTAACGTTCATTTTTGTTGAATTAAATAACAAACAATTAGGGTAACTCTTGCTTCAGTGATGAAATAATTACAGGCCCATAACTTGAAACGAATGCTACTTATGACACCAAATCCGTAGCAGAAATGATAACACTGAGCACGCAGAACAAACAAGAAGATATACCCCAAATCCCTAGCAGAAATGACAACACAGAGCACACAGAACAAACAAGAAGATATACCCCAAATCCCTAGCAGAAATGACAACACAGAGCACACAGAACAAATTGTTAGATCTGCAACATCTGACTAGTCTGCTTTTCATAACTTGGGTCTTTGAAAAGACTGCCGTGATTGAAAAACAATATCTGAACGTCCTATCAAGACTGCTGTGATTGAAAAACAATATCTGAACGTCCTGTCAAGACTGCGTAATAAAAAAACAATACCTGAAGGTCCTGTCAAGACTGCCGTGATTGAAAAAAACAATATCTGAACGTCCTGTCAAGACTGCTGTGATTGAAAAACAATACTTGAAGGTCCCGTCAAGACTGCTGTGATTGAAAAAACAATACCTGAAGGTCCCGTCAAGACTGCTGTGATTGAAAAACAATACTTGAAGGTCCCGTCAAGACTGCTGTGATTGAAAAACAATACCTGAACATCCTGTCAAGACTGCTGTGATTGAAAAACAATACTTGAAGGTCCGTCAAACTGCTGTGATTGAAAAACAATACCTGAAGGTCCCGTCAAGACTGCTTTGATTGAAAAACAATACTTGAAGGTCCCGTCAAGACTGCTGTGATTGAAAAACAATACCTGAAGGTCCCGTCAAGACTGCTGTGATTGAAAAAAACAATACCTGAAGGTCCCGTCAAGACTGCTGTGATTGAAAAAACAATACCTGAACGTCCTGTCAAGACTGCTGTGATTGAAAAACAATACCTGAACGTCCTGTCAAGACTGCTGTGATTGAAAAACAATACCTGAAGGTCCTGTTAAAACTGCTGTGATTGAAAAACAATACCTGAAGGTCCTGTTTAAAACTGCTGTGATTGAAAAAACAATACCTGAAGGTCCTGTCAAACCTGCTGTGATTGAAAAAAACAATGCCTGAAGGTGGGCCCTGTCAAAGTCTGTCCATGAAGTACACACTTCCCTGATTCATCAACAACAAACGTGTCCTCATGGGTTGGATGACCCTGACATCAGTATTTTGAACACCGCAACTTACCGTTGTTGTTTTTTACTGAAGTACTGACATTTTCAGTGGAAAAAAACGGATAGCTGTACCCCAGTTTCACAAAGCTTTCAAAATCGCCAGAGTCGTTCAAACTTACAAATCAGGTGACCCAATTAACATTTCAAGATATAGACCTACCTCTACTTTGTTTACACATGGAA
>JADBJO010000729.1:280000-332500 GCA_016801955.1 Conus betulinus
TATTTTCTGTTATTACTGTTCTTGTATGTTTCTCTGTTTATTTTCTGTTATTATTACTGTCATAGTATGTTTCTCTGTTAGTATTTCTGTTTATTACTGTCATAGTATGTTTCTCTGTTTATTTTCTGTTATTACTGTCATTGTATGTTTCTCTGTTTATTTTATGTGTGCGTTTGTTTAGTTGATGGTGGGTATTTTGAGCTAGTTTTGTGTTGTTGTTGTAGTTTGGCGCACAGAATGTTTGATTGGGTTTTATGTTTTTGCAATTGGTTGGCTTGTTGTTAGTGTTTTTTTGTTTGTTTTTCAAGCTTTTGTTAGAGGTTTTTTTTTTTTACTCTCTTTGTATTTTTTTTTTTTTTTTTTTGGGGGGGGGGGGGGGGGGGTAAGAGGGGTACACTTTGAATAACGGCAATAAAGGAATGAGATCAGCATGCTTCTTCTGAAAGACGGTGATCTATGCTTGTTCTACTTATTTCTGATTGCCGGCTGGGAAGTCGTGGATTCGTTTCCCATCAGGGCTTTGATACTTGTGGGATTTTTTTTTTCTTCCTGTGGCCGGCTCCTGCCCAGAGTTGAGCTTGTTGTCGGCTCAGTTACAAAGATTCGAACCAAACGGCAGAACCAGACTTTACAGATGCGCCTCTGAGAATGTTGCTCAAACTGTCCAACGAGCACCGCAGGTGTCTGTACCTCTCGGGTCGGGTCTGGTTAATGGCGGGATGCATCACAAAAATAAGCGTAGTCCATGCAGTCTGGGACTAGAATGGACCTGCATAGATCATCTTCACCAACCCCATCCTCGTCGATCAGCATAAAAAGAATTCCGTGGTCCATCATGCCCTGCTCTCATGGTGACCTCGGTGTTGATATCATCTCCGGGGGCCGGAATAGCCCAGTTGGTAGAGCGCCGGACTCGTGATCCTGCGGTTGCGGGTTCGAATCTCCGCCAGGCCGTTTCGGTATAGGGGGATTTTTTCCCTCGGAGTTAACATTGGTTCTGACTCCATTTCCCATACAGTCCTTCGCATGAGACTATAAACCGAGGTTCCGTGTGTGAACGCACGCATTACATCCTGTACACGTAAAATCCCATCACCGACTTTCGGAAGAGAAGGCCAGTTTGGCCGTGGTATGGATGTCACGTTACACATAGCATGCACTTCCCCGAAGTTGGAGTATGGTTGCCTTAATAGCGGGATAAAAAAAAAAAAACGGTCATACACACAAAAATCCACTCCCTTTGTTGAGTAGATGGGATTAATACTTGCCTGTCTAAACCGGGAGTGTCCGCAGGAGTATCAGCCTGCGTACGCAGAAAGAAAGAAAGAATATCCTCTCCACATCTATACTGTTTGTTAGTTCGCCGAGTCGCCGGCATCGGCATGTTCATGGGACTATCACTGGACGGACGAACGTGGCGGGGCCCTCCGGAATGGGACACGCACACACGCTGGCTCTGCCATCCAAACAAGTACAGTCGTCGTGGGGGGGGGGGGGGGGGGGGGGGGGGGGGGCTTAGTGCGTGAAATCCTGCGTATATTAGATAAGAAAGGCTCCACTGCACACCAGCCAAGTGGCTCGGCGGCAGTGCAGTGTCTCCTCTGGTGGGTTACCTGTTGACGACTTGACATTTATTCTCCCTGTGGACTGGCGGTGCCAGGGCTGCCACAGGACAAGCCATGGTGTGATGATGGTGGATGGGGCTGCTACAGAACAAGCCATGGTGTGAGGATGGATGGGGCTGCCACAGGACAAGCCATGGTGTGATGATGATGGATGGGGCTGCCACAGGACAAGCCATGGTGTGATGATGATGGTGGATGGGGCTGCCACAGGACAAGCTATGGTGTGATGATGATGGATGGGGCTGCCACAGGACAAGCCATGGTGTGATGATGATGGATGGGGCTGCCACAGGACAAGCCATGGTGTGTGATGATGATGGATGGGACTGACACAGGACAAGCCATGGTGTGATGATGGATGGGGCTGCCACAGGACAAGCCATGGTGTGATGATGATGGATGGGGCTGCCACAGGACAAGCCATGGTGTGATGATGGATGGGACTGCCACAGGACAAGCCATGGTGTGATAATGATGGATGGGGCTGCCACAGGACAAGCCATGGTGTGATGATGATGGATGGGACTGCGACAGGACAAGCCATGATGTGATGATGGACGGGAGCCGGAATGCGTGACGTAACGTCATGCCACTGGAATTGCACAGAACATGAGGCAGAAAAAAAAAAAAAAAACTGGTTTGGATTGTGTCCCTGTTCAAGACAGTAGGAACCTGAGCTGCCTCTGCTCAAGAGTTCGTGTCTGTGTTGCTGTGATTTCTCATCAGTGAACAGAATTGTTTGTTTTGAAATAAAGTGGATAATAAAACTGCAACAAAGGGTTTGGAATGCGGTTGAAGGGGGATAAAAACAAGGTCAGGGAGAAAGGGGGAGGAGGTGAAGGAAAGGGAGACGTTTCATTGGATTTATTTTTTTCTAAGATCGATCTGTGTTGCTCGCATTTCGTTTGCATGTCTGTTTGCTTAATGTCATTTAATGATGGTTATTATGCATGTCTGTCTGCTTAATGTCATCGTTTCATTATGGTTATTATAGATGTCTCCGGAAAGATTTGCATTCATTGTCTTTCCGTTTCTATTGTTTGTTTCGAGTTTTGTTCCTTCCTTGTTCTCCTAGTTTGTCGTCATTGCAATTTTGAACTCAAGAACTCTTTCCTGTCTCTCTTCTTCCCCTTCTTCCCCCGTCCCCCTTCCCCTTTCTTTCCTTTGCCCTGTATTTAATTTTGTGGTGTGTTGTCTTGTTTTTGGTTCTTGTCGGTTTTCAGTTTGTTCTTTTGGTGGTTATTTATGTTTCCGTAATGTTGGGAGTTTGGCCCTTTTCGTTTATCATTCCTCTGTTGACCGTTTCCTTGCTTCAAATGAAAGATGTGCACTGATGTGCTGACTCTGTCCCACAGGCTTTTGCCAGTGAAGGAGAATTTTCTGCTCCGACCAATTTTCAAAGTGAGTACAATCATTATTCTCTCTTCGTGTATGTGTTTGAGCGAAATCTCCTCGTGAAATTGATCTTTGAATGGTCAGGTTCTTTGTTTCTGCTTTTATTTCGACGGATTTTTCTTGTTGGAAACGACATGGACATGACGCTGCTTTTTTGTTTGTTTGTTTGTTTTTGTTTTGTTGCAAGATTTTGTTTCGTTTTTAGTTCGTTTTGTTTTGTTTTTTCTGTGTTTGACTGTATTTGCACCTTACTAACGAAGGGATCTGAAAGATGCTGCTGGGGGGGGGGGGGGGGGGGGATATCGTTTGTTGTTTTGGGGTTTGTTTGGTTTTGTTATTTTGTTGTGTTTTTTTTTTTTCCATTTTGATTTCGTTTTTGTTTTTCACGTAATCCTATCATTTTTTTTTGATTTTTCTTTCTTCTCTTCTTCTTTTCTCTCTTTTTTTTTTAACTGTTCGTTTTCGCGAAAATTTTAGAATATGACCCAGAAAAATTGAACTTACATGTAATATCTATTCCGATTGCTTCTGCACTGGATGAAGTGCAAGGCTGTGGGGTAGCAGAAATGTATGGGAGTCTGTGGGTAACAGTAAACTGGTAGTCTGCAGCTTACAGTTCAACAAGAGTCTGTTGGTAGCAGCAGAATAGGGTCAGTGAGTAACGGTAAAACAGAATATGGGTAACAGTAAATTGACAGTCTTTGAGGAACAGCAAGGTTGGAGTCTGAGGGTAACTGTAAAATAACACTGTGCAGAGTCTGGGGTCTGTAAATAACGGTAAATAGGAGTCTGAGGATAGGAGCAAAATAGGAGTCTGCGGGTAACAGTAGAATAGGAACTGTTAGTAACAGTAAAATAGGGGTAGGTGGGCAACACCAGAATAAGACTGTACAGAGTCTGGGGCCTGTAAATGATGGTAAACCGGAGTCTGAGGGTAAGAATAAAATAGGAGGTCTGCGGGTAACAGTAGAGTAGGAGTCTATTGGTAACAGTAGACTAGGAGTCTGTGGGTAACAGTAGAATAGGAATCTGTGGGTAACAGTAAAATAGGAGTCTGTGGGTAACAGTAGAATAGGAGTCTATGGGTAATGATAGAATAGGAACTGTTAGTAACAGTAGAATAGCAGTCTGTGGGTAACAGTAGAATAGGAGTCTATGGGTAACAGTAGAATAGGAGTCTTTGGGTAACAGTAGAATAGGAGTCTATGGGTAATGATAGAATAGGAACTGTTAGTGACATTAAAATAGCAGTCTGTGGGTAACAGTAAATAACTGTCTGTGGCTAACAGTAAACTAGCAGTCTGTGGGTAACAGTGAAATAGCAGTCTATGGGTAACAAGAAAATAAGAGTCTGTGGGTAACAAGAAAATGGGAGTCTGTGGGTAACAGTAAAATAGCAGTCTACGGGTAACAGTAAAATTGTTTAGTATAGGAGTCATGTTGCTAATAGTAAAACAGAACTCGATGGATCACACTAAAATACGAATCGTAAATAACGGCAAAAGAGGAGTATCGAGATCACACTAAAATACGAATCGTAAATAACGGCAAAAGAGGAGTATCGAGATCACACTAAAGTACGAATCGTAAATAACGGCAAAAGAGGAGTATCGAGATCACACTAAAATACGAATCGTAAATAACAGCAAAAGAGGAGTATCGAGATCACACTAAAGTACGAATCGTAAATAACGGCAAAAGATGAGTACGTTACTGAGAGGAAAACAGAAGTCTGTAGGTTACAGCAAAACAGGAGCCTGTAAATAACCTTAAAACAGGACAAATCTTAAATGAATGTTAGCGAACCGCCAAGAGGAACGCGGACAAACGAGCCACAAGACAAAACACGACGCGTTTCAACCTCTTAGGTCTTCTTCAGGCAAGACGCAAACAACTAGGACAACGAAAATGAACGAATTTGTTGCTTAGCTTAGATATCTTCACTCTTCAGCGCAAGGTAGGCAGGCGTTGAATGAAAACAACTTAAACCATAAAACAGGAGTCTGTAGGTAACAACAACATTGAATTCTATGGGCACCCGTAGAATAGGGGCCCGTGGGTACAGTTGTGGGAGTCGTTGCGTAGCAGTGAAATATAAGCTTGTAGGAGTCTGTAGGTATCGGTAAAATAGGAGTGTTTAAGTAACTATAAAATAAGAGTAGGTAGGTAACCGTAAAATAGGAGTGTGTAGGTAATGTAAAATAGGAGTCTGTAGGTAACCGTAAAATAGGAGTGTGTAGGTAATGTAAAATAGGAGTAGGTAGGTAACCGTAAAATAGGAGTCTGTAGGTAACTGTAAAATAGGAGTAGGTAGGTAACCGTAAAATAGGAGTGTGTAGGTAATGTAAAATAGGAGTAGGTAGGCAACCGTAAAATAGGAGTCTGTAGGTAGCTGTAAAATAGGAGTGTGTATGTAACATAGAATATAAGTCTGCAGGTTACCGTAAAATAGAAGTGTGTAGGTAACCGTAAAATAGGAGTCTGTGGGTAACCGTAAAATAGGAGTCTGTGGTAATAGTGAAATAAAAGTCTGTCGGTAACAACAAAAACGGTGTCTGTGGGTAACAGTAAAATAGGAGTCTTCTAGTACCAGTAAGATGGGAGTCTGTGAGTGAAAATTTTATAGAAGTCGTTTGGCAACAGTGAATAAAAGTTTGTGGGTAATAGTAAGATTTTAGTGCTTAGGTAACAAGACAGACAGTAGGACTCTGTGGGTAGCAGCAAAATAAGTCTAAGAGTGGCAATTAATGACAGCACAATGGGAAGCTGTGAGTAACAATGAAATAGGAATTCGGCGAGATGTATGGCTTAATTTTTGTGTGTATATGTATGATAGCTTATAAGCCATGCTATGCATGATAAATTGCAAAGCAGAATGCCCAAAGCCCAGTTTCATTCAAAAGAAGGGAAGGAGGGGTAGGGTCACACCCCGGTCAAACACCTGAAGCGAGAGGTTTTAGCAAGTAATATAGACTCGCCCATTCGTACAGTTTTGGTAAAATATCATCCAGCTACAATCCCGCCATCTGTTCTCGCTGCGAACACACGCAGACGACCACCGTAGGCTGTCGCTAAACAACAGATGTAAACAAACTGTACATTAAAACAGAGCATAAATCACACAGTAGCCAGTCCAACAGCTCTCCTTCTGTGTGTGTGTGTGTGTGTGTGTGTGTGTGTGCGTGCGCGCACGTGCGAAACGAAGCACTGCACCAATAAAAGCTGGCTTACCATCGGGTTGGGCATACACACACAGCGTCTGCTACAAACAGGCCGGCTGGCTTCTCGAGCGCACTGCCCGGTGAACTGCCCCGGTCTGTCTTACTGCCCAATAATATCATTTGCGATAGCACGACGATGGCTTGACTGATTCGGTGGACTGATTATTCTAAAGCGGAGAATGCTCACGCTTGCAGTCCTGACCAAAGTTGGATACCCCAAAAGTCGCGTGTAATGAATGACTGGCTGACAGCTGCAGCAGTTCTGGTGTGATGCGGGCACTTAAATCCCCAATGCAAAACACTGGCTGAATGTTGAACATTTCATGTTCAACATAGGTGGATAGGTTGGTGGGTAGGTAGGTCGTTTTTTTTTTCCCTTTTTTGTTTGTCTCCCCTATCCCACACTGGTATCATTCCCGTGGCGCCGCCCCGTTCAGATCCACTGTGACGTTCGTTCAGCCACACAGCCCCTGTGCTGCAGTTTACAGTCTTTTAGGCGCCAAGAAGCAACCCACCAGAGGAGACACTGCACCACCGCCCGAATCGCCTCAAAACTGTATAGCGGTGACTTCTGATCCATCTTATGCTCTGTGGTGCCTGTTCTGAGCCAACATATTTAACGTGGAGAACATGTTCAAGTCCCCTGCTGATGACAGTTGTTGCTTGGCCACGGAGCCAGGGTGAGCAGGTGCCATCACCTCCATCTCAGCGACAGTCGTCATGAACTTGGCTCCACTGACGACTTGGGGCCGAATGAATTCCTCACGGACATAGACACGGTGAGGAGATCCACACAGAGGCAACCTGGAGGTAAAGACATGAAGGGCCTCAGAATACAACACTTCTCTTTGTAAGAGTGTGATGAACAGTGAGGATTCGATGAAGATGACGTCTTGGAGTGCCGTTCTGGTCTGAGGCGGCATGGCGGGGGCTGTACTCTACGCTTCTTTTCACATATCACGGTGTCGGCCAGAACTTGCAGACATCTGCAATATCGGTCAAGAAGTCAGAGCAGTTACATGAATGAAAGTCGACTGTGTCGGGCCAGTCTCTTCGTTCGAGGCTGTATCACACTTAGCATTGCATAGAAAACCGCCGCCGGAGATTTTTTTTTTTTTTTTTGATGATCCCACTGATAGAAGCGTCGAACCAAAGACTCTCGGCTCTGAAGTCCGCGACGCAAATCGCTGCCCCTTTACGGCGGCTGGTCCGAAATGTATGTTGTTATGCATGAGTGAGAGATGAAAAAGGTCGAAGTTTAAACAAAATAGTCTTCTGTTTAGCTTCTTTCCCTCTATAAACAACATCGTTTCAAAACAGACAAGGTAAATGTCGTCTGTAATGTGGAGGTCCGAGAGAGAATGTAATCTGATGACACTGCCAGTCGTCATGTCGTCTGATGGATCCTTTCACCTATGCGTGTTTACGCTGTGGTGTGTAGGGCTAAAATCAGAAACACCAGGTGGCTCAAAGTGGTTTCGAGTTGTGGGCCTTGATCTGTATTTAGGAGCCGGAAGTGAGTGAGTTTTTTTCATGCCTAGGGTCAGTGGTCTCCAAGATTTCGTGTTTTTTTTTTTTTTTAGATTGAACCCTCATAGTTTGTCCAGAGGAAAATGGAAACCTGCAGAACTTCATCATAAAAGCGGATGCGGGAAAAGCGGATGCGGGAGGAGGGGGGAGAACTTCATCATACAAAAGCGCGGATGCGGGAGGAGGGGGGAGAACTTCATCATACAAAAGCGGATGCGGGAGGAGGGGGAGAACTTCATCATACAAAAGCGGATGCGGGAGGAGGGGGGGGAGAACTTCATCATACAAAAGCTGGATGCGGGAGGAGGGGGGAGAACTTCATCATACAGAAGCGGGAGGGGGGTGAGAACTTCTCCATCATACAGGAGGGGGGGCGGGGGGAGAGAGGGGGCGGGGCGGGCGAGGGGCGGAGTTCTTCATCATACAGAAGCAGGGGGGGGAGGGGGGGGGAGAGGGGGGGGGTCTTCTTCATCAGGACAGAAAAAAGCGCGAGTTGCGAGAGCAGGGGGGGTGCGAATGCGGGGGGCAGATAGAGGGGGAGGGGGGGAGAACTTCTTCATCATACAGGGGGGGGTGGGGGGGGGAGGGGGGGGGGGGGGGGGGGGGGGGTTGGGGGGGGGGGGGGGGGGGGGGGGGGGGGGGGGGCGAGGCACAGGGGGAAGGGGGGGGGGGGGGGGGTGGACAGAAGGAAGGGGAGGGATATGAGAACTTCTGCATCATACAGAAGCAGAATGGGGGGGGGGGGGGGGCGGGGGGTGGGGTGCAGAAGTCTGGGGGGGGGGGTGCGACTTTCTGCTTCATCAGGCAGTAGTCGGGAGGGGGAAGAGAACGGGTGAAGATACAATAGCAGGAGGGGGGTTGCGTGCGGGAGGGGGGGGGGGGGGCGCGACTTCTTCATCATAGCAAGAGGCAGGAGGGGGGGGGGGGGGAGGCGACTTCTTCATCATACAGAAGCAGGAGGGGGGGGGGGGGAGAACTTTCTTCATCATACAGACAGCAGGGCAGGGGGGGGGGGGGGGGGGGGCAAAAACCAAGAACAAGAGATGAATCTTAAACTGCCCGTCGTGGATGTGTACAAGCTTTTTTTTTTTTACTTGTGTGCCTTGAGGGCTGTGGACCTTTACATGGTTCGTTTTTGTTTCTGTCCCGGAAGTAAGGGTGGGCTGGTGGGGCTCAGTGGTTTAGGGCACCGAGTTCCTGGTCAGAGGCTGCGGGTTCCAGTCATGCTGGCACCCGACATACAACAAAAAAAAAAAAAATCAGCTATGTTCGCTATCTGTCATATTGTGTTGTTCTGGTGGTCGGTATTTTTTTTGTACTGAGTGGTAGGACGGGGGTTACCCCTCCCCCCCCCCCCCCCCCCCCCCCCCCCCCCCCCCCCCCCCCCCACCCCCCCCCCCCCCCCCCCCCCCCCCCCCCCCCCCCCCCCCCCCCCCCCCCCCCCCCCCCCCCCCCCCCCCCCCCCCCCCCCCCCCCCCCCACCGTCACATGATGGTTATCCCCGTCTGACTGTTAGTACACGTTATTTGGGGACGTTAAACCCGAATGTCACTAACCAGTTCTCAGATAGAAGCACTTGCCTAAAATGAAATGACAATGTTCGGCACTGATGTGAATGCTTCTGTCGTGGACTGTTCTCCATATTACGCATATGTTAGAAGTGTGCAAGTCTGGAATAACACGATGTCAAAACCAGAGTATCATTGCGAAGGCGACACACACACACACACACACACACACACACACACACACACACACACACACACACACACACACACACTTACTTATACACACGCACGCGCGCGCGCACGCACGCACGCACAAAACACACACTATTCAGATGTATATTTGTACTCACACATACTCATGCACGCACGCGCGCACACACACCACACACACACACACACACACACACACACACACACACACACACACACCACACATACACTTATATACACACGTGTGCACACGCACGTACGCACAAACACACACAATTCAGATGTGTATTTGTACACACACACACACACACACACACACACACACCACACAACAACACACCACACCAACAACACAACACAACACAACACACACACACACGCACACACTCAGATGTACAGTTGTATGGAAAAGAAGCAAGTGGGTTCTCTATGGACATCCAAAACCACGTTCGCGTGAGTTTCCAGTTTGCCGCAACTCGCGTGCCACGACATATGACAGTACAGAGCCTTTTCGGACGATGTTGGCGTCGAATACTCCATGAATATTCAAAGCTGACCCATGAATATTCAAAGCTGTAATTCACTGGTAACTAGCCACTGTCGGCTACGGAACAGAGGTCACGTGGTTGATGAAGATGAGAATGTTAAGCATCACAAGCATACACAGAGAGAGAAGCAAGCAAGCCACTGTATGCATTCTAACAACAAGGTGCTGGAGAGTTGCGGCCCTTGAAGACCCGTGTTACCGTACAGCAAGTTTGATTCGTTTCCAGGAAACGTAAAGACAGAGTGAATAGTGGGGAGTTCTCATACTGAAAGCACAAATAGCTGGCATCTTGGGTTTGGGGTTTTTTGTTTGGTTGGTTGGGTTTTGTTTTTGTTTTGTTTTTTTGTTTTGTTTTGTTTTTTGGTTGTTTTTTTCTCGCCAGTCACATAAACGCGCCAGTGTAAGTCAATATTTTTTTCTAATACCAAGGCACTTCTTTGGGATAAAACAAAACCGTCAAGTAGTTCCTTCATGTTCGATTTCATACCTCGCCATCGGTTGATACTCGCACTCAAAAACCATCGAAGTAAATGCCGCCATATTGTCAACAAAAAAAAAAAAAAAAAAAAAAAACGAGCCGAAATAATACAAACGAACACAGGAAATTTAAAAGAGAGGTAAGGCAGAAATTACATAGATCTACAATGTAAAGCAGACAGGCAGATTTTCGACAACCAATCTTCTTCGGGCCTTGCAAGCTACAGACAAAACACGCACAAAAAAAACACTTTCCGGAGAGCAGCCAGCCTGAGAGCGAGAAGAGATTTCCCAGCAGAAAGGTTTCGGTCTTAAAATAGACGCGGGAAACACCCTCACGTAGTGAACTAAAAACAAGATGCAAAGCGTATAAACGTACTCCCAGTTTATCTTGAATACGTGTGAGATATTCCAGAAAGAGGAAAACCCGTTTTGGCCTGTTATAGCTGTTAGTAACGGCTATTCTGGTAAACATCGGCCATCATCTGTTACCCATAATAAACACAACTACAAATTTTCAGAAAGATCGGCCATGCACTTTCTGAGATTTTCCATAAAGAAGAAAATTGTTATGGACCGTTATAGCCGTCAGTAACGGCTATAACGGTTAAAATAAACACATCGGGCATGATCCATGACCCATAATGAACATGCCTACAAATTTTCAGAAAGATCGGCCAAGTACTTTCTGAGATATTCCATGAAGAAGAAAACCCGTTATGGCCGTTAGTAACGGCTATAACGGTAAAATAACACATCGGGCATCATCCGTGACCCATAATGAACATACCTACAAATTTTCAGAAAGATCGGTCCAGTAGTTTTGTCTAGAGCAAGTGGAAGACATTTTGACCACGGACGGACGTACACACACACACACACACACACACACACACACACACACACACACACACACACACACACACATACACACTGCATTTCCTCGTTCCTATTCTAAAGTACACTCTGTTCTATAAGTACTGGGAGTACAATGAGACAATGATCGTCGGCAGCGAGTATTTTGGCTTTTTCACGCTTATGTGTCTCTTACATCCGCTTATGTGGCAGCATGAGATGGTAAAGACTGTCCGGGACCGTCATCGTATGGCTCGACACGCTTATATTATCAGGTTGGAGCGGGTAATAGCTGTGTTCAACCCACTATGGGATTCCGGGAGACCTGGTGCTCATTTGTCATTGCCATACTATCTCCACCTTCTTTGTCCTTAATTCAAACACTTGCTGTTTGCCTCTCTCTCTCTCTCTCTCTCTCTCTCTCTGACGTTTTCGTGAATGTTTTCGTTTCTTTTTTGTTGTTGTTGTTGTTGTTGTTTGTTTGTTTTTTTTTTCCATTTTGTCTTTTTAGAGTTTTTTTTTTTTTTTACTTTAGTTTCTGATCATTATTGGGTTTCAGTCTTTCTTTGTGCCATTATTATTTTGGTTTTTGATCTGTGTTGGGACTAGAGGACGTTTCGTGATGCCACTGTTTTAGTGTTCTTAGAGGCTCCCTGGCTTGGCTCACACTCACGTTCCCTTTTCTGTTGCAAACTTTCCTGTTTAACGCCTGCGTTCAGTCGTCACCCGTAAGTCAACCTTGCGTCATTGTTTTCTGCTTTGACGTCAGCAGTTTGTGTGTGTGTGTGTTTGTGTAAGATAGATATTCGATATTATATTTCTGCTTCGTGTGATTTCGTTGCTGACTTGTCTCCTGTCTTGATCGGGTCTGTTGTCATATATACATTTATAATCCAAAGTGCCTCAGAATGAATGTTTGAAACCAAACTGAAAATTGGACACTTAAACATGTTAAAATACCGGTATATGATATTTGTAATCGAAAAATTGAAATACTTTTTCTGTAAAGAAAAATGGTTGGAAAGATATTGAAATGGCACACGGAAAGGAGGAAAGAATGAGAGAGGAAAGAGAGGATAAAGGCAAGAAAGAGAACAACAATAACAAAGAAAAGAAATGAAAAGAAAAGGAAGTAGAGTTGTGACAATCTCTCAAGGGTTTGGCAGAGGCGGATTGGATTCTCACTTTCATTTTGTTGTTGTTGTTGTTTGTTTTTGTTTTGTTTTGTTTTTTGCTCAATCAGTAACTGAGTCATAATTTTGTTGTTGTTGTGTGGTTTTTGTATGTGAGTGGTTTTTAAGTCGGTAAGTGATTATCTGATTGTGTTCTCTGAAAAGTATGTGTGTGCGCGCGCGCGCGCATGTGAATGTGTGTTGTTTCTCTAGTTGTCTTTGTGTTGAGCATGACTATTTACTTCCTACGGTGTATCAATAAAGTTCATGTTAATATATCCGAATGCGCAATACGTAAACCCTGTGTATGCATGAGTGCGTCCGCGTATATGTGTGTTAGTGTTCTCATTATATAATCCCATCTGAGGCGGAGCCCGTCTCAACCACACGCCGTAGTATATTTCATAGCTGTTTTCATGCCGTAGTATATTCATGGCTATAGTATATTTCATGGCTGTTTTAATGCCGTAGTATATTTCATGGCTATAGTATATTTCATGGCTATTGTATATTTCATGGCTGTTTTCATGCCGTAGTATATTTCATGGCTATAGTATATTTCATGGCAGTAGTATATTTCATGGCTGTTTTCATGCCGTAGTATACTGTATAGTGGGATTGTCCCCCTCACTAACTTCATCCACAAGGTGGCGCTGTGAGGGGCTCGAACCAACCGCCATCGGATGACTAGAATCCTTGTTGTACCCACTGCAGCATAGTACCCATCGTTGCATGTTCGTTGAGAGAGAGAGAGAGAGAGAGAGAGAGAGAGAGAGAGAGAGTTCTGTAGATCTGAATTTTGTGTTGTGAGAATAGCAAACAAGAACGATAACTATCGTCCTAATGGTGAGAGAGTTGTACGACCGGAACTGTAGTTAGTGTTGAAGATCGAAGGCTGGTGTTTTGTCTGGTCCAACAACAGGGGAATACCGACGGCTCTTCACACCAATCAGATGGAAGTTTACAGAATTCGTCGACTTTGGTCACGTTTATTTTTTTAAACAAGTAAAAGGTACAGATACCAAACACAAAGTCGAACCTTGAAAAATCACGTTTGTAAATCAATCTCGTTCTGTTTGAAATACATTTTGTCTTCGAAGCAGACAAGTTAAATGGCGTCTGAAAAGGTCAAAAACTTTTTTTCCCCCCAAATTATATCAGCCTGCAGTCCCCTTCCCCCATACACCAATATAAGTCATGTCCTCTGATGGTAGCCGGAAGAGCCGTGGAAATTGTGTGCAAGCTCTGTGTGTGTGGTCATCGCCAGATGATGAAACTGGTTTGTGGTTGCTATGGAGAGTTGATGTCGCTCTGCTTTTTTGTGCATATCAAAGCTGAGTGTTGTGCAGAGTTTGTTCGTCGTGGCACATGCATGCAGGCTTTTAGTGCATGTGAGCTGCCTGCAATGCCTGTACTCTCTCTCTCTCTCTCTCTCTCTCTCTCTCTCTCTCTCTCTCTCTCTCTCTCTCTCTCTCACCTGTAATGCCTAGGTAACCCGCCTCTCTCTCTCTCTCTCTCTCTCTCTCTCTCTCTCTCTCTCTCTGTAATGCCTAGGTGACGCGCCTCTCTCTCTCTCTCTCTCTCTCTCTCTCTCTCTCTCTCTCTCGTTTGAATAAGTAACCACGGGTGTGTGTGTGACAGTGTGATGTGCGCGCGCATTGAACGCATATGTGGAGACAAGTAGACATGTTAAGATGGATGCGAAGACCCCAGATTCGACAACCCATTTTCGGTGGAAAGGAAATCGCTGCAGCTAATTCATCTTTGTGATGACCTCTGTGGAAGAATGCCATAGCCTTCTTTCGTTTCACCGGCCACACGACCTGTGACATTTGTAGATTCCATTCGATCGAAGGAAAAACGTGGTCTGTAACTTGTGTTTGTTTGTCTGTAGGGTTTTTTTTTTTTAATCCAAAGAGAAACCTGACGGTCAGAGTGCTCCCAGCCTCCTGCACACTTGCAATGGTTGGGTTCACTCTTCATGCAAAGAACAAAAACTTTCGATTGAAAAAAAAGAGATCTCTCAGAAGAAAAAGAAACACCCGAAGGTGCTGGGGAGGACCCAGAGAAGCACTGTCTTCACCTGCCTTTAGAGCAGTCCTGTACCACCCTTGGAGGCCTGCGCTGTGTTGACGATGGGTGCAGGCTTGGAAAACGACTTGGACTGTTTGACTACATACATTAGGAAAAGAAGAAAGAACTGACAGTGATAAGGAAGTAAGATGCAATAGCGAGAGACTAGCTTTATTTGGTGTGTTTTTTTAAGGGGGGGGGGGGGGGGGGATAGGGAGGAGTGGGAGTAGTAGAAGTGGGTGATGAAATTGTTCAGAGATTTTTCATTTCACAGGTTTCGTGTCTTTCTCCTTTAATACACTGATTTGGCCAATGATGGGATTGTCTGCTGATGCGTTGTTCTTCGTACAGCAGAGCTGATCTGTTTCTGAAAGTTCGCTCTGTCCGGTGTTTCAAAACATGAACGTAAAACTCCGCTAACTGGACGGCAAATTGTGTGTATTCTGGATTGATAACAGAGTAGATTTGTAATCCTATATTATGTGTTTGGAATCAGGTCATCTTTGGTGAGTGTAGTATTGTTTTCGTCGACCGGAAGACGCAGAATATGTTCTTTTCCATGCGATTTGATGGGATATGTTTTATACAGATAAGCAGTGTTTCAAAATGTTATAATTGAATTCAGAATTGCAGTTTTGCGAGCGCACGCACATACACATGCGCGCGCGCGCGTGCGTTTGCATGCACACACATAACAGAAAACACACACACACACACACACACACACACACACACACACACACACACACACACATGCGCATACGCGCGCGCAAACGCATGCATACACACACACACACACACACACACACACACATGTATATATATATATATATATACGCAGGCACACACACACACATTCATACGCGCGCGCACGCACACACACACACACACACACACACACACACACACACACACACACACACACACACACACACACACATGCACACGCGCGCGCGCTCAAAAAACGAACACACAAACAATGCAGTTCGCCTTGTTTACACCCGTTTCTTTTACAAAAGAGGTATTGTGTAACTTTACAAAAGACGCGAACAGATGTGTTTGTTTGTCGACGACAGCCCTGATCAAATCAATCCAGTTCTTCCACTGAGATTCGGGTTCTGTATTTCCACAGTCAAAGAGTTCTTCCGCGTCTGTTGTTTTGTCTCTGTGCCTCTCAGCAAGATTCCGATAAAACTAATGAACCGACGTGGACAAAAACAGGTCTTAAGATGCAATGATGGCCCAAGGATAAACTTTTTCAGTTTTTTTTAAAGGAAATCTTCCTAAGGCAGGGAACAGTCAGCAATAAATAACGAACGAGTAGGGTAACTCTTGCTCCCATCGTAGAATGATTACAGGCCCATAACTCCGAACGAATGCTGTTTTCGTCGGGAGTTATGGGCCTGTGATCATTTCATAATGTGAGCAAGTGTTATTACCCTGTTTGTTTCTGTTCTTTAGATTTTGTTGCAGATCCATATGAAAGGATGAATCCGCAAGAATCCGCAAGGGTGATGTTTGGGGGGGGGGGTTTTTTTTTTTTTTTTTTTTTCCGATTGTTTTCTTAGAGGGTTTTTCAAGAAGTTTTTTTTGTTTTTTTTTTTCCGATGTTTTCTTAGACTTTTTCAAGAAGTAATGCGCGGATTTCAATAAGAAACAGTCAAGGTTAGTAGTAAATAGATTGATTCTACAATCTTGTGAGACATGGGTGGGGTCAGGATACAAGCCCGGATCAGGTGACAAAAGCAACACTGATGAGGGGGGGAGAAAAGGTAGCCGTGACTGGGGTCTGCGCTCTCCCATGTATCCTTTCATTCATCCAGTGGGATAAACGATTTATATAGGTTCAGCAAACCACACGCACACACCATACACGCAGGGATACTCCAATATAAGTTACCCACTCAGTCTGCTACGAGGAGGAAACGGGACTATTTTTCTTTTAACTAATGTTGGCATGTGGATACCCCATGAGTTTGAGAAGTCGTTTGGATGGCAGTAGAGTGTACAGCGGTTCTGTCGCCTTCACCCATGATTTCGTTCCGTTGTGTGTTTTCTTTCCGTCAAGAAGTCCAAATAAAGTGAGTTAGACTACGCTTTCATGTTCCCTGCATGCCAGATGAACACTCGGGGTGGCCCATTTATTACTTAAACGAGTCCAGAGACTAACCTTTGACCGAAAGAAGCCTTTGTTTTTTTTTGCAGAGGAAAGTTAATTTGTGGGGCTTAGAATAGGGGTCCCCTGTTCAAACGCCCGTTAGATGCGTTCGTTTTGTATGGTTGGTTTGTTGGTTGTTTTGTTTTCTCTAATCGTCATGGTATTACAGGCCTCTTTCTTGTTTCTACTCAGCCCATAGATTACGTCATTGAAGTATCTGTTCGCGCACCTGTCGAGGGGTTCACTCCAAACTGCATTGAAATGAAAGGTCGGGCAGAAGTTGGGAGATCAGGCTGGTCGGAGTGACGGAAAGAAAGTAGAACTGTCGTCAGAGACAAAACTGTTGACACACACACACACACACACACACACACACACACACACACCCATCCCATCCTTCGTCACAATTATCTTTAACAAAAATCTGCACCAGAATAACATCGGGGATTGGAGGGAACGGGGGTAGAGGGAGCGTGAGTGTGTGTGTGTGTGTGTGTGTGTGTGTGTGTGTGTGTGTGTGTACAACTTTGAGTTAATCTGACAATAAATTGGTTTCAGTCAGTCAGTGTGTGTGTGTGTGTGTGTGTGAATCAAGAAAAACAAATACGCTTTTAGACCATGTTGATTTTGTTATCAAAGAGTTGGTTTGCTTTGAATCGAAAGTGTGTACGTCTGATTTCTCCATTGAATGAGGTTCGCATTATTTTGTGCAGCACATACCTGGTAGTTGTTTGGATGATACTGTGTGAGCGTTACTGTACTTTAGATGGATAGCTGTGTCAGTTTTCTTTGGCAATTTTGTTTTCCATTGGTGAAAATGAAGTCCCACTTTGTGATTAAATTTGTAATGCATAAAACGAAGAAGATGTAAAATGTTCATGCATTTTTTTTTTACAGTTTAATTCTTACTTAGAGTTTCTCCTCATCTTACACACACACACACACACACACACACACACACACACACACACACACACACACACGCACGCACGCACGCACACACACGCACGCACGCACACGCACGCACGCGGGCGTGCACTCACGTACGCACGCAGCACGTACATAAACACTCTCTCTCTCTCTCTCTCTCTCTCTCTCTCTCTCTCTCTCTCTCTCTCTCTCTCTCTCTCTCTCACCTTGTCTAATATCACATTTAGTGAAAAGACGTTAAATTGAAGAACAACAACAACACACACACACACACACACACACACACACACACACACACACACACACACACACACACACACACACACATCAAACTCACTCATAAATAATGACACAGATCTATGAACTGAGCGACCACTTTGGGCTAGGGAGGCAGGGAAGGGTATAAGGGGTTGCGGGGATAGGAGGGGTTAGTTTAGGGATGACTTCCTTCCCTTATTTATCAGAGCTGATGAAGTCTTTGTAGGTCCGGAGTGGACCATGGTAACTGGTGAGCTTGACCAACGGTCTGACCTGCGATCTGTTGTGTGTCCAAGGGCGCCAAACAGCTGACCAAGGATGACATCACACGGGTGTTCGGCCTGTATGACCGGGTGAGTGACCACAAGTTCTTCTGTCGGAACAAGGAGAGCTCACTGTATACTACGGAAGGTTTCTTCAGCTGTTTATGTTGGTGGTTGGCTGTTGGTGTGGTGGGTTGTATGTGGTGGTTGGCTGTTGGTGGTGGTTGGCTGTTGGTGGTGGGTTGTGTGTGTGTGTGGTGGGCTGTTGGTGGTGGGTTGTGTGTGGTGGTTGGCTGTTGGTGGTGGTTGGCTGTTGGTGGTGGGTTGTGTGTGGTGGTTGGCTGTTGGTGGTGGTTGTGTGTGTGGTGGTTGGCTGTTGGTGGTGGTTGGCTGTTGGTGGTGGGTTGTGAGTGGGGTGGTTGGGTTGCTGTGGTGGTGGTTGGGTGTGGTGGTTGGCTGTTGGTGGTGGTTGTGTATGGTGGTTGGCTGGTGGTGGTGGTTGTGTATGGCGGGCTGGCTGGTTTTGTGGGGAGATGGTTGTTTTACTTTGTTTTGTTGTTTGTTTGTTTTCTGTTATTCCTCTTTCTGTTTTTCAATAATTGATCAAGTCTTCCTGTCGTTGCTTGAAATACGAGCAGTCCAGACAATGTGTTTGTATAACTGCATGAAATTAACTTCGCCTAATGTCACGGGTATTAACAGATGCACAATCATGATCTTCACTCGATGATCGAGTCAGGTTTTTTTTTTTTTTCGTTTGTTTTTTGTGTTTTTTTTTTTTCCTGTCTCCATAAAATGTTTTTGACTTCGTCACACAAAACATAACCCTGCATCTGTACCAAAAATTGTCTTTGTCAATAAACAATGAAGTAAACATTTAAAAACTCACACACACACACACACACACACACACACACACACACACACACGCACGCACGCACGCACGCACGCACGCACGCACGCACGCACGCACGCACGCACGCACGCACACACAAACAAACAACCATACACATTAGGGCTTCAGTCCTTCAGAAAATCGCATGGGTCCCTGAAGACTCAGGACACACAGCAATGCTTTGGTCAGATCAAAAACGTGGGTCACGGGAGACCCACGACATACGGCAAGGCTTTGGTCATATCAAAAATGTGGGTCACAGGAGACATACGGCAAGGCTTTGGTCATATAAAAAAAAACGTGGGTCACGGGGGACCCACGGCGTACGGCCCGCAAAATTCAAGGCCTCATAATTATGGCGTGGGTACAAGGACGCGTTGTAGGATGAACCCAATCATCACATGAACATGGTGACAGATCTGAACCACCTACGGTGTTTGGTTTTCCATGAAAGGCCAGTTCTGTGTGTACCTGTCTTTGTGCGTGACGATGTCTGTCTGTGTGTCAATGTCTGTGTGTCAATGTCTTTAGCGTTGCTGTGCGTTGGTCTGTTGCTCCATGTCTGAGTGAATCATGATGATTATGTCTTTATCTGTGCGTGTCTCTGCTTCTGAGTGTTTGAAAGATGCAGTGAAAAGGGATGCAGGTTTGAACTATTCCCGCCAAGCATTCAGTTCCGGGCAAACTCTTTGAACACTTTGTTGTCGATTGATAAAGGGGCTTGAGAGTTTAGGCCGCCACTCCACGAATGTGTCTGTGAAATCTCTATCACAGGACCTACTGGACTCTGATGAACATAAAGATGGACCCATTTGTTGGCATGTACACGACTATATCACAGTTCGAACTTTGCGAATATGCGTCATAGAAGGGAAAAAAGGTCGCTGTTTGGCATGGTGCCATTTAAGACAGGATCGCTGGTTTTATCTGAGCCATACTTAGGTCCAGAGCAGCACGTGAGGCAGACAGGGCGTTCCTGAGAGCTCAGGTCCAGAGCAGCACGTGAGGCAGACAGGGCGTTCCTGAGAGCTCAGGTCCAGAGCAGCACGTGAGGCAGACAGGGCGTTCCTGAGAGCTCAGGTCCAGAGCAGCACGTGAGGCAGACAGGGCGTTCCTGAGAGCTCAGGTCCAGAGCAGCACGTGAGGCAGACAGGGCGTTCCTGAGACCTCAGGTCCAGAGCAACACGTGAGGCAGACAGGGCGTTCCTGAGAGCTCAGGTCCAGAGCAGCACGTGAGGCAGACAGACAGGGCGTTCCTGAGAGCTCAACCAGCAGAAGACCTCTGTCGTATCATTGCGCTGTCTGGTGTTCCTCAGCAGAAGATCTCTGTCACGTCATTGTCTAGTATTCATCAGCAGAAGACCTTGTCACGTCATGGTCTGGTATTCATCAGCAGAAGATCTCTGTCACACGTCGTCGTCTGGTATTCATCAGCAGAAGATCTCTGTCACGTCATTGTCTGGTATTCATCAGCAGAAGACCTCTGTCACGTATTTGTCTGGTATTCATCAGCAGAGGATCTTGTCACGTCATTGTGCAGTCCGGTACGCTTCAGCAGAAGACCTGTGTCACGTCATTGTTTGGTATTCATCATCAAAAGACCCCTGTCACGTCATGGTCTGGTATTCATCATCAGCAGATCTGTGTCAAGTCATTGGTATTCATCAGCAGAAAATCTCTGTCACGTCGTGGTTCGATATTCATCAGCAGAAGATCTCTTTCACGTCATTGTGCCGTCTGGTATTCATCAGCAGAAAACCTATGTCACGTCAGTGTCTGGAACTCATCAGCAGAAGATCTTTGTCACGTCAGTGTCTGGTATTCATCAGCAGAAGATCCCTGTCAAATCATGGTCTGGTATTCATCAGCAGAAGACCTATGTCACGTCATGGGCTGGTATTCATCAGCAGAAAACCTCTGTCACGTCAGTGTCTGGTACTCATCAGCAGAAAATCTCTGTCACGTCAGTGTCTGGTATTCATCCGTAGAAGATCTCTATCACGTCATTGTGCAGTCTGGTATTCTTCTGCAGAAGATCTCTGTCACGTTATGGTCTGGTATTCATCAGCAGAAGACCTCTGTCACGTCATTGTACCGTCTAGTATTCATCAGCAGAAGACCTGTCACGTCATTGTGCCGTCTGGTATTCATCAGCAGAAGACCTGTCACGTCATTGTGCCGTCTGGTATTCATCAGCAGAAGACATGTCACGTCATTGTGCCGTCTGGTACTGATAAGCAGAAGACCTCTGTCACGTCATTGTTCCGTCTGGTATTCATCAGCAGAAGACCTCTGTCACGTCATTGTGTCATCTGGTATTCGTCAGCAGAAGACATCTGTCACATCATTGTGCGGTCTGGTATTCATCAGCAGAAGACCCATGTAACGTCATTGGTATTCATCAGCAGATCTCTGTCACGTCATTGTGCCATCTGGTATTCATCAGCAGAAGATCTCTGTAACGTCATTGTGCGGTCTGGTATTCATCAGCAGAAGACCCGTGTCACGTCGTGGTCTGGTATTCATTCATCAGCAGAAAACCTCTGTCACGTCATTGTCTGGTATTCAACAGCAGAAGATCTCTGTCACGTCATTATGCCGTCTGGTATTCATCAGCAGAAAATCTCAGTCACGTCATTGTCTGGTATTCATCAGCAGAAAATCTCAGTCACGTCATTGTCTGGTATTCATCAGCAGATCTCTGTCATGTCATTGTGCCGACTGGTATTTATCAGCAGAAGATCTCTGTCGATTCTCTGGCGCCGGTTCCTATTGTCACCCCATTTCCAACGCCCACCACCACCACCACCACCACCACCACCCCTCACCCATCCCACCCCACCCCAACCCCTCCTCCTCATCTCCCACCACTTTCCTTACCCTCCAGTTCTCCCACCCCCATCCCCTCCTTTCCATGTTCCAGTACAGGCCTTGGTGGTTTGCAGGTCTCGTCATTAAGAGGCGAAAGGCCCTAATTGCCAAGGCGTCAGTTCCGTTTCTTCTTTGATGGTGACTGCAGCTTGTTCGTGTGTAAAGTATGTGGACGCTTTAGGGATGTGACTACAGAAGAAAAGGGGAGAGCGGAGGAGAAGGAGGAAGGGGGGTGGGGATTATACGAGGGGAGGTTTGCCTATTACGTTGGCAGGTCCATGAAGCTGAACATTCATTTTTGATGAACAGATCGCGCTATCTGATATAATCATACTTTCCATTATGTTTGTACAAAATTGTGTGTGAAGACGTTTTTTCATGGGGGGGGGGGGGGGGGGGGTTGTTGTTGTTGTTGTTGTTTTGGGTTTGTTTTTTTTTTTTTGTTGTTGTTTGGGGTTTTTGTTTTTGTTTTTGTTTTTTTACAATAAGGGCTCTTGAGTCTTGGACAACTCCGAGCATTTGGCGCTTACTGAAATGGTGTAATCTGAATGAATGAGTAGATATGGATAAATCAATAGACGAACCAAGCAATCAAATCAGTGATACTGAACTATGGAACTTGAGAGAGTGAAATAATGAAATATTTCACTGGTGCGGCGTATTTTCAACATGAAATTGTTATTTATGTCATTGAGATAGTAACATCGTGTTTTTAGCCTTTGCATGGTCTGTACAACCTCCCCTGATCTGGAACCACGTGTAGATGTCGCCGCGGGACCGGCCCCCTTGCTGCAGGCGTTTTTGATTGGCTGGTGGTGAGGGCTGTCGTGAGAGGGGAGACAACTCCCACAATGTCAACCGGGATTGAATTAGCCAGGCCTGGCCACCGGGTGTAAACTGATTTGGCCAGGTTAGACGGGTTATAGTGTGACGCGCGTGGCTGGAGAAGGTCACTGGATGGCAAAGAGAGGGTCTGAAACATCCCTGCCGCTCTTGCCCGTGGGTTTGGCATTGTCATGCCTGTAGCTTCTGTTGATGCAGTTTATCTGTTGATGTTGATAAAATTATGGCCTTCCCCTTCCCCTGTGTCCCCTTCTTCCTTCCCTCCCTCCCTCCCTGGCGGCGCTCCTCTCTCCTACTGGGCCCGTGCGCTACCCGTTCCTCTTGCACCTCTTTCATGATGATATAGACGGACAGGCTGATAGGTGGGACAACTGAACAGGGGGGGCAGGCCCAGACATGTAGACAGACAGACTGACAGGTGGGACAACTGAACAGGGGGGCAGGCCCAGACATGTAGACAGACAGACTGACAGGTGGGACAACTGAACAGAAGGGCAGGCCCAGACATGTAGACAGACAGACTGACAGGTGGGACAACTGAACAGGGGGAGGGGGGGGGGGGGGGGCAGGCCTAGACATGTAGACAGACTGACGGGTGGGACAACTGAACAGAAGGGTAGGCCCAGACATGTAAACAGACAGACTGACAGGTGGGACAACTGAACGGGGTGGGGGGGGGGGGGGGGGGGGGGGGCATGTAGACAGACTGACAGGTGGGACAACTGAACAGGGGAGGGGGGGAGCAGGCCCAGACATGTAGACAGACAGACTGAAAGCCGGGACAACTGAACAGTATATCCTGGATGTAAAAACATTACATCTGAATGGAACAAAGTGTTACGAAGTCACACACACAGAACAGACACTTACTATGTCACTTTGGCATACGGCGCACTCTAAAAATTGGTAGGTTTGGCTGAAAAATAGACCGACAGAAGTGGAGGTGCATCATCTGCAGAGGAAAACGGATTTTTTTTCCGTTCCAGTCACGCGAGCTCCAGCATGTAAGAAATAGATGTCGTCAACCTCAATGAGACATGAAACACAGATGTGTGTCTGAGGGGGAAGATCGACTTGTGCTAGTGGGTTCGATCAGGACTGGGAGCCATGGACGATTTCCTGACAACACTACCTGGTCAAGGTGTTTGTGGAGGCTCCACTGCTTCAGGAGAGATTAAAGGTCTTGGAGAACTGCGAAGTCAAGCTTGTACTGCAATAATTGTAGTGTGTAGCTCGATTTTCCTTTCATCGACTCGTTATCTTAGACGTTACCATTCTCGTGCTTACTGCTTATTGGGTTTCATTTTGTTATTTATTTATGTTTGTTGTTCGTAAAGTCCAGGAGAGTGCAAGTTGGTTGAAATTCACACGTGTGTTTTAAATTGATCTATATGAAATTTAGACGTTGTTTAGTATGTTCGTTAGCATGTTGCTGTGGAGTTGTCTGTCGACGTTGATTGTCTGATCAGCTAGACGAATGAGCAATAACAAACCGTGTTGCGATCGGTCAACTTAATGCACAAAGAAACCCATGGTACCCATGTTACCTCCCCAGAGGCCAGGGGAAGGGACATTACTTGCATGCAAATCTCGTTCTGGCCTAAATTCATCTGCCGTGATCTAACAGCTGTCTTTTGCTGACACAAAATAAATCAAATGAAGGCAGGCCTTGCAATATATTTGTTTATTTGTCGTCGTCGTGTTTCAGGATAACAACAAATGGATTGAGAACGAAGAGCTGCATGGATTCCTGAAGGACCTGATGGAACTGGTGCAGGAGGTCGGTCTCTGTCGGTTTTTTTTTTTCTTTTTTTTTTTAAATTCCTGGTAATGCAATTAACAGTAATCCAGAGTTGAGTGTTTGGCAACTGTGCCAAGAACCTTGTGTTTTGATTCGTGTCTGTTGGTTAGCTGATTTGATTTGTGAGTCTGAACCTTTCAAACCGATGCTGGCGACATTCATGGGAACATTGTTTTGTACCTGTCTGGTAACTTGTTTGTGACGTTTTCAGAAGATCGAGGCTTATTCATCGAAAATTCATTGGTTCGTTTTGTATTGTTATTTTGAGTAAGGGTTACTTTACACTCTGTTTTGGATTGTTTTATTTTCTGACTCCTCTTTCTTCTTCCATAAAGCAGCTGCCGTCAGTGCTCTGAAGATTCTGCTGGGTTTGTGGGCGCTATTGGTTTATAAGGATACCGAAGGGATAAAAATAAGTCAGGAACTTTAGGGTCTGGCTCGTCACCATGGTTACAATTGCATACATGGCCAGAGGCACTGTCGACCTGCATTCCAGATTATTAGGAAAGAGTGAACCCTCACCTTGGCAACCGGACCAGCCAACAATTTTGTTTTAAGTTAAGGATGATGGTAGTGCGACAACCTTGCCACGATTGTGTCAGGGATGCAGGGCTAAAACATCTCCGCTGGGAGCAAAATGGCGGTTCCGACGAGTTCTGTGAACGTTGTGTTCAGCAAGAAATGAAGGTCAGCTGCTGGCTGTGTCCACGTCTCTCGCGGAGTGTCACCTGGGCTCTCAGATGGGAAGTCTGGACCGTTCCCACCATTTATTTCGATAGGCATTGAAAATGAGCCGATGTTCTGTGTTGCTAAATAAGTGGCTTGTTGAATCGATGTTAACCATAGCTGCCAACCCTTCTGAATTTTTCTGGATTTTCCGAAGCTCAGATATTATTCCTGAAATCCTGAATTTATCGAACAAATTCATGATTTTAACATTTTTCCTGAAAAAAGTGGGGGGTCATGAGGAGCCATCTCTGATCAGGGATAATAAAAGTATTGTAGAATAATGCCCAAGTGATGTCATGTGGATGTTGGCAATCGCAAGGATGCGGAGTATATTTCCTTTCTTAACCCTTCATTTGTCAACTGAAATATATGGGAGTCAGAAATGCTTTGAGTCAAAAGCGGAACTGCCCTCTTGTAGCTTATCCCACACTTTCATCCTCTGGTCGTTCCTGACTTTTGACTCCAGATGGTTGGCAACTATGATGCTAACAAAACATGAGAAACATCGAACATGGCCCTGTTAATCCATCCTGAAGAGCCTCCAGACACCAGCAGGGAAGCAGATAGTCAGAGCCACCGGAGAGGAACTCAGACTCTCGTCCAACAGAGACGTACTGCTCTAGTCCTGCAGTAGATCCCTTCCCACTGTGGCATTGGAGGGAATGAGGCGGCAGACTGTCTGCCCAAGATCAGCAGCAGGCAGATCAGTCAGGGCATCCGATATCCTACAGTGAGTCAGAACCATCCTGAGGAACAGCTTCAGAAACACTCCAACGTCTGGACCTTGGGATGAAGAGGTCGGCATCCACCAACTTGACTGAGTAGCTGAAGTTACCATCTTCAGCTATCAGGACACTGCCAGCTCCTCTCCCATCTCACACATCTCAAACTCTCTCAAAACTGACCAGTGCCCTCGTGGTACAGGCTCCCAAACTCCCACCCACATCTTGCGCCCTGCCCCTCCTTTGAAGCCTTGTGATGCCAGACATGGCCCAGTCCTGTTGAGGTCCAGCAGAGACTGTGGGAACTGGTGGGGTCTCTGCAGTGGACTGTTACCTTCCCCTACTAACCGGATTGAGGATCTAGCATGGCCGGGAATGTAGAAGAAAGAAAGAAAAACGTGGCCGAAACGGAACGTTGGTATGGATTCGGATCCAAATCCAGGTTCCAGGGCCTTCAGCAAGGTGATGTGAATCCTCCAGACTGCTGTCAGCAAAACTGGGTGGAAAGACAGAATGCGACCCAAGGACGAATCCATTAAATGTCGGTGAGGATCTGGAACTGGATCAGAATGGATACAGGATCCGTTTGACTTCAGTTGGCAGAGGTCTGCGCTTCCCCAAGTGGCTAATGGTTTGGATTTGCAACGGATGAACAGGAATTTCTTTCTCTCTATCTCTCCCCCCCCCCCCTCTCTCTCTCTCTCTCTCTCTCTCTCTCTCATAGATAAATGCTTGAAATTTGGCACTCTGAAAGCTGAAATCGACCTCTTGGTCACAAAGTAAAATAAGCTCTGTGTCTGCATTACAGCTATATAAGCATTATTTCAAGTAAGAGTATGACACGTGTAAATTTAGTGCACTTTGGCTGTGGCCCTGTCCAGTTCAATATCAATTACAAGCACATGATTTTACTTCATGACCATAATATTCACAAACTATCTTCAGTAACTTGAAAAAATACAAGAAACGGAGATGGCCTGGTTTTGTTGTACTGTGCAAAGAGTGAACCAATATTTTAGGCAGGCTGTGACTGATCATATCTTAAATAATCAATTTTAGAAGAGGTTTGGTGTTACACAAAATCAAACAATACAAGGTGTTAAACCTCAGACATTGTTCTAGCACTTGCAAAATTTGAAGTAAATCTGTTGATAAACAAAGATGTACTGACCATATGTAACTAGTACCCCCAGCCACCAAGCCAGGAAGTAATAGCACCTTAAACTTGAAGAAAGAAATGGCCATGCCTTACAGTTATATTTCCCAAATCATATCATACATAGGTAAATTGTCTTCCTCTGTATGTCTGCAAGTTCTTTACTAAGAGCACCACACATAATTTTTTTTTAAGTTTGTACATCTTGGTGCCCTTGTACAAACAATCCTTTAAAACTTTTTTTAAAAACAGTAAATTTATTGTGAATGAGTTTGTAAAAGGTTGCTCAATGGTCTCTCTCTCTCTCTCTCTCTCTCTCTCTCTCTCTCTCTCTCTCTCTCTCATTCCCATGGCCTAAGTGGTCGTACAGAGGACATGAAGGACGACTCCACTGATGAAAAAAGCTGAAATTAGCACATCCAGTATACATCCAAACTAGACGAGAAAATCTGCCTCCTGAAGAACCTTCAGTTGACATTGTAAAGGCAAATCTAACTCGGTTAACAATGCCACAAGCTAGCCATCATGCCAAGAACTTGTCACTAAATACATCCCCAAGATCATCTCGCCTGTGTGCAGGATTACGACGCTGAAGACATCGAGGAGTGCAAAGCCATCCTGTTGAAAGAGTGCGACCTCAACCACGACGGCCGTATCGACAAGGACGAGCTGTCCATGGTGCTCATCTCCTTCGCCAGGGGTGTCCCGCACCGACGACTGCCCCGTGCCGCAACAGGTGGCGGCCGCCAAGTCCGGGAAGTGAGCTGAAGGGGCAGGGGAGGAGTACGTCGTCTTTGGTGGGGGTTCCCGTGACAATGGCGCTCAGAGCATGGGATCACCGCCATCTGCTTCCATTCGGCGTCAGCTGGGGGGTCTGCATCTGCTGGCAGGGACGGGAGGGGATGAGGGCTGGGAGGAGGGGAGGGGGGTGGTGTCTCTCTTTTACGCCACGGGTGACGTCTTGCTTTCTGATGGCGTGTTTCTGGTGGTGTGATGTCACGGTGACTGCTGGGGAGGTGTCGGTGTTGGCAGGGCGTGTCGTGGGTTGACTGGTGACGCGTCATTGGGAATGGTGGCGACTTGGCACTGGTGATTACCTGGTGTTGATGACATTGGTGACTCCCTGCGGATGACTTCCTCCTGGAGGTCCTGTTGGGGGTGTCACCAATGACACATCACTGGTGGTTTCTGGTGACTGGTCCTGGGTCGTGTGTCCTCCCCCCTCACTTCTCTCCTCTTCTCTCTTTCTACCCCCTCCCCCCCCCCCCCCCCTTTTTTTCTATCTTTTGGCTTGCTTTTTGCTGGATGTTCCACTAGTTGACTATCAACTGCCTCCACACCCTGTCAAAAATCATCCACCCTTTTCTTTCAAAGAACCAGTTGCCCCAAAGTTTTGGCTCTCATCGTCATGCCAGTTTTTCTCCTGCCAGCATGTTTTTAACTGAAGAGTCGGTGTGATTTTCTTTTTAATACAGCTTTGGGTATATTGTCACTTATGTCGCTTTGAAATGTTGTCATTTTGGTAATGCTTTGAAAAATAGTTCATGTGTTCAGTGACTTGCACAAGTATGGTTTTAAATCATTTCCTCTTTTTTTTTCTAGCTTCAAAATGTACATATACTGAAGCCAAGCTCTTTATGTCTGAAGCATTTCATGCAGACATGTCATGAATGTTGTAGGGCAAAAAATTCATTCATTATCATCCAGTGCATCAAATCAACTCTTTGGTACTGTTGCATCAACCCTTTTCATTAAGCCTTCACTGTGGAATGTCATGTCTGAAATTTTAGAGTATGGTAACTTTGTTAAGGTATTTTCCAATTTAACCATTATGAATCATTATGAATTACTCCTTACATTGTCATGTACATCCCTACTTCAATTTAGCCTTCATATAGTGTTATGCATACAGATGCAGTCGGACATAGTAGCTCATGAATAGAATTGTAGATCTTTTCATAAGGATGGTCATAATTTCCTTGCACTGGAAAACTGCATGAAATCTGTTCATGCATTCTCAAATCTCAAATGGCACAGTTTTGTCAGGAAAGATTGAACAAAGTCATGCAATCTCTCTCTCTCTCTCTCCCCTCTTTCTCTCTCATGATACAACATAGAATGTGAATGGTGCTATGATTAGAACCACCTGTTGTAGCAGCAAAGTGAGACTGATGCATGTGTTTCTGAAGTTCAAATCAATGACTGCAGTATTATATCCCTTCTTTCCAGAGTGCGACCTCAACATTCTCCGCCCTCTTGCCCTTCCCACTTCTGCACCAAAGTGCACTAACGCGCTCTGCAAGCATCCCATCAGGCATATCCTGTGGTAGTGTGTGCTGTAGGCTAGAACTGTTCAAGTAGATTGATAATAACATGATCATAGAATGGACATCTTTGTTACTGCCCTGTTCCCAGTCAAACGGAGTAGATCTCACCAGCTACAACCTCAATATTGGGAGCCTTTTCAACCAATCAAACCTCAGCAACCATTGTTTGTGCAGGACTTTCCCTCTGCAGCTTGGCAACCAGGAATAAACTGAACCCACAAAAAAACAAGGTGCAAAGCACCTCTTATTTGAATATGCAGTACAAAACGGACAAGTGCAGTTTTCACAAATACGCCTTCTTCTAAGGACAAACAAACAACTCGCATAAAAAACGTACCAAACAATAATGTTCGTTCATCATTGAACGTTCATCCATCATAAAAAATGACCAAGGTGGTCTTGTTGTTGGGCAGTGTGTTGGACTGGTCCGACGCAAGCACAGATTGCCCTGCCGCAAATCTGATGTAAGTCATGGAACTAATGGCCTGAAACCTGAAAGACTTGTGGCACACGTCAAGCTGTAAGATGTCTTCTTCACAGCATGATTTCATCTCGCAAACATTTTCTTCAGGCAGCGGTCTGCCTGAATCTGCATCCACTTGTCTGACTTCAGGCTCCAGGCACATCTCCATGCACTCATGTCAAGTGATTTACAGGCACTCAAGACATGGAGGAGATGGCCCTGGACTGGCAAACCTCACGTTTCCTCTGTGCCTCAGCTGTCCCGAACTCCTGAGAGCTGGCAGCTGGGGCTGCGGTCAGTATCGATCCAACTATGTCACGCGCGCTCTCTCCTTCCTGCTGCTGCCAAGTCGGTCATTTGGGGAGAATTGTGTGCCGTTTTCCTGTCCATTGTTTGTAACACCTGACGAAGACGCGTTTGTTAAAAATTCATTTTTACATCTCACATGTGTATTTGTATTTAGGCTTGTTTTTTAGAAACAGTGCAGTCTCTTCCTAATCCCTTCATAAAACAAGCATCACTAGTGTGATGCAGTTGAAACTATAAATACCTCCCAAGTTGCCATAAGATAAGAGCTCTGTATTTGTCATCGTAAGATGGAAATTCTGTATTTTTTAGGAGTTCATTTTTTTTCTGTCAGACTTGATAAAAAAAAAAATTGTGAAAACACTTTTCTTGTTTCACTTTCATTCATGGGTTAGACCTTGGGGAGAGGATTCTATGGCAGAGCTGGTGAGATCCATGGCAACAGACTTTGTGGCACAGTTTCCTTCACCTTTGTGCTCTAGGCATCCAGGGAATAGCTTTGCTTTCATCACATGAAGTTATGTTCCTGTGCTATCCCCTCATACCAAAGTGCAACATGCAAGCCTGCTGTTTTAAGACTTTTTTCCTTTTTACTTTTAAACCTTGATAGACTTCATGTTTTAACCAGTTAAGTTACACCACTGCATGCGCGCATACGTATATATAAAGATGCTCCGAATATATGGTGTACATTGTTGATCTGTGTATTTGAACAACACTTAGATCTCACTTTTTCACCATCCTGAATGGTAAGCGCATGTGTGTGTCATTGTAAATATGTATGCTTATCAAAATGCAAATAACCAGTAATACTATCAATACATTTCAGTTTACAGAGTCTGGAATTATGAATCAAATTAACAGTCGGGTAGTCTCATTAAGAAGCACTTAGAGAATGCAAATCTCTCTGGAGGAGGTGGGCTCATGAACCTTATTCAAAAGCTTGTAATGTTCAGTATTCAAAATTAATTCATGAAAAAAGATGTGACCATGGACATTTTTTCTCCTGCAGCACAGGTTTGGCAGAAAAAAAAAAAAAAAAAAAGACAAATAGATCAAGTAACTGCAGTCAGACTCAGTAAAATGGTTGACATTGACACAAACAGTGAAGCGTTGAGGACAAAGTGGAGCAATCCAATATATTCTTTGAGCAACGAATGTGTATGCGAGCTGTGCATGTGGGCGATGGCTCTGGGAATGGGAGTTAGTAGTGCAATAAGGCAAAACGTAGTGTAGCGGATTCCCGGTTTTGAACGTTAGAATAGCAGATTGCCTTGTTTTGACTGTTTAGTGTTAACACTGCCCATGTGTTCTTACGTTGTGAGTAAGTTAAAATATCATGTAGAGAGGGACACCGGTAACAAATTATAGTTATACTAATCTGTCGAGAAAGCAGTGCACAGGAAAAAAGGCTGAAGCTCTAAAGCATTGTACATTAACTTGGTTCCATCTCTTCCTAGAATCAAGGTTTAACAAAATCAAAGCTGAAATTACTTTTGGTAAAATACTGTTTTCATTATTCCTTCCTTTCTTATCCCTTCAATCCTTAAGACAAAAATAAAATCATTAAACACAGACCCCTTCACCTCAACAGACTTACAATCACACTAGTTAAAAAAAAAAAAAAAAAATTCCATAATTTGCTCAAAGTAGTCAAATGTGCAGTGGAAGGGAAATTTCAAGTTTTGTTATCTTGTGTGGTTGGTAAAAGTGGTGTGCTGGTGCCAATATCACAACATCAGTTTGCTTTAGTTTGAAGAAAACACATCAGTGTATGTTGACAGGTCATTTGATGTGTATGTCGTATGCTGAATTCAATTGCTGTTTTTTTTTTTTTTTTTCTTTTACTCATTACTTCATTCATTCGTGTCACCACATTTCAGAAACACTAAATCAGTGTTTTAGGACTCTCTGCTGATACCCTGTATTTCTTTGGTGTCATTACTGTGTTGTGTTAGAAGAGTGTAACCTGGAAGATAGGTCAGTGTTAGAACTTGTGGACTGGTAGTTTGGTTGTACACCGGCAAACACTGTGATAACTGGTTGCTCTCTGTCTGGTGGTCTCTCCATTTGCTCATAAAGACTAACCATTAGCAACAGCTACACAAGAGAGGGAACCTGACAACCCCAATGTTTCAAAGGGTGGAAAAATAAATGCAAAGCAACTCACTATCATACAGTACACTTACACCTGACAAACTTCTAAAAAAAAAATTTGTTTGAATTTCCAGTGTTGTATAGAATAGAACATGAGCACTGGCATCAAAAAATGTCATGTACATAACACATGTAAGAAATGGATGCAATTTAATCTCAAATTTCTTTACCAAATACAATTTCTGGCAGTGTTGGGCTTTATCTGAAGTTTTAAAACCTGTTCAGAAGAGATGAACAGCAGACAGCAGTTTCTGAATGTTATGTGAAGCTTGTTCAGTGCACTTTGTTGAATCCCTGGCAGCAAATGATGGTAAAAACTGAAGGGGACCACGCCAGTGGCACAACAGGAATGGACAGCTGGCATCACTGACTGGAGAACCACTGCACCAGCCACATCTTCACCAACTCTTGCTTGATGCTGAAGAAACTAAACAAATAGAGACCCAGCCTACTTAAGAGTCCAGATGGACAGTGGTGGATTTTCTCTTAGTCTGCACAGGAGGTAGCCACCCTTTGATCTTGATCTCACTGTCAGAAAGGAGCTCTCAGAATTATTTGTGGAGCTTGTATCGTTCAATATTTGGCTAACTTTTGATTCAAACAGCTTTCCTGAGTTGCTTTTTCTATTTCCAGGCCATCCTCTTCACAATTGCAACACACGAACTTGTAAGTTGTGCTGTTTGCCCATTTTACAACGGTTCACCACATTTTCTTTTATTTCTGTTTCAGTAAACATTTTCTGGAGGTAGAACTAGTTTCAGGAGAACTACTATAAACCTGCATTCTGTGTATAACCCAAATTCTGTCCACCCCATACCCCTTCTCTGTCACTCCCTCCCCTCTTCACACACCCCACCTCATCAACTGATTGGGACAAAGGTCAGTGTTAGTTGGTCTAAAGATCCAGACCTTCAGTGCACAACTGTGTTGGCCAAACCAATCAACCAGCTACATCTAAATCATGCAAGGTAATCAAAAGTCCATTTCCTTCCTAATCCATCAGAGAAAGGAACGGTGTTCTGCTGTCTTTGATATTCCCAGATCTGAGAATCATCGCGTCTCTGAATAATCTTGCTGTGAATGTTTCGCATCACAATTTCGTTTGACCTGAATAGCTGGATTTCATTTTGTTGTGATCAATACAGCTCATCTCAAATTCTTTCCACTGGCTACCTGTGATCTTTGTGCAGCCACTATCAATGGGGGGAAAAAAGTCTGGAGTTACTGACATCAGAAGTCTGCACCTCATTCTGAAATGTTTTGTTGTAGATTTGTTTTTCCGCTCTCCGCATCTTATTAAGTATACACATACTTTTTTTTTCCTACTTCCTCTCCAACTCCATTGAAAAAAAAAAATCACCACCAAGATTGTTGAAACTGTGCCTATTTTCTTTACCGCTGTTGTTTTGACTACGTCTTGGTGTTTGTTCATCAGGTGTGTGATTTTTTTTTTTTTTTCTTAAACCGTATGAAAAAAAATGCACTCCAAAGCCCCTTCAGTGCATGCAGTATACATAATGCACATGAGTGTTGTTCCTTGTTATTGTGATGGTTACTGTTGATGCCTTTGATGTGATTGCTGTTTGGTGTACCCAGTGTGAGCGGCGGGCCTGTCTACGCCGGGGCCTGATCCTTTCTCTGCATGCTAAAAGTACCTGTGTCCAGTCATGGATGTTACCGTTTGGTCCAAATAAACCACTCACAAACATGGCTTTCATGGGTTTTCTTTATGCAACTGACCCTTTACCAAACATTGCTTTTGCCCATACTTTTTGACAGTCCAGCTTCTCCCCTTCATTTCTTTCTCAGATTTACAAAATGAGACAAAATTCTTTTTTGGATGATTAAAGGAAAACATTCGAATGTAACAACTAGAAAAAAAAAAACATCATGATTAACATTTTTCACTATCTTGCTGCCTGATGGAAAAAGCTGGCATGTTGCCAGTTGTGACCATAAAAAAAGGTGGAACAGAGTTTCAAGAACATATCTAAATGCAACAAGAAATCCTCAGAAAATGCCAGACAGGCACTAAGAATGGACAGCTAATGCCCATTTTGAAGAAAGCAAACGGTGTCTACAACTTTGTCACAACAGTTCAACAACTAAGCCAGCATGTCGTAAACTGTGACCACAAAAAGCCACCAGAGTTTCAGTAATGAAGACAGAAGAATGGTTGACAAAGGCAGAAAAACAGTTGACAAAAGACAGACTAAAACAAAGGCAGGCATAGTCAAAAAGTGTAGCGGAAAGGAGGAAATCATAAACACAGAACTTCCAAGAGGCAGCAGAGCCAGTGACACTGAAAGAGTGCCCACCAGTCAACATGAGAACTACCCAGATGTGACCATGTATGGTGGGGGCATGGTGTACAGCCTAAGAGCAATACCACTGAAAGTATATAATAATAATATGGAAATGAGGCCGAAAGAGAAAAGTGAAAAAAAAAAAAAAAATGTTCCCACAAAACCTGACAACCACCGACTATTCCCATGTTTCTCGACAAGCCCACGCAGGAATTCCATGCAAAATAACAAAAGATTTTCCAAAGAGCTGAAGATCTAGAATATTTCCACAGACAAAAGGTGAAAGGCAGTACCGTTTTTCACAGTGCAGTACCCCTATTCATATGCCACATACAAACCTGCAACGCAGCAACAAGCAGAGCACACTCTGAGTCGGTCGACTTGTTTATTGGCAGACTTTCACGCACAGCATATTCAAGCTTCAAGGATACCATGGCAACACAGGCATTGCCTGGAAACTGACAAATGAAATGCATGGCAAAGACCACAGAAAAGTATGTAAAAGAAGGTTGTTCATGTTCACCAATCTACACAAAAACATCTTCACAACACGGCAAACTAAACAATGCCATTTTTCAGGACTGTCACAGTGCTGTCAATTCTCGGCCTTTTCTGCCATGCTGAATCGATTACATTCTCTCACTGTACATTCACATTCATCTGACAATGACAAGCACCTGCTTCATAGCAACAATACTGCTCAAGCACAATTAACCTGTCTGACCATCTTTTCCCAACAGCAAGGGTTCTGATCAAGTGAAGAAACTGTATAGTCTGAGAATATGGGAGAAAAGAAATGTTGACACGGCTCTGCCAATTTTGGAAGGAATAACTGGTTGTCTTGTTTAGTTAGTATTCATCAAATTTCATTGCACTCAACCATCCTTTCAAATTGGTATACAAATGCAAAAAACTCAACATTTTTCATTTCTCCCCCCTTCCCCAATCCCCACTTTCATCTGCAAATGGTAACTTGCATGCTGTGGACCAAGCAAGCCTGATGGAGGCCTGGAAGACAACAGACAACATGCACCACAGTCCCATTCTTTCCCTAAAGAAATTCACACACATGCACACACAGAGTCAAGTTCACAGCTTCTGTAAAATGGATGAATAAATGTATGAACATACGCTTAACATCTTAAAAAGCTTCACTTTCAGCACCTGCATGAATGCAAATTAAATACTTCTGAATCTCCTGTCCTGCTTTAGAAACCGACTCTCCATTTCATTTACTTCTTAGCACCAGCCCCTGCATGTACAGAGACCCACAAACACATGGGCACGACATGTGTGCGTGCACACACACACACACACACACACACACACACACACACACACACACACACATTTGCATGCCTGCGTTTGTGGTCAAGGTCACATTCAACCATGCATTTTCATAACTGTACACACACTTAACACATGCTTACACATATAAAAAAACAAACACATACATGTTACACACACAAGTGTAACTGAGAATTTCAGCATGATGACCGCCAAAATGCTAGGGGGGGGGGGGGGTGACTGTCATGATCCAGAGAAAGCAACAGTTGACTATGTTCACTGGGAATCGATAAGCAACTTTACTTTTAATTTGTGCTGGGTGAATTAGTGTCACACCTATAATTGGTTCAAACCAATGGGTGTGTAACCGTCTCAACATTGGGGTAAAATTTATGTTTGTTTGTCACAACCATTTGTGGTCTTGCTACCTCATTTACCCTTTTCACGCCATGGGCGCTTTTTGGCGACGACTTGGCAGAGTAGGGTGACCTAACTCCCGATACTCTCACGATCCTAGTTCATGAGATAAAAAGCCAGCAATAAACGTCATAGTTGGGGGATGGTCTGGCTCATGCTCACAGCCATTTGCTTTGTCAGAACACTATTCAGTTCAGTGTTTTATTGACTTTATTCCGATTGTTTTTCCATTCACTATGACGTCACCACCAAGCACTTTACGTACTTGACCTTGCCGTACATTTACCACAGATCAAGTGCTGGGAATATGAATAGACAGTTGGTTGTTCCTAATACAGATGAAGAAGACCCAGACAGCCACGAGTAAAGAACGATAGTGATGGCTTGACCGAATTATTCCAACGTGAAGCGTTGGACCGTTGCCAACTTGTTATGACAGGCTGATAAGACGCCCACTTACTACCCTACGCGTGTGCCCCAGTGTTTTTTGCGTTGAGCCAGCCAACACTGACTGACTGTTCACTAACTCTATGTGAGGGGCAACTAAGACTTTAGGCAACGAACTTCACACACACGCTGTGGGCCCACTCTCGCTGGTCGAGGTTGAAGGGGGCGTGGCCAACTGACACGTGAGAGGCGAGTATCACAGACGTCTTTCGAGTGGGTGTACAGCTGATCAACTGAATGACAAGGGTTCAGAGACCAACAGGCACATGAATGACTTTGTGTTCATAAAAAAAAAAATATATATATATTACTGTTGAGAGTGAAAGGGTGTGTGTGTGTGTGTGTGTGTGTGTGTGTGTGTGTGTGTGTGTGTGTGTGTGTGTGTGTGTGTGTGTGTGTGTGTGTGTGTGTTTTTTCTTTCTTACATGTGTACCAGTTAGGCATAAGAATGTGTGTGTGTGTGTGTGTGTGTGTGTGTGTGTGTGTTCCCTGCTATTGGAGTAGTTGTATTTGTGGCTGTTTCATGCACTTTTCTGTTGGAAATACCATACTTTCTGGTCTTCAGTTGTGAGTGGAGTATTTTTCCTCCATTGTTGAGAGTTTGTTGGCATTTTTTCTGTATTTTTTACGCTTAGAAGAAACATAACATTTTTTTTTATTTTGCATTTTTTTTTCACTTGAAATCACTAAAAAATTGAAAATTGTTGTTGACTTACCATTACTAACATGTTATGATAAATAAAAGTACAGTGTATCTCCTCCATTTTACAAAAAATAGCATGAGATTTGGTTGTTTAGTTCCAGAGATATCCGCGTTTCACATATGCTGGTATACAATAAGAGCTTTTTTTGAAAAAAATGGCTGGCGATGGGGATTTATGCAAATAGAATGTCTGGCGGTAAGATATATTCTTAGGGCTGATAAGACTGTCCTACACACACAAAAAAAATTTTTTAATATAAAAAAAAGAAAAAAAAAAAAAAGATGATTACAGATATTCTTTAGGCTGATAAAAAACCAATTCATTACAGATATTCTTTAGGCTGATAAAAACCAATTCAAGGGAAGCAACTTCATCACAGGGAGCACCCTTCAGAGGATGTATTCTCCCTTTATAATCACCTGTCAATGAGATCATGAATGGGAGAACAAAACTTGAGAAGTGAAGGGAGAACAAAAGCTGGGGTAGAGGAGAGGGAGGGTGGGCTAATAGAAATGATACACTTTAACGGAAATGTGACAAATTATCTATATCCTTCAAAACACATGACAGAGGCACTAAGATAAGTGCTCTGTACCGGCAAAGAACACACCAATGCAAGCTGGTACAAGTTTACAATCTGGTCTTTGGTTCAGAAATGTTTCATTCAGGAATGAGCATCCTCACATAACTAGCAAAAACAACCCAACCCAACAAACAGAAGGGAAAGGAGGATCTGACCAACTATCCTGTAGGCCAGTGGCATAGTGATCTTCATGTTCCATCAATCAGATTCATGTCAACCTTCACACAGATCAGAAAATTATTACTGTGCATGTGTATCTATTGACATCAGCGATGGACAAGAAAGCAGATGCTGTCAAAGGGAGGTGTGATTTTGCACAATACTGAACTGTTCATGAATGATGTATGTGTGCGTGTGTGTGTGTGTGTGCATGCATGTGTGTGTGTGTAATGTGTGTGTATTCATCAGTGTGTGTGTGTGTGTAGCACACTTCATACTGACAGCATTTCAGAGACAAAAATAAGCACATGTGCGTGTGTGGTGCGGTGTGCATGCATACATGCACGAATGCATGTATGTGCACGTGACTTAACAGCATTACCAGTGTGTGCAAGCCTGATGCCACAGCCATCACATACATCTTCACCCATTATCCTGCGCACCTGACGGCAGCAGGGAATCAGAGTCAGGTGTGGTCCATGGTCTGGTGGTGGTTGCCCACAGCTTGGGCGGTCTGCAGGATTTCGGCTGAGGCCTTGAGCAGGTTCTCCGTGCCCTGCAGCACGGGGTCCCCCACCGTCAGGTCCACCAGCTGGGTGGGGCAGGTGACAAACGTCTGCGTCTGCTGCTGGCTGGCTGAGTCTGAGGCCACCACCACCTGCACCACCATCAAGGCATCACTGTACACCATCAAGGCATCACTGTACACTACCATCAGGGCATCGCTGTACACTACCATCAGGGCATCACTGTACACCAAGGCATCACTGTACACTACCATCAGGGCATCGCTGTACACTACCATCAAGGTATCATTGTACACCATCAGGGCATCACTGTACACTACCATCAGGGCATCACTAACCCACCATCAGGGCATCACTACCCAACCATCATCAGGGCATCACTGTACACTACCATCAGGGCATCGCTGTACACTACCATCAGGGCATCGCTGTACACTACCATCAGGGCATCACTGTACAGGGCATCACTGTACACTACCATCAGGGCATCACTGTACACCATCAAGGCATCACTGTACACTACCATCAGGGTATCACTGTACACTATCATCAGGGCATCACTGTACACTATCCTCTGGGCATCACTGTACACTACCATCAGGGTATCACTGTACACTACCATCAGGGCATCACTACCATCAGGGCATCACTGTACACTACCATCAGGGTATCACTGTACACTACCATCAGGGTATCACTGTACACTACCATCAGGGCATCACTGTACACTAACATCAGGGCATCACTGTACACTATCCTCTGGGCATCACTGTACACTACCATCAGGGCATCACTGTACACTATCATCAGGGCATCACTGTACACTACCATCAGGGCATCACTGCCCCACCATCAGGGCATCACTGTACACTACCATCAGGGCATCACTAACCCATCATCAGGGCATCACTGTACACCACCATCAGGGCATCACTGTACACTACCATCAGGGCATCACTGTACACCACCATCGGGCATCACTGTACACTAGGATGTTACCAACATGAGTATCAGTCCCCTTCATCATGTCACACTACAACACTTGAAGCAGACTCATCTATCTTCAGCCCTTAAATTCTTTGGGGAACACTGAGCTTCTGCCAAATTTTTCCCACCGCATCACCTCTGGGCCAACAACTCCAGTTTGGTTCCTGTTATTCTGGCTGCTCTCCCTTCACAATCTGTGCACCTACACCATGTCTGTCTGGGTCATCCCACTTTGCTTTTCCCCTGAGGGTTCCAGTCCAATGCCTGTGTGATGGTACTGGTCGGAGGCTTTAGCAGAATGCCACCAACCCAGCCCCGTTTCCTTTTCTTTTATCTCTTTGTCGATACGATTTTGTTTGGTTCTTTCCTGAAACGTTTTGTTAGAAATGATTACTGGCCATCTAATAATGGGGAGGAATCCAAGGCTCTTGTTCAGGGTAAACTGATCAGTGCAAAATTCTGTTTGTCAGTAGGTTTCATCGCTGTACCATCAAAAACCTGAAGCAATCTAAACATGGCGACACACATCAAATCCACCATGAGTTACTTTGAAATCTAGCTCATAGGCAGTGAAGCTTGCATACACTGCACCAGCTCTCAATGGCTGAAGAGAGACTATTGAGAATAAACTGGCAAAGCTTTTGCTGCTGCATCTTCTTGGAACTGATTTATCTTTTGAACCAATCAGACTGAGAAGGTAACTGCTCCAAGTTATTTGTCACGTCAGTGAGGAGCTAGGGTATGTGGGGTGATTGGAAAAAAAAGAATTTTCATTAACATCCATGAAGGGATTTTTGAAAATCAGATCTGCTATAAAAAAAATAAATAAAAATTTTTTTAAAAAACAGCTGACATCAGTGCGTATACATACATACATGCTTTTTGATACTAAACATTTTCTCCATAAAATCTGAAAGTAACTTTTTTCAAATTCTCCTTTCATCCCCCCTCCTCTTCCACGCTCTAAATTTGCTGTTTGTCTAAAACTTAGCATCCCTGAACGTGTAGTACAGTGGACTACAAAGTTTCTTGCTGCAACGAATCACTTTCCTTTGGACATGTTCAACTCATCTTTATGTGTGTGTGTGTGTGTGTGTGTGTGTGTGTGTGTGTGTGTGTGTGTGTGTGTGTGTGTGTGTGTGTGTGTGTGATTGTAAGTGTGTGTGTATGTGTCTGTGTCTGTGTGTACATGTGTGTATGTGTTCTTGACCACCCATCTTTATCAGGACTTCTTTCTGTTAAAAGGGGTCCTAATACAAGGTATGACAGTAAACATGATATGCTGAAATACACTTTTCATCCCATGGCTCACACTTTAGGAATCTAGGATTTTGTTTGTTCATTTGTTTTTAACGGACACAAGCTATTTCAACACTTTAAAGTACTTCCCCTATAGTGAGTAAATAAAATCAATTTAATTTTGAAGTCCTCATAATAAAGTAAGCAAAGATTGAGACGAGCATGTGGACAGGTGAGTGAGTGCGTACATGTATGTGTATGCTTGTGTGTGCGTGTGTGTGTGTATGAGTGTGTATGTGTGGGTGTGCGCATGCGTGTGTATGGAGCAAGTATTCTGGCGTCAGGATGCATGCATGCAAAGAGGACTTCCTTTCACAAATAAAGTCATCACCAACAGCAGAGAAGCAAACTCAGTGGACAACACTCAACCAACACTGGAGCCTCACCTGTGTGGCCATCACCTCCCCGCCCTGTGACACCGCCATCACGGGCAGCTCCTCCGCGTCGATCATGCCAGCCGCCCCCACCCCCACCCCTACCCCAGCCCCCGCCATCTGCACGGAGGTGGCCTCAATGATGGTGATGGGCTGCAGGGTGCCGGCCGCCAGCCCAGCCTGCAGGGTGGCAGGGGTGAGGGAGGTGTGCAGGGTGGGCACCCCACCATCACTGCACTCTGTCAGGTGGACCACGTAGTGGTCGATCACCTGGCTGTCGTCATCCAGCTCACCTGGCAGGACCTGTCAGCAAAAGGCCAAACAGGTGGATTGAAAAATGGTTCAACTGTCTGTCAGCAAAAGGCCAAAAGGATGGATTGAAAAATGGTTCAACTGACCATAACCTTTCAACAACACAAAATTGAAAAGATTTATAAAGAACAGATCCTGGAATACCCTTGAACTGACACTGCATTTCCATGGATTTTCCCTTCCCTTCAGAACACTTCTCACTGTGAGTTAGAGTTATCTGACATAAAATCGTAACTATTCACCCTTTACACCAAAACAAAACAACAAAAAAATCAAAATCTTTTTAAACTGAATGAAGAAAACTTATTCTCGAAGATATGTCTGTATAAAGTCTAACAATATATGTAAGCAAAAAAAAAAAAATGAAATAAAATAAAAAGGATAAAAAACAAATGAGCATCAAAGTCCATAAAAAATTCACCATTTCATGAACTGTGCATGTACATGTACGAGTCTGTTTGTATGTTGTAACTAAAAGTAATGATCTACATGCATTGGAGTTTAAAAACAAAAGAATTGTATGCCTGTGCATGTGCGTGGATATGTGTATGTATGTGCCTGTGTTTGATTATGTCTCTGGGCAAGATTTACATGCCATCATACACGCATATATGTACATATGCATGTGCAGATACTTGCGCGCAAGAGCTTGCTCACACAAGCACACAAATCACACACACATATACAAATGCACTTCTGCACATGCATGCACACACACACACATGCACACATGCGTGCATACACACACACAAGCCCACACACGCACATGCATACACACACGCACACACACGCGCACGCATACATACACATTATACACGCACACCCTCACACTCATGGGCCCGTGCCCACACACCCATACAACGGTAATAGTGGCACAACCAATGTTTGGTACGTACTCAAGGTCTGACCAGCTTGTTGGGCTAATGTGTAGGTCAGACACCTGCCAAGTCGTAGCCACAAAACCATCCTGAAATTCTCTCATCTTAATCATTAATTCATTTATCCATCAGCTTTAAATCATCTGCAGAGTGGTCTCAAAACATAGTGGATGTGGTGTGGCATATATGGACTAGTCCACACCTCCCTGAAACAAACTGAAAACTCATGCACACAAGAGTCTGTCTCTTTTGGAAGTGGAAAGTATCTTTAATTTCGTCAGTTATTTTCTGCTTGTCCAAATAACACACACCACCAAAACATTTTGTCCACTATTTTTTTTTTTTCCCAATACCAGAGCACATGCCCTGCAATACACCTGTTTTTGTTTCATTTCTGTTGACTTCCACTATTTCCCAGCCAACCGTCGGGGGGCCCCTTAAGGTCTGTCACTGAGCGCTGGAAGTCTGTCAAGGTATCATGTGTCCCAACACACACCCACGTCTTCCCTCACCTGTGACACCAGCTGCTTGTCACTCAAGGTGGCCAGCTGCTCCAAATGTTCCTCAGACGGAGCACCATCTCAGGCTCCCCGTCCTCCTGCTCCTCCATCTCCCCCTCTTTCTCGGAGCCCATCCGATCCTCTCTCGAACTCTCATCCATCGCTTTACTCCGAGACCGGCTACTGCCTTTCATCTGGCTTGCTATGGCCGCAGCCACACGGGCGCTCCGAAGATGGATGCCGCTAGACGACCTCAGTCCCGGCGTCCTCTGGTGGTGAGATTTGACTTCTATTTCTGGTTCATCCTCTTGAAATGTTTCTTCCTGCTCCATGATCATGACTCGTTTCCGAGGGCGACCGATCTTCCGACGGCGGCGACGGGGTCTGAAGAGCTGTGGTTCAGAGGCCCTGCCCGGCTGACACTTGTGCTCATTGAACAGCTTGGCACGGAAGAATCCCCGACCGCATTTCTCACACTGAAAACAAGGTCATTCTACCTGCATCTCTTGCACTGGAATACAAGACTGATATTATGTCATATATTACAATCTTTCAGCACTGAAACATGAAAATGCTGTTTCATCATATATTTTTTTTTTTCAAATCAAGTATAAAAAAAAAGTAATGCCAGCTGAACAACAAATACCCATACATGTCATGATTATTATTTCAATTCTTGAAGCCTCTTCAGGAGAAAAGGTCTTTCAGCAACGAAGGTTTGAAGAATAAATTTCCATTATTTCTAATTCTTCAACAAGTAAAATGAAAGATATCTTCAATGAATCAAAAGTTACTATGTACATAAGCATCAGATCCTGCCCCATTCCCACCCCCACACCCCTTCATCCCTTCTTTATCCCTAGTTCAAATTCTTCCTCTGCGGAATTTTTTTTTAACTTATGATATTAGTTTACTTCCACAGGCCAGTTCCAGTTCTTTCCAGACCCCTGTAGTCCCCAGGGGCACTGACCTTGAAGCGGTAGTCAGACTTGTGTCCACGCTCGTGCTCCAACATATGGGGCCGCCGACTGAACCCTTTGCTGCACACTGAGCACTTGAAGGGCTTGATACCACTGTGTGTGATGATGTGGGACTTCAGCTTGTCAGGACGGTTGAATTCCTTGGGGCAACCTGAACAGCACCATGTAGTACACATCAACAGACCACTCAGCATCGACAGACCACTCAGCACATAACACAGAATGATGATTCAGAACCCACTGCACACCAATGGACCACTCAGCACAACACAGAACGATTCAGAACCCAGTAACAACATCAATAAAACACTCGGCACAACACAGAACGATTCAGAACCTAATTCACACAACATAGAACGATTCTCTGTGTAATTCAGCTGGGTCAGAAGGAACTGATGGGGGGAGAAGTACAGAGCAAACAACAGGGGTCAGGGGCAGGGGGCTTATGAAATGTGTTTATTTTGTAGCCTCCAAGATTTTTATATGATTACATTTTGATTTTATATCCCCAATTGAGTAACAGTACACATTATATATGTACGATCACTTTTTTATGTGTACAGTCACGGTTTCAAAAAAAAAAAAAAAAAACTAGCAAGACTTGCAGTTACATTTCCCTTCACATGTTGGTCCAAATGTAGTAAAGAAAAGGGGAGGGGGGCCCTGGCGCAGTCAGAACAGTTGATAGGGGCATGGAGGAGATGGTGGAGGAGACAGAGGGGATGCTAGTTTTGAGAAGCAAAAAAAAAAGACAGAATGCCATCAGTATCACCATTCTATTGAAAAAAAAAATTGAACATAAACCTATATCCAACATCACCATCTGAAAGTCTGTTCTATTAAGTACAGCATTAACTCAACTGGGCAATGTGCTGAAGTTTGAACTTCTGTGCTCTACTATCAAACTGTGATGTCCGGCAGGACACAGAACTTTTTCACCATGCACAAGTTTTTGATCCAAGGGAAACTACAATGGTTGTCAACTTGTCCATGTCACCGTACACAGTTCTTTCCCATATCCTTATTTATTTAAAAAAAAAAAAAAAAAAAAAAAAAAAAGGTGCACTTTTCTGCCTGATAGTACCATTCTGAGACAGGTGAAAGGTCATCATTTTGAAATCACTGTGCCCTGATGTGCCAAAGTTATAAACTTTAGTAGAGAATAAAACTTTTTAGGCACACACAAGCTTTGACCAAAGGTAAACTACAATGGCCACTGGCTTGTTCATGTAATCGTACAAAGTTCTTTCCCATACCATTAAAAAAAGGGGGGCATAGTTTTCTCAGATATAGCACTGTTTTGAGACAGGTCAAAGGCATAGTTTTCTATCTGACAGCACTGATCTGAAACAGGTCAAAGGTCAAAATCTCTGTGTCCTGATGGTACAGAAGTCTCCAGAAGGGTCTCTTCAAGACAGTATGCTTCCAGCTGACTGTTTCCGCGCATTTGCACTCTTATGGCTGGCCTTGAGAGTGTCCCTGTACCCAGTGATAGATTTATCATGGTCACACTGTCCCTGAGTTAGCTAGTTGTACAGCAGTGTTCTGGGGATCCTGCTGTCCTTCATGACCAGGCCAACATGCCCCGCCCACCATAAACACAAACACACTCTCCCCAACACACAGGAAAAAAACGAGTTATTTCACAGGTCACAAGACGAACCACATACCTGTCAGAGACTTGAAGGGACAGCGATACTTTTTGACGGTGTCGTGGATGGTCATGTGCCGTTTTCAGCTTGTCCTTCCTGTTGAAGGCGGCGTGGCAGGTCTCGCACTGGTAGGGCATTTCCCCGTGTGGATCAGCTGGTGGGTCTTCAGGTAGTGCTCCGTCTTGAACCGCTTCTGGCAGGTGGGGCACTCAAACTGACCTAGGTGTTGGGGGGAGAAAATACCCAGCTTCAACGCAGGTACAAACAACACCTTCCAATGGTTTACAACTAGATCCACAGTGTGCACATTGCACTAAGTGCTTTATTCTTATCACGACATGATTCTTAAGGAAAACCCTACACTGAATTCAATACCAGACTTGGAATGATATGAAACTCTCCATTTCAAAGTCTAACATCAATACCTGGTAAAAAAAAAAAAAAAATAAATAAATAAATAAATAAATAAGAATTTAAAAGATAAATCAATTAATCAAAATTTTTAATCCAAACTGAAAAATGGTTCATATTTTTCTTCTGTCTCTGAAAATTTTTTCATGTCTAAGTCTATACTCATCCATATCTGTATTTCTTTTCCTTTTTCAGTCAAACTGAAAACTGATCCATTTTTCTTTCTGTCTGCTCTTCCTGGGCCTTGCAATGTCACTACTGCCAGGTCATCCCCTCCCACACTACCCACACACAGCCTCACCCAGGTCATCCCCTCCCACACTACCCACACACAACTTCACCCAGGTCATCCCCTCCCACACTACCCACACAGCCTCACCCAGGTCATCCCCTCCCCACACTACCCACACAAGCCTCACCCAGGTCATCCCCTCCCACACCACACACACAGCCTCACCCAGGTCTTCCCTCCCCCACCACACACACAGCCTCACCCAGGTCATCCCCTCCCACACCACACACACAGCCTCACCCAGGTCATCCCCTCCCACACTACCCACACACAGCCTCTCACCCACGTCATCCCCTCCCACACTACCCACACACAGCCTCACCCAGGTCATCCCCTCCCACACTACCCACACATAGCCTCACCCACGTCATCCCCTCACACACACCACCCACACACAGCCTCACCCAGGTCATCCCCTCCCACATCACACACACACAGCCTCACCCAGGTCATCCCTCCCACACTACCACACAGCCTCACCCAGATCATCCCCTCCCACACTGCTCACACACACAGCCTCACCTAGGTCATCCCCTCCCACACTACTCACACACACAGCCTCACCCAGGTCATCCCCTCCCACACTACCACACACAGCCTCACCCAGGTCATCCCCTCCAACACTACCACACAGCCTCACCCCGTCATTCCCTCCTACACTACCCACACACAGCCTCACCAGGTCATCCCCTCCCACACTACCACACACAGCCTCACCCAGGTCATCCCCTCCCACACCACCCACATAGCCTCACCCAGGTCATCCCCTCCCACACTACCCACACACAGCCTCACCCAGGTCATCCCCTCCCACACCACCCACACACAGCCTCACCCAGGTCATCCCCTCCCACACTACCCACACACAACTTCACCCAGGTCATCCCCCCCTCCCACACTACCCACACAGCCTCACCCAGGTCATCCCCTCCCACACTACACACAAAGCCTCACCCAGGTCATCCCCTCCCACACCACACACACACAGTCTCACCCAGGTCTTCCCCTCCCACACCACACACACAGCCTCACCCAGGTCATCCCCCTCCCACACCACACACACAGCCTCACCCAGGTCATCCCCTCCCACACACACACACACAGCCTCACCCAGGTCATCCCCTCCCACACCACCCACACACAGCTTCACCCAGGTCATCCCCTCCCACACTACCCACAGACTCACCCACGTCATCCCCCTCCACACTACCCACACAACCTCACCAGGCCATCCCCTCCCACACTACCCACACAGCCTCACCCAGGTCATCCCCTCCCACACCACCCACACACAACCTCACCCAGGTCATCCCCTCCCACACCACCCACACACAGCCTCACCCAGGTCATCCCCTCCCACACACCCACACACAGCCCCACACCAGGTCATCCCCTCCCACACTACCCACACAACCTCACCCAGGTCATCCCCTCTCACACTGCCCACACACAGCCTCACCCAGGTCATCCCCTCCCACACACTACCCACACACAGCCTCACCCAGGTCATCCCCTCCCACACCACCCACACACAGCCTCACCCAGGTCATCCCCTCCCACACTACCCACACACAGCCTCACCCAGGTCATCCCCTCCCACACTACCCACACACAGCCTCACCCAGGTTATCCCCCCCCCACACCACCCACACACAGCCTCACCCAGGTCATCCCCTCCCACACCACCCACACACAGCCTCACCCAGGTCATCCCCTCCCACACTGCCCCACACACAGCCTCACCCAGGTCATCCCCTCCAACACCACCCACACACAGCCTCACCCAGGTCATCCCCTCCCACACTGCCCACACACACAGCCTCACCCAGGTAATCCCCTCTCAGACTACCACACACAGCAGCTTCACCCAGGTCATCCCCTCCCACACTACCCACACACTGCCTCACCCAGGTCATCCCCTCCCACACACCCACACACAGCCTCACCCAGGTCATCCCCTCCCACACCACCCACACACAGGCTCACCCAGGTCATCCCCTCCCCACACTACCCACACACAGCCTCACCCAGGTCATCCCCTCTCAGACTACCACACACACAGCTTCACCCAGGTCATCCCCTCCCACACTAACCACACACAGCCTCACCCAGGTCATCCCCTCTCAGACTACCACACACAGCCTCACCCAGGTCATCCCCTCCCACACTAACCACATAGCCTCACCCAGGTCATCCCCTCCCACACTAACCACATAGCCTCACCCAGGTCATCCCCTCCCACACACCACCCACACACAGCCTCACCGAGGTAATCCCCTCCCACACTACCCACACAATCTCACCCAGGTCATCCCCTCCCACACCACCCACACACAACCTCACCAAGGTCATCCCCTCCCATAATACCCACACACAGCCTCACCCAGGTCATCCCCTCCCACACACCCCACACACAGCCTCACCCAGGTCATCCCCTCCCACACCACCCACACACAACCTCACCCAGGTCATCCCCTCCCACACCACCCACACACAACCTCACCCAGGTCATCCCCTCCCACACTACCCACACACAGCTTCACCCAGGTCATCCCCTCCCACACTACCACACAGACTCACCCAGGTCATCCCCCTCCCACACTACCACACAGCCTCACCCAGGTCATCCCCTCCCACACTACCACACAGCCTCACCCACGTCATCCCCTCCCACACCACACACACAGCCTCACCCAGGTCATCCCCTCCCACACTATATATACACAGCCTCACCCAGGTCATCCCCTCCCACACTACCACACAGCCTCACCCAGGTCATCCCCTCCCACACTACCACACAGCCTCACCCAGGTCATCCCCTCCCACACTACCCACACACAGCCTCCCTTGGAACAGTCCTGCTGCTCGTATGGTGCCATTTCATGTGAAGACTGCACTGGGTATTTTTGTTTCACATTTTTCTTTAAAGCAAGGTTGGCAACATCGGACTCTCCCAACTCAGACCAGGTCGTTTATTACATCAGCTAATACCTACTACACTACCACCCTATTCCACCTGTCCACCACCACGAAGTAACTACCGTTCTGTCTGATTCCACCCATCAAGGATGAATTAACATTCTGCGTCCAAATGCCTTAATTGGGAAAATGCAAGCATTAAGACATATCATCTGAGGACACCAAAAAAAGGCTGCTATTTGTTAAGTACTTCAATTCATGACCCAAAAGTTCAAACATATTTTCACCTTGTGACAAATGTAACTTTGGACAATAGTGTTATTATTATATTATTATATTGGGTATCATATAGCACCTATCCTTGGTCACAGACCAGGCTCTAAGCGCTTTACAATAAACACACTACTTCACTCACTCAACGGGCTGCCTACCCAGGTACAGCCAGCTGAAGAGCAGCCTACTGGCACCCATTCAGTTGTTTCCCCTACCATTCAAATATCAGTCACTCATTTTCATTCATCTCATTTATTCCCCCAGTTTCTCACATAGGATGCGTGTGATGTTTATATGTGTCCTCCATTTCCACCAGTACACGATGTCACACGATAACATTAAGTGACAATTTTTGTGACTTTGGTAAGAAATACCAGGCGGCTATCTTCAGTCTACATCAATTTTGCCAGAGCAGCGGGGAACCCCCCTGCTCTTTTTGATTTTCAACTGCCGTGGGTTCTTTAACATGTGCAGGGGGCCAGGAAGGCACACGGGTCTGACTCGCTTACAGTCCCCATCCGATGGACTTGACGTTCAGTTCGATTTGTCATTCAAACTGGGAAAGAAAGGGCGAGAAAGGCAGTGCTCAAACCCACGCACTTCTCTCACACGTTGGATTGGCAGGCGAACGTCTTAACCACTCTGCCACCTTTCTTCCTACCACTGATGTGTATAAAACAAAGGACAATGTAGACGCCTAGCCCTGATGAATCAGTACCTGCAGCTCAAACAGCCCTGCAGACTGCAAGGATGTGTTCGCATTCACTTAAAATGTCTGTGGCAATGCGAGAGACCAACAATCAAGGAGCTGGCACCAGTGTTACTGATTAAGGCTGGATTTTCTTGAATCCAGCAAGCCACGACAAATGGTCAGTTTTACAGTCAACAACACAGTAATACACATGCAGATCAAAGTGCATCCACTCCAAGTTTCTGGTACAAAATTACCCAATTATCCCCTCCCACACTACCCACACACAGACTTGCAGGATCTGGGATGTAATCTTTTTTTCAAAAGAACCCAAATTCTTACATTCAATCTAAGTTTGACTAATACTGTAAAAGAAACAGTCTGGCAGTCCACAGATGACAAAGTTCACCACCTTGCCAACTGCACCCGAAAATCGCATTGGGGGGTGGGTTGGATTTGATTTTTCTATTCCAGTTGCCCAGGCCGAGACCTGGACTTTTGCCTGAGCGCCGATATTCCACACATTGTGCACAGACTCTAAAGCCTGCAACAAAAGCACACACCTGCCAAGGGAATCCAGCATGCACCAGAGCACTGCCAGCTTCAGCCGCCCCGCATACATCACTGGCTAACTCTCAGCAATGGACTTTTTAAAGAGAGAGATAAACAGGAAAAAAAAAAAATGGCAGTTAATGGATTACAACCCATCCTCATAACAAGGACAATGAACAGCAGAGGCACCAAGGAGCACCACCCAAGCATCCTGGGCAGCAATACACTGTACAGTGAACACCACCCAAGCGTCCTGGCAGCAATACACTGTACAGTGAACACCACCCAAGTGTCCTGGCAGCAACACAGTGTACAGTGAACACCACTCAAACGTCCTGGAGACACTGTACAGTGTCAAGCATCCTGGCAGCGATACACTGTACAGTGAACACCACCCAAGTGTCCTGGCAGCAATACACTGTACAGTGAACACCACCCAAGCGTTCTGGCAGCGATACAGTGTACAGTGAACACCACCCAAGCGTCCTGGCAGCGATACACTGTACAGTGAAACCACCCAGCGTTCTGGCAGCGATACACTGTACAGTGAACCACCCAAGCGTCCTGGCAGCGATACACTGTACAGTGAACACCACCCAAGCGTTCTGGCAGCGATACAGTGTACAGTGAACACCACCCAAGTGTCCTGGCAGCAATACGGTGTACAGTGAACACCACCCAAGTGACCTGGCAGCAATACAGTGTACAGTGAACACCACCCAAGTGTTCTGGCAGCGATACACTGTACAGTGAACACCACCCAAGTGTCCTGGCAGCAATACAGTGTACAGTGAACACCACCCAAGTGTCCTGGCAGCAATACAGGTTCTCTTCTGGTGGGTTGCCCCATGGTCAATGGACCATGACTGCTCTCCATCAACTGTTGGTGCTGAGGCTGTGGCGAGACAAGTCATGGTACTGCTATGGCAGGCAGCCAAAATGAGAGACACGAGAATGATGCCACTCAAGTGTCACAGCAGATCTCTCTCCCTCACCCTCACACACACACACACACACACACACACAAATACAGCGACTAAACACACCATTCTGCAGCTCACCTTCTGAGCCATGGATAGGCAAGTGGCGTCGTAGGAACCGTTCGCAGCTGAACACCTTGCTGCAGTGGGACAGGGGTACTGGTGAGAGGTCGTCGCCATGTGGTGCTCCAGTGCCTCCGGGGTCGTGTACTTGTTGCCGCACTTGGTGCACTGAAAGTGTCTGCAACAAGAAGGGGCAAACTATTCATCACAAAAAAGACTGAATCTAACTGCAATGCAGAGAAACACTAGTATACATAATCACACACACACTAAACACTGAACTCCAAAAATATCAGAATATCTTACTTGAATATACTCTAATGGCAGCATCAGACCTGTCGGCCCCCAAATCACTGTGTACTCAAATGTCCTGACCAATGCTTCAGGTGTCTGTATTTCTCAGGCCTGGATGATG